>OX596256.1:11210288-11790706 GCA_951394255.1 Polyploca ridens | reverse complement strand
TTATCCTCCAGGTTGAGAATTGGTTTGAGTAACTGACACATGTAGGATTCTTCATGATACGTACATGCATTCAATTCGTTGATGGTTATAGGAAAATATGAATCTTTTTTCAGATTCACTGCAACATAATCAGATACTGGCGCTATGGTGACCATGATTTCTTTGGTTTGTTGCGGAACTGGTAAAATTTTATATATTTGGTAACTTTCTGTGCTTATAAGTGGAAAAGTAATTTCAAATATTACATACTTTTGAGTTGCTCTAGCCTTTATTTTCAAAAGTTTGTAAATATACTGAAGATCTGTTTCGATGTTGCTAATAGGTAAGGTAAGATCATTTCGAATCTGACCATGTATGATTTGGAGCTCTGTCTTTAGCTGTGATGGTGTTAGTAAATGTATACTTATCTGACCGTTAGAAATATCAGTAATGGTATCTAGTAGCGTATCTTGAAGTCTTTTCAAACTTTGTAGCAAGCTGTTTCCAGCCATAGCCGATAACGTAAACTCTTGAATGTAAGATATGTTTTGAACTTCATTTTGAATGATACTGGTTTTTTGTTCAAAATGATTTAACTGTTTATTGATGAATTTGTGTTGTTTCTCAATTGTCGCTTCCATTTTTTTTTTCAAATTAAACTCGGATTCAACCACTGAGGTCTGGTTTTTCCAAAGATTGGATAGATGCTTTTCATTATGTTTAATAGTTTCTATGTCCTTAGCATACTGTTCTGCGAAACGAGAGTCCAATACACCGAAGAGATCGTTTGCTAGATACCCGACACCGTTGATAAGACCGCGGCGCCGGCGGCGTCTAGCGTGAACGTTATAATGCTGTGTCAGTAAAAGTTCATTGTAGTATTTTAGCTCCTGGTATTCGTGACGTTGCTGAGTTACTATCATGTTACAATGGGATAGTTGTTCAAGTGTGACACAAATTTTTTCAATATAATTGGTTATCTTATTATATGCATCTATGCCTGACCAATATGGTTCCATGTCATAATATACAATAAGTGTCCATTTATCTCTGATGAGCAGTACTTTGGATATAGGATCAAAATATAGCGTCTGGTTATTTGGTAATTCGTAGATGTTATGTAATCCTGATGATGATGGTATTAAAATGGTAATAAAAAATAGCAATGCGGTAGCTACTTTTGCGAATGATATATTTGGTTTTCTTCTCTTCTCGTCTGGTTTCTTCTGTTCTTTATCAACTTCTGGTATTGGTTTCTGATATAGTTTTACTATTGGTCGTTTCATCTGGCCGTTTTTAGATTTCAATGTGACGACTTGATTTATGCTAACATCGCCAGGGTGCGTATCTATTACGCGACCCATAGCCGATTTTCCTGCTGGTAAGTCTTGGTTGATAATCGGATTATTTGAAATATTGGTTTTTGATTCTAATGTATTATGGTTTTGTAAATAGAGTAGATCGTTGTGAAATTCCGTTTGATGCATGGATTTGATAATCAGCAACATTGTGGGCCGTACCTCGTGTAACGTGAGATAGGGTTGAAGAACTTGCTTCTTGTAGGTAAATACTCGTAGTATCCATGCCAATATACGTGTTATCTTATAGATGAAATTATTCAATAATAAATTGTTAATGTTCATGGTACTATTTGTCGAATCCTTCTGGTTTTTTGTAGTGATGGCATTGGATTGGTTTAAAATGGTTGTTTTGGTTTCTAAATTACTTTCGTAAATAATTCTCTTGTCTTCTGGTTTTGAGTATGATGAGAGCCATGACGGAACCTGCCACCATAACTCATGGTTTTTCAATTCATTGGTTAACAAATTTTTATGGTATATTTGGTCATCTAGGTACATCATTATCTGTCTGTACATTTTTGCAATGTCAGCAGTATAAGCAAACTGGTCTTGTCTCCATTTCAAAATGAGTTCCTGTAGATCCTGTCGTAAATTAGGACCTGTGTACATGGAACCATTTAGGCTCATTCCTGATGTTGGTTTCGCAGTAGCGTTAAAAACAACACGTAATTTAGTGGTCTTCGCTTCAGCTCGTGTTACCGCATGGTGAGGTAAATAACACACCGGTGTCATATTCATGTTGGATGGTATAATGTGATTAAAATTAAAATATTCATTCATAAACTGGTATTTGGTTTTTAGCTCAAAATTTTTCTCCAAATTTCTTTCTATGTTTCGAAATTGAGCTATATTTAATGGTTTGGTTGCGCCTAGTTTTTCTTTCAACTCTGGTTTAAATGAAAGTTGTTCTTCATGCTTTCCATCGTCAAAGCGATTAATGGTTGGTTGTAAACATTCATTATCGATATAAGACATGTCATCTTGTTGATTAATGTCTTCACACTCCCAAGATCTTCTCTGGTCATCCGTGTTGTGCAAAACTACATTACATTGGTAGGTATTATTTATCGAGCCACAGAGCAGCCATCCTAACTGCGTTTGCTGGGCTATTGGTTGGTCATCCTTATTTCCTCTCAAAATACCTCCTAACACTATCTTACTATATACGTCTGCTCCTAAAAGCAAGTCTACTGGTTGGCTTACATTAAAATCTGGATCAGCTAATTTCAAATTTTGAATGTAAGACCATGATGGTTTGGTAAATGTGGTATTTGGTAAACTTTTGATCAAATGGTCCATAATGAGTACACTAGCACCAAGTGAAAACTCATTATACATCGATTGCAGTTCAATATTCATCATCCCTTTACAGTGATTTTCCCTTTCTCCAACTCCGAATATTTTTCCTCTGCACTGGTTTCTTTTTATACCTAATTTCAGTGCGGCATTTTCATTAATTAATGAAATTTGAGAGCCCTGGTCGATTAATGCTCTCATGGTGTAATGAGTTCCATCAACTCCTGTCACTTTGACCATGGCTGTGGCCAATAAAATCTGTGACATACTCTCCGCGAATATATGAGAAGAGGTCGGCACGTGTTCTTTGGTTGCTAACTGAGACGTGGACCTATGGTTCGGTTTAGCTGAATTGTTTGGTTTAGTTTTAAATGCGTCGTGCAATAAAGTGTTATGACTTTCGAGGCACTTGCGACATCGTTTACTCGAATAACACGGCTTATTAAAATGGTTAATTAAACAATTTGCGCAATAGTGTAAACAATTTGGGAAATACTTAACCACCGATTCGGTAACAAGAGACTTATTTTTACTTCTCATGTCAACATCTTGCTCGGTCTTCCCAGCATGCAACAGCAGTCCTTGAGCATGATCAAAAAGCTGCATGACGTTACCAAAGAAAGTTTGCATGCGATTGCAAATCTCGGAGCAGATATAACCACGTGGGATCCATTATTAGTACATTTATTGGCCCAAAAGTTAGACCATGATTCGTTTGCTGAATATATAGAGTCCGTGAAAAAGCCCAGAGAACTACCAGCTCTTCAAGAATTCCTAGATTTTTTAGAAAGTAAATTTACCTCTTTAGAAGCATCTTGTCGTAAACAAGAACCTACCAACCAGAAAACTACTAATAAACCACCATCATCGTATCATAGTAATTCTTCATCAAACCAGGGAAGATATTTGAATCATTCAAGTAATTATAGCCAACCATACAATAAGCCTGTCAATAAAATGAAATCATTGCACTTATCCAGGTCAGTTACCTGTGTGTTGTGCAATTCTGAACACAGCTTATGGCAATGCAGCAAATTTTTACAAATGACGAACGATGAAAAATTGAATATGATAACCCAATTACCATTGTGCTTTTTTATAAATTTGCTTTTATTATGTGTTACTTTATTTACACAACCATTGTGCTTTGATATTTTTGCTCCTTAAGATTTATTATTGTTCTTCTTATGTTTTTCTTCTTTTATCTCACGCTGGGGAGTATGTTCGGAGTTACACAACCGAACAGCTCATCAACGTTTATGCACCTAATGCACTTTTTACACGCGTACATTTTGTACGCCTAATTTAAGTTAGTACGCGGTTCGCCTCCATCAAACCAACACCAAACCAACTTAGATCGCGTATTCCATAACCATTTTATATAACCATTTAAAAACCAGTAGTTTGTCATAGTTAATTATTAGTGTTTAGCCATACCATTTTATTATACCATTTACCATTTAGTTTACGTGCTTACCATTTTGTGTACCATTGTGTTAGTTCTAATAAACCATTTAAAACCAGACTATTTATATAACTTACAAACCATTACCCTAACCAAGAAGGAGTCTAAGCGCCGAGACAAACTTCTACAGGTAATATTTTGTTAATTTTTTATTAATATTACTTTCAGAATGTTAGGGGTTTTTGATATCCAATCAACTTATTGAATTTCTTTGGCAGAATCATTAAATTACTAAAACTATATTTTATTATCACATACATTTTCTTACTTTCATATGTGGATTAATATGGCTTAAACGTTTACTTTAATTCTATTTTAAACATAATTAATTTTCTTTCCCTTTGTATAATATCAATGGTTTCGATTCTTTATTTTATTATTAATATTTTTTTGTATCAAATTGTATACCATTCTCTGTATTTACTAGTGAAAACTGGTTCTGGCTTATTAACCGACTTCAAAAAAAGGAGGAGGTTCTCAATTCGAATGTATTTTTTTTTATGTTAATTACCTCATAACTCCGTCATTTATTAACCGATTTGGAAAATTCTTTTTTTATTTGGAAGGGTACGCTTCCCGTTTGGTCACCAGATCAGGATTTGATTACTTCTTAGTGTACTTTGAAGTCGGTTTAAGGTTTTTGTAAAACAGTCCAATTATTTTGTTCCTAAAATCTAGTGTTAAATATTAAATACTGTTAGTTTTCCATAAATATAAAAATATAATAAAATAAAGTAGTTACCTGATGAGCAGCCCCAAGTTGATGCGGGGGGTGTGGCGGCGGGTTGGGGTCGGCCTGCCGCGCGGCGGCGGCTTCCCCCAGCAGGTAGGAGCGCAGCCCCAGCAGGCCCGCGGCGCACGCGCACCACGCGCGCAGCGCCGCCTTCAGCCACGTGCGAGTGTGCGACTGCTCCAGCAGCGCCGGGAGGATCACCTGACAAATACATACTCACACATCTTCTTATATACACTCTAATACGCTAACTTACTACTTTTTTTTATGATGTGAATCGATCATGTTTTTTGGTCAGAAATGAGAGTCAAAGACAAACAGAGTCGAAAATGCCCCATTAAAACAAGAATGTGACGTTACATCTTTGTACCACTCTGTACTGCAATGTATGGACAAAAATAATCTGTCATTTTGGTCGTGAAAAACTGAGTTTTAGTACATATTTGCGATTTTTTTTTATTGAAGCGTAAGGGTTTCGAAAGTAGCTTTCAATTTACTTTTCAACCGACTTCAAAAAAGGAGGAGGTTCTCAATTCAGTTGCTTGTTTTTTTATGTTTGTTACTTCATAACTCCGTCATTTATTAACCGATTTGGAAAATTCTTTTTTTATTTGAAAGGATACACTTCCCGTTTGGTCCCATTGTCATCAGTACGTGGATTACGTAACTTTATTGCAATGAAATTCAGATTGAAATAACCTCTGAATCGGTAGAAATATTATAAAATCGGAAATGTTTCCATTTCTAATGAACCACTGTTTGTACTTGCAGTTATCAGAACGTAAAAAAAGTTATCAGAAAACCGCTATATTAAACCGATTTCAATTCGAAAATGATTGAAATTTAGTTACGTAATCGCCCCCCAGGTCAGCATTTGATTACGGTTTAGGTTTTTAGAAAAACAGTTCATGGATTATACAAAAAATAACCTAACAAACTACAAAAGCGATAAACATAGTGCAGCAAGGAAAGACACCCTCTTGTCAATTACTATTTAATTTCTTAGCATAGCCAAAGAAAGCGTAACTTTGGGGTCTCGTGTCTGTAAATATATTTTTTGTTTTTTCCACTTTGTTATAGTAATTTGCTGTTTTTCATTCCGTATAACTACTATGTTATGTTGTAGAATTCTGAATGAGTAATCACTCCTATTCTGTGCTACAATTGCTATTGTAGATGGCTGACAATATGTTATCAGACAGAATTAGAGACTGCTGTTAAAAAAAGTCACCATTAAACGAACTCTTAATTGACTGTAAATAAAATTCAATATTCTATAACCAACCTGAAGCAACAACAGCTCCAAAGACAATTCATTAACTGGAGCCTCGGTGTGAACGGCAACAGCATAGGGCAGGAATCCAGGCAGCACATACTTGATGACCCTGATCGGAAGCCAGAGCATGAAGAGTACAGCTGTGCCGAAGATCATAGCAGATACCACCAGCCGGCGAACGTGAGACCATACGGAGAGGTGGATCATTTCCTGGGGAGGATTACTTAGCTGATATATGCATTTTAAGTGTTAGCGATGGAGTCTTTGCTAATGGAAAGTTCACTTATTCACCGAAGCTAATACATTATTAATTTAAGATAACTTTTAAAGCCCATAACAGAGATACGAAACACACACACGCACGAGTGCCAGTGAACTTAAGATCCGAGTCGCTTACTGAGATTTAATTAACTTTTTTTTTTTATTATCGTATGGATTTAAATTATCGTTGGGACAGTTATGAAAAAATCTGAAAAGAAATCGTGAAATTCATATGAAGCCCGACGCAGAATTCATGCACTTAGGGGTCCAGAATCATGTACCGAACCACGCTGTATTTTAGAAAGGCTTAACTTGGTATATACGCCGGTACTGTATACAGTTCTTTCGTGTGACCTTTGTTACAAAATCAATCACAAATTTGAATATCAAAAAGTATTTATTCAATTTAGGCCCTGATAAGGCACTTATGAAGAAAGATTTTATTATTGATTGGTACTTTGATACAGGGCCAAAAATACTTCATAAATTCTATCGTAAATACCAGACCGAATCATAAATTATTTTTGTTCAATGCGTGCTAGGTGTTACATAATATAGAGAAAATTTGAATACATTAATTAGGTATAAAGAAACTATTATTGCGTAGTAGGATATACTTTTCGGCGAAGGTTAAATGGTACTGTCTGATTTTGCGTCATAGAGACTTGTGTAAGCAAACTGAAGCCACGGGCCTGCATTAAAACGGAACTAGGTATAATTATGTCTTTGGTGTCTTAAATACGTTTTTAAATATAAATAAGATAAGATAGTCTTTATTTGTGGATTACATGTTACATAAAGATATAACATTAACAATAAATAAGTACTATAATATGAATCTAAATCTGATGTTAAACAGCTGATTTCTTAGGTGTAGTGGAAGATCATAGCGGCTTAGTTTCTCTCGCGTTTTTCTATAGTTTATACAAAAACCTCCTAAACAGGTTGTTGTGTGTGTTTGCATAGATTTTGAATATTATTTTTAGGTCTTATCTATTTATATATTTTCATAAATTATGTTTATTCCGTGAAAATAATGACTTGCAATAAATTGCTTGCAAATATTTAAAACAATGGTTTTATTTCACTGGTCCGTGTTATATTCAAAGAATATGTAAATCAACCTCCGTATAGCTAGACGCACAGCTGTATAGCATCTTTAATCCAGCAAGCGGTTCAATAAATAATTCACAATCAGTAATATAATACGAGCCTTTGCCCGCATTTTCTTCCGTGTGTTTTGTTTACTCAGACTTGTTTCAACAAAACATAGCTAAAATATAGGTGTGAAACTGCATCAAGGATTACTTCCAATATGGACCACTGAAGGACGAAGGAAGTTATTGCGACATTACCTTATAACAATTTAAAATAATACATTTCTAAAACAAACCTGCACAGGACTAAAATCGGGATCATTCAGATTCTTCAAGAACCAGAGGACTCCAGGTCTCAGTACCTCTCTGAGCAACAGGATGAATGAAGCGAAGTAATACACATACACCATGCCAACTAGCCAGTGTATGAACATGAGGGTCCAGGGTGCCGCTTGGAGACTAGCCTCGCGATCTTTGAGGGTAGCGTCGAACATCGAGAGGGAGCATAGGTCCAGCCACCAGCCGCATACAAGGGGTATCACTCCTATCTGTAAGCAGGGAATAAAAATAAAATACTAGTTGGCGCCCTACCGTTACCGAGAGATATTGATTACCCAGGATAAAAAAAAATAACCATCCTATTGCGAGTTGGACTCGCACACGAAGGAACCCTTCATGTGCGTAAAGAAGTTTCATTAAAAAAAATGTGGCTCCATTTGAATTTTGCTTTTAAACTTATTCTAGGGCAATAGAAATTGTGTGCGATGACGTACCTTTTTTGAAAATAAATAAATGCTAGATATAAGATTATTAGAAGGGGAAGATTCTTTTACTCGATACCTACTAGCTGTCCTAGTCTTTTTCTAATATAAAAGTTGTCTAAGTTACTCCTTATTTATAACATCAGCTGTGCCAGTGAAAGTCCTGCCTAAAGCTGTCCAACCGTATAGCCAAGTAGCCAGCAAACAGACAGACAGACTTAAATATATTTGGCTCTAACAGACACCTAATTTTATTTATTTGTATAGATGTAGTAGTACTATTTTTACTAATATTATAAATGCAAATGTGAGTTTGTTTGTTTGTTACGCTTTCACACTTAAACCACTCACCCAATCACAATGAAATTGCACGCAGATAGACTATGGTGTGGAGAAAGACAGAGGCTACGTTTTACTCCGGGAACACGGGTGAAACCGTGGGTGTCAACTAGTTCTGTGATGTAGGTACAGAAATGGAAATGAAGTATGAATAATTTATCAATCTATTAAATTATGTATTATTGTTGCAGTATAAATTAATAAACGGTAGGTGATTTGCAATTCTCATTTAACTTTAGTGACATAATCTAAACATCAAATAATTTTGTTGGATTTTAAAAGATTTTTAGACCTTGTATCTGCAATCCATCAATATTTTTGGCACATCCATCAATGAGCACAAATCTACTTTGTAAATAACAACCGCAGATATGTTTAGTTTTGTATGTCCCTTTCATAAGCAATAATTTCAAAAGGCAGAAAACAAGTCTTTATAGTGTTTCATAATTATATTCTACACATATCTATCATTAAAGTGTTTTCAGGATTAGAAGATATCGGTGACAGTTCACTTTTGACAATTATAGTCATGCGCCTTAACGATATCCAATCGATTTTTTTGTCGTATCGAGAAAGTTAATAAAGAAAGTCTAATCGATTTTCATTTTAGTGCTTTTATTTTCCAAATTATATTTCCTTATCACTGTCTTACTGCTTAATACCGGCTCGTGTGTAATTACCAACTTTGCACATATGTATCATACTGTACTATTATCGTTGTTCTTAATTTCCGATAATTATTACAGGATTTATGAGAAATTATGTTTGTTAATTGATATTTACCTAATAATGTAAGAATATTCACTCTCTCTTTGATATCGTACCGATATATCGAAATTTTTCGGTAATTAAAAATATTTCGATATTGACAAACCAATTCAAAAATAATCGATATAACATATATCGATACTTTTTTGAATTTCCCTGTCGATCAAGCATTGTCAATCACTAATATATCACAATAGGTCAATGTTCCGTTTCATGCAGCAAGTATTTTAAGTACATCCTATTACTTAATTTTTAAAATTATCAAGCTATAGTATTAATGTGCTGAAATTGTTTCTTAGTTATATATAGCGATATATATTGTATTTTTGCAATGATATAAAATGGAAATTAAAATATTTTTTGTAAAATATTATATTAGTTACTCGCAAGTAGTATGAGTGAACCGGAAAATGTGAACTGTCACCGATATCTTCTAATCCTGAAAACAGATTAGCATAACTCAGCATTTTGGAGTTTTAAGTTTTATGATGAATATATTAACTAAAGTAAAATTGTAAAGGACAATCTGCTTACATTTAGTAAAGATATGGTATATTTTTCTTTGCTGTTGCAAATTTTTTAATAAAAATGTTCCAGAAACTAATGAAATAATAATGACATGTTTTAAATTGGCAAGACCCTAGAATTTAATGCTAATAACATATTTGATAAGATAAACATATCAGTTTGAAGTTGTACATACATAATTATTGCTGTGAAAATTGATAAGTTTTAATTTCAATGCAATGAAATATTAATTTTAATAAGAATTGAAAAACAATATTGTCGTAGGTTGTTTTGCTATTGTTATTTTTATTTGGTCTTGTTAGTACAGGAACACCATAACCCAAAAAAAATAGGTGACTTACCTCAACTACTGACAGCAATGCAACTTTCACCACGACGTAGCAGAATCCCAATGCTTTCTTGGCACTTCTCAAGCGTAACAGAGATGCAATTCCATGTAAGACAACCAGAATCGCACCTACCAACACGTAGCCTGCCAACGCAGTCAAGGGACCAGCAAAAGGACCTTCTGCAGAAAACCCTGCCATTGCAGCCCCCAATCTTCCAATATGGTATGGGCAGAACGCAAACACAACGATGAATAATGTGTTCAGAGAAACAACCCAGAAGACATGTTCAAGAAACACCATAGACCCATCTAAGCCCAGTAATCGGGCCCAGGTTAATTCTTCAGCAGCAGCGCGGTCCCATTCCATAGGATTCCAGTTAGCTTCGTCACCAGCTAATGGGTCTTCAGCAGCTTCCGCATTAGCTTCATCTCGCGCCCCACCATCATCACCGGCACCTTCATTGACTCGATCATTATTATTGTCCGGTAGCGGTATATCTTCAGGTGCGGGAGCAGGCATGTTCTCCCGTTCCATCCAATCTGGCCCACCGCCATGCATAATTTGCTCCCTCAGCCAAACAAGTCCAATAAACGAGAATAAGGTGCAAGTTACAACTAAACACCCAGCAAAGACATCCTTGGCAAGGTTCTCAGCAGAGACAATATCAAATGGTAGAGAAATCACAGGGTCAAGGGAGCCTGAGAATAGGCAGCGATAAGTTCTGCAAGCAGTCAGAGGTACGATCCCGAGCCAGGCGAGGGCAACCAGCGTGTAATGTAACCAGTCTTTAACGGCAGAAGCGACGGATGTCACGAGCCCACCGACCACGTCACGGATGGGCAGCCGCCGCGGCATATCCGGGGAGTAAATCGGCATGAACGAGAACCGGTGACCGCATAACTCGCAAATCTCCTTCCTCGAATATCTCATCCACTGCACAAGACACTCCTGATGAATCCATTTGATTGACCCCGTGCATATACAGGGGTGGAACAGAGGCCGGTCGGACGAGGCCTCGGAGCGGCAGAACCGGCAGAAGTCTGCGCCGGACGAATCCGAATCCATCATTGTCTTCAATCCAGTTTGTCGAGTTGATTATGCGACCTGCGAAAGTTGACATAGCACGGAAACATTCACTATGTTTAACAACTTATTTCACGAATTTTGTATAAGCATAATAAAAAAGACTACGGCATATACCTCAGTGCTAGAAAATAGCCGATAGCACGAAATACAATAGATTTTTAGGAAAATGTAAGTATTTTCTCTATCACTTCTGTTTGACAACCACAAGGAACAATGTTGCCATGCCATGCCATGCCAAGTCTTAGCAAATACAAACAATTTAAAGCTTAGGCCACACCGCGGCGGGACTAAGCGGGAGACTTTTTGGCGGGAACTTGCAAAGTGACGTAGCAGTTTCATTTTTATTTTCATAAATTCGTGTATTTTGAGTTTTATTGCATATTATCGGTGGTATTTTATCCAATAAAGATCAATCTATGTGCACCAATGAAGTGAAATGAAATGAATATGTGTATCGTGACTTTACAATTTGTCTCAAAAGTCCGTGACAAGTTTTAGTACAATTACTACCATTTTGCTAAAACATGACTTGACGGTGACTGATCATGCGGACTATGTGAAAGTGAATGTGCGGAATATATTTAAAGTGATATAATTAATAAAATGTATGCGACTGAAGGACTTAGTATCCATGGTCAAGAAAAATATAACAAAAAAAAAAAAAAAAAAAAACTAAGCGGGAGCGGTCTTTTTGGCGGGAACTTGCACAGTGACGTAGCGTTTTCATTTTTATTTTCATAAATTCGTGTATTTTGAGTTTTATTGCATATTATCGGTGGTATTTTATCCAATAAAGATCAATCCAGATACACCAGTAAAGTGAAAAGAAATGAATTATGTGTATCGTGACTTTACAAGTTGTCTCAAAAAGTCCATGAAAACATGACTGGACAGTGACTGATCATGCGCACTATGTGAAAGTTAAATTGCGGACTATATTAAAGTAATATTATAAATAAAATGTATGCGACTGAAGGACTTTATATCCATGGTCATGAAAAGATTATAAAAAAATGACTGAAAAACGGGGACTTTTTGGCGGGAACTTGCAGAGTGACGTTGTTTTTACATTTTTATTTTCATAAATTCGTGTATTATGATTTTTATTGCATATTATCGATGGTATTTTATCCAATAAAGATCACTTCATATGCACCAGTTAAGTGAAATGAAATGAATTATCTGTATCGTGCGTGACGTTACAAGTTGTCTCAAAAAGTCCGTGAATAGTTTTAGTACAATGAAGAATGTTCACTAATTTAGAATTTTAGCTCTCCGCATTAACTGTAGAAAATAAAAAATACTTGTGAAAGAATTATTTTGATAAGTCAATTAGTTTCTGAGATATGGAATTTTAAAATGAGCGCGCGACGCGGGATTCCACCGGCCCGTTACTCGATGCGATGACGTCATGTTACACCGCTCGCTCAGTCAATCGCGCTCACAGAACAAATACCCTGACGGGTCGCGCTCTTCCGTACGTTTCCCTAGAAGATTATGACTTTTTGGTTTTTAAATATCCAATACAAATACTAGAAAATCATGTGTTATACCAAATTGTAAAAATACAACCACCAGTCCACCGGAAAAGTTGATTTTACCCGTTCCAATGGATGTCCAAATGCGAGAGAAATGGATAAAAACTGTGAAGGGGTTGGATCTATTTAGAAATAAAAGCGAAGTTTAATGCTGTGAAGATCGTTTTTACGTAAGAATAGTGACAGTCTACTATGAACCTAAATATTATACACTTTTGTAGTGTGCAGTTATTTGATACCCCAGCGCAGCCGCGGTTTTACCCGCGCGTAGCTTTTTAATTATTTTGCAAGGAACTTCTTTTAAATTATCTGAAATAAAAGTAGCTTAAGTTATTCTTTATAACATCCGCTATCTATCAGTGAAAGTCTCGTCTACATCGGTCCAGCCGGGTTTTTGCGGGGAAAAATATTTATTCTAAAATAAATGTAACGTATGTTACTTCTTATAGGTACCATAAGCTAACTGAGAGTAAAAATCCAGTCAAAATCGTTCCAGCCTTTCGGAGATTAGCCGGAAAATTAATTAAAAAAAAATAATTAATTATTATTAGCGTGGGAAAATCCTCGTAGGATACCCGACCATCTTGGGGGGAGCGACCAGATTATGCCGAACTTTTAGCGCTAAAACACTATCGAGTGTCGCCAACCGTATATAGGTACTTTCATGTGCGTTTAATAAAAAGCTGTTATTTTGATATTACATCATAACAGACACTTCAATTTTATTTATTTGGATAAATAAAGTAGATTGTGTTCCTGCGCGTGTTAGTAAGGTAGACAGAGCTTATTGAGGAGGGGAGAAAGGTCGGTAACGCGTGAGCGATGCTTCGTGTGTTGCAAGCGTCCATATGGCTACGGTAACCGCTTACCATCAGGTGGGCCGTATGCTTGTTTACCGACTTAGTTGTATAAAAAAAGATAAGACATAAAAAAGGTTAAATACATCTATTCAACTCGCTGCATTTGCAATATAATCAATGTATTTTTTTTAATTTACTAAGAAGAGTATAAATAGGTATAGTATAACAAACATTACTAATTTATTGTCTATAACATGAAACTTAAAAGGTTCAATAAGTACCTACTTGCGTTGCAGCTATAAAATCATTATTTTAGGTATATTAGACAGGCAGGAGAGTAAGCATTTGCATTCTTTCTTCTCGCTTTTCGGCGGCAACAGAATAATAACTATTCGTCGATAAATAGTAAAACTTGTAAAATAATTATATGATTTGGACATCTTATTTAATTATATTGCTATATTATATTACATTAATTATTAGATTCAATTTAAATTTATAATTTTGCATGCTATTCTGTAGCGAAATGTGTAGACCTTATTTTAAGATTCCACCTAAATTGTACATTTCTGGCGAAATAAACAATTTCATTTCATTTCAACCTATTGTATGTAGATTTTACGGTTGCCCTTTTTCAAATCCATAAATCGAATCGAAAATACTTTCCACTAATAGCGTAAGATACCTACGTACCACCGCTAGCGACTAATATGAGTGAACGGAGCGTTGAAACATGACGTCACCCGCGGTCACGTGACCGTTAGCGGGCCTCGATATTTAGGGGAATTTTAAATGTCTGTAAAATCATAACTACTTGGTTTTTTTGAACGAAACAAAAACTAATCTATTTGTATACATAATTGCTCTACTGTTACAAACTTTCAAGCCATTTTGCATACCTATTAACATTCCTCATTACCACCACTTTACTAAAACATGACTGGGCGGTGACCATGAATTTAATATACAAACAGGATTGAACTCTCCAAAAATTTTATCATACAAAAATAAACCATAAGTCATGCACGTTAGGGTTTACTTTTGTTAGTTATCTTAGCCGAGGCAAAACGAGCCGAGAGAGATAGCCCGAACCGAGGCCGTTTGTCCCTTTTCCTCAATTGCCAAAAGATAAAAATGTTAAAGATGGTAGAAAATATTTCACCACAACAAGTAAAATATATTACGTATAAATATTTTTTTGCTATTAAACTAGTTTTAAATCATTTTATTTTGTAGGTTTACATCTGTACATAATAATAAATAATTGTATTTAAGTAAAATAATCAAAATAATATGATTGTTTGGTAGCTATCATAAAATTATTCTGGTAGCACTGAAATCTGATATCAGTGGTGTCATGGCAACATGGCGACTTTTTCTGTTGTTTTGTGGAAACGCATTTTGTTTATACTTTTTATCGTGAAAATGGTGAAAAAAAATTGTATCAAGACATGTAAAAGTGAATCATGTGCTGGTTGTGGGATTTTATTTCACAAGTAAGGAATAACGATGATTTTATTTACTAACAATGGTGAGTCATAAGTAGTTTGACCATGGTTTATTAAAAAAAATTGTAGAAGGAAGACACTAAAGTTAGTGTAATTCTTTTTAAAACTAAGTATAATGTTTATTGTGTGTTGTAATGTGTACCTATTGTATAAATAATTTGTACCTATGTATCGCATAATTGAAATAGCATTATTTTTTATGTTTGTTACAGCTTTCCATCGAAAGAAGAAATGAAGCAAAAATGCAATTTTGATGCGATTAAAACAAATGTTTTCCACAAGATTGAAACATCTTATTATTCCACCGCATCCTTTCCAATGCATAACAGATGAAGAACCGCAAAAACTGTAACTAGTAAAAGCATTGGCTAATAATTCGTACCTATTCACCACGCGAAATGTAATGCATTCAGAAACTTAGGCAGTGAGATTGGCCTAAGGCAGAAACTAAATAAAACGATTTTGTTTAGCCGTGTTTAATTTTAATAAATACCTAATTTGTCAAGCACATTCGAGTTTTATTTCCCTTTGCTATATTTTAATTCCCAAATAACAGCTCTGTAGAGCAAACTGAAAAAAGAGCAAGGGGAAAAGCCGTGGTCCCAGAACGAAATTCTGCATGCACCCTTGCCTATTCATACGTAATATTTGATGATTCGACACAAAACGTAACTCAAAAATTAATCATAACTTTTCTCAAAAACATGGGTATACACGGCTACACATCAAGCTATACATTTCCAGTATAAACTGATCTCGCATTGTATAGGATTTCTGTACAATGAGAGGTCAGCTAATATTGGAAATTTATATCTTGATTAATCGTGCGTACACGATTCAACACCCACATAGAACATAACAATGTTCAGTTTCAAATAATGGGTTTTCGCGAAAAAGTATCTCGATATCTATAGTTTTTCATTATGGTTTTATCTCTTATTTTTTCTATAAATTATTATTTCACTATTTTAAGTAACATAATGTTAATATTTTTGTAATACAAACAATAATTTGAAATCAACTAGTGTCAAAACGCCACAAACAGACAAAATTGGAGGAACTTTGCAATGCAGCGATTGTGCGCGAAAGGGACTAACAATGACCACGACCACTCTGCCAAGAGTGCACGACTAGGAAGAAGAAGTGTCAACCGGACACAAATTATCTCTCAAATCCAACTTTCCTGTTCGTTATAAAAATGTTTGGTCACCCTATTAGAATGGGATAAACAGCCTCGGTATGCGTTATCTCTCTCTGCTCGCGTTTTTGGCCCAAGAGCTCAATCCTGTTTGTATATTAAATCCATGGCGGTGACTGATCTGTTAATGGCTCGTCCACACGTTTGCAGTTTGCGGCCAACTCCAAACTCCCACAAACGCTTGGACAAATCAAGGGAGACAAACGTAGCCATCCACACGCTTGCAAACGCTTGCGAGTCCGTTGACGAGTTGTCGAGCTCGTTTCTGCAATAAAGTTTCTTCTTTAAATGTTTTCGGAATGAAAAATCGGATGTTTAAAATTTTACTGACATAATTCCACGCATTAGTATCTTGTTCCTGATCAATCCTTTACGTCCAAAATGCAGGGTAATGCAGATTATTATATAGCATTAACAGACATTAACTCATATTTTTTAAGCAGCAGGTTTATCCATTACTACATGCTTAATTTTTGATTACATTTAATGTAATATACAACTCAGCATTAAACTCTGTGAGTGAACAATAAATCACCCCTATTATTCCACCCTTAGGGTAGGTATTTTTTTCCAAATTTATATGGGACCAACTTCGAGGTATACCCTAACCAATAAAAAATATTATTAAAATCGGACTACTCTATAAAAAGTTATGCGTGATACATAAAAAAAATATACGTCGACTTGTAAACCTCTTAAAAATGCAAGGTAGCATTCGAGGAATTGTAAAATTACTGGATAGACCATTAACACATTTGTTTTTTACGCAGCAGGTTTATTTTTAGGCATTGAATAGTTTAAACAGTACGCAGGCACACGTCTGTTCACCTCCAGTGCGCAAGCGATACTAACTACACACAAACGTGTGGATGGGTCGCAAGCGCTTGCCGCAAACGTCCTTTGATTTGTGCATCAAAAACCGACACGGCTCGGATCGGCAGCAAGCGCTCGCAAACGCTTGGCAAGCCACGCCAAACACCCACAAGTTTGAATTTGCGGAGGCTTGCCGAGGCTTGGCAAGCGTGTGGGACGGCCCATAATGTGCGTATAAAAATGTATGCGACTGAAGGACTTTGTATCCATGGTCATTAACAAAAAAAAAATAGTGAAAAACGGAATGTTATGTATGTTGGCAAGATGTTTATCTGGTGAATAAAACTTTATTTAAATTTTGACGATATTTATTACACAAATTGAGTAAAAATTTTCAAAAACTAAAAGGTAAGTTTCTATATTTTTTTATTTGTCCATAAAACATTACATTTCCAACCTTGTTTCACCAAATTCTGAATTCAATATTTATTTCTGCCTGAGACTGCCGATGCCAGCAAACAATTTTTTATTGATCGTGTATTGACGTGCCTTAAATTATTGCTGAGTTCAGTTTTATAAAATGATTGTTTTTCATGTGACAATGCATAAACCATGTCTTATCACTTGCATAGCAGTTCCTGGAACTAGCTGTCCCGCGCGGTTTCACCCGCATTCCCGAGGGATCGTATGTTTTCCCCGGATAAAGAGTATCCTATGTTTTAATCCAGATCATATTCTATCTGTGTGCCAAATTTCATCCAAATCTGTTCAGTTGTTATTACGTGAAAGGGTAACGAACATACATACATAAATACGAGTATAAACTTTTGCGTTTATATTATTAGTAAGGATTTTCATATGTAATTTTTTGGCAACGCGCGAGTAACACCCTTGGATGCTTGTTTACTACCAAAGTAGTATAAAAATATAAATATATATTAATTTGTATTATAATTTACTGAAACAAAGCTAAATATAAATCAATCTTTGTTTTCCCAATGGCGTACAGCATGGGGTTCTTCAAAAAGGGTGTAAGAGATTTCTGCAGGGTCGGCAACGCGCTAGTGATACCCCTGGTATTGCAAGCGTCCATAGGCTACAGTAACCGCTTAACATCAGGTGGGCCGTATGCTTGTATGCCACTTAGTAAAATAAAAAAATAAAAACTTTATTTTTTTTTGTACATAATTTGTTATAAATGAGTTATATCTCATCTGATAGATAATGGTAATGGTGTTGTGAATATGGGTGTAACAGATATCATTATCTAGATAACTTATAAAGATGTGTTATCTTCTTGATCACCTCGATAATGTATTGTGTCCTATCTATACTAATGTAATAAAGCAGAAGAGATTTTGTTTGTTTGTTTAAACAGGCTAATATCTGGAACTACCAGTCGGATTCGAAAAATTCTTTCATTAACAGGCAGCTACATTATCACTGAGTATTATAGGCTTTTTATACCCGGAACACAGGTGAAACCACAGGGAACAGCTAGTACCATATACTATTTCTCTAATTAGGTATTCATTATTAGGTATAAAAAAATTGCATCTTCACCAATTTTCAAATTTTTACTTAGCAGTTTGGGCAGTCAGACCTTACCATTTAAATGTCATCTATGTAGGTTTTATTATAACATGCTAGATGTATCTTAGATATAAACCCTATAACCCATTCTGGGTTTGATTTTGAAGATACTTACATGGCATTGCATTGACATACTTTGTTAAGAAATGTTTGTTTGTATGAAGCTGGACATATTGTTGTTGTTGCTTTTGTTAATGTTTGTATGAAGAACAATGCTCAATACAATACTATGTTATGAAACAGTCATCTTGCCTCTCTCATAAGACAAATGGATGTGATGAAATATTTCTTTCATTTTCTTCTAATTCATAATTATGTCTCTTTTGAAATAATCATAAATTACTTGACAATTCCATTACCAATGGAACTACATTTTTATAATCCATCTACTGAAACCAACACAGTTAAAAATTAATTTAGATTAGTATTAGTACCTGTATTAGTACCTGTTTTACAACATGATAGCAACATTATGCTGTGGAAACAATTTAATTTGCAGTCAGTAAAAACTACAGTCCCTTTCTCCCTCATTTTTGAAAGGGGGTCTGGCCTCAGCATTGGGACATTATAGGCTAATGATGATTAAAACTACATTTATTATATCATATAATTTAAATAAGTTTTCTTACCCATTAATTTTATTTTTTCAGTTGGTACTATGAATGGCTAATATTGATTCAAATGCTGGAGACACAACCTGTGATAAAGACAAAATGAAAACAAAGGAAACTGTAATAGGTATAGACGAGCCAAGCTCAATCAAAGACATTCAGAGGACAGAAATCAATATACTATGTTTTAACATAACACCATACAGCCAGATAACGCAGTTTGCTCTTTGCTCAACCTTCGTATTTATATGTTACTTAGCGTATGGATATTTCCTAGAGTTAATATTTTCAAATCAAGATGTGAAGCCTATAAGTCTTTACATCACTTTAGTGCAATTTATAATTACAATGTCTCTATCCTATATAGAGAGCTTGATAAGGAATCCTATTAAAAGGAAGTAAGTATTTGCACACTATTTTTTTATCAAGCTATAAAAAAGTGTTTATGTATTGGATGTTTTGATAATGAGCTATTATTAAGACTTTAAAATATATTACAGTATGTATGTGAAGCGCTCGTGGTGTAGCATGATTAGCCGTTCTTAATCGATCGGCAAAGTTAAGCTACGTCTGTCGTGGTTGGAACATGGATGGGTGACCGCCGTGGTATTTCAAATCGAGCGTTTCCGTGCTTCGGAAGGGACGTAAAGCCGTTGGTCCCGGTTATCACTTAATTGTGATAGTCGTTAAGCTAGTTGGATGCCTCCTAGGCGGCTTGAAAAATTCCAACAGTAGGTTGACCACTAGCCTACCTCCACCATTCTGCAGTGGGCACGCGTGGTGGAGTATCGCCCAGTCCCTTTCACCCTAATTTGTGAAAGGAGGCCTGTGCTCAGCAGTGGGACATTATAGGCTGATGATGATGATGTATATATACATAGCACCAGTGGTAGGATACTTTGTAGTACCCACCTAGCAAGCTTCCAACATCAAGTTGAAAATCTGTCGCCAAGCACCTACTGGTGTGTTCTGACAGCTGCACTTTGAGAGCCAGTTCCTTCTAGGCTTTGTGTGCTTACCTTTGGCCACATTATCACTTACCATGACGAGATTGTGGCTAAACACAGGCCAAAAAAAACAACAGTAACATTTTTTGCCTTATCATATTCCAACATTACTGCACAAGTCATTAATGTCTGTACCCCGAGTGTAAAGAATTGACGTTAGTAAATGCTTACTAATGCGTTTGCGTTTACGACACTTCTCTATAGGAATTGGCACAGTGCCTCTAGCGGAATACTCATGGTACTAATTTCTCCCATACAAAATAGTTAACGGTAATAGTTATTTTGACGGGCCGGCTGGCGCAGTTGGTTAAGTTCACCTTACGCGCCGCAGGTCGTGGGTTCGATTCCCACACAGGACATGCATTTGTGTGCATGAACATGTCTGTATGTCCTGAGTCTGGGTGTAATTATGTATATTAAGTATGTATTTACAAACAAAAAGTAGTATATGAATAGTCATATACTACTTTTTGTTAACCAGATAACTGATATAATACATATAGATGTATTATATCAGTTATCTGGTTTCCATAGTACAAGCTCTGCTTAGTTTGGGATCAGATGACCGTGTGTGACGAATGTCCCAGGATATTTATTTATTTATTAGCAAGTGTTTATTAACGTCAATTCTTAACACTCGGGATACAGATGTTGGAATATTCAATCTTGTACTTATAGGTAATTAAAATGGTCAAGTAATTTAATTAACATTTCTCCTTTCAGAGTACCACTGAAAACATACGCTCTATTAGCAACTCTAACACTAGGTACTATGGCATTTTCTAACTTAGCACTCAGCTACCTGAACTATCCAACACAGTTGATATTTAAGAGCTGCAAACTGATACCAGTGATGATTGGCAGTATTATTATATTGGGGAAGAGATACGGGTTTCTGGATTATGTAGCTGCTGTTATGATGTGTATTGGGCTGACTATGTTTACTTTAGGTAAGATTTTTGAGAGATTAAGAATAAGTTAGATAATTACTGCATGTTTATTAAATACATTTGGTTTATAAAAGATAGCTTGATCTCTGCGACAGTTGTTTGAGTCATATGAAAATTAACCTTATAGCTTTACAATAAGGTTCATCTGTTTAATCTGTGGTTGATTTTATGATGACAGTTTTTTTTTATACGACTAGGTTACACAAACTTACTGCCCGCCTGATGGTAAGCGGTTACCGTAGCCATATGGACGCTTGCAACACACGAAGCATCGCTCACGCGTTACCGACCTTTCCCCCCTCCCGAATGAGCTCTGGCGACCTTACTCACGCGCAGGAACACAACTTTACATAACATAAAGTTATTTGGCTGCGGTATTCTGTAGGGTGGAGGTACTTCCCCAGTCAAGCTGCTCTTTGAGCGAATAAACGCTACGCTCTACCTCTCTTAAAAACCATATGTTAGCATAAGGACTCATACAACTGTCGCAGATCCTCAGTTTGCTACTTTTTGGTATCTTTTTATTTTTTATTTTAAGAGAGCCTTACTTTCTACCTTCTTTAAGAGAGGTAGAGCCATAGCATTTATTCGCTCAAAGAGCAGCTCGACTAGGGAAGTACCCTCCACCTTACAGAATACCGCAGCCAAATAACTTTGTGTTGTGTTCCTGCGAGTGAGTAAGGTCGCCAGTGCTCATTGGGGAGGAGAGAAGGGTCGGTAACACGTCCTGTGTGTAGCAAGCGTCCATATGGCTACGGTAACCGCTTACCATCAGGTGGGCCGTACGTTTCTATACCGACTTGTTTATTTATTTGCTACTTACCTACATACTTAATCTCTGTTAAGCCAACTTTCCATGAAATCTATGGTTATAATACGTGCCGCGATTCGGTCCGGTAAATTGTATTTATTTAACAATGAAAATACCTACAAGGTTTTGTTTGATTGAACAAGTGTAGGATATATTATACATTGTTCTCGATGTATGCAATAACATAGTAAATATTAGATTTCTTTAGTATATTTAGATGACCTTGTATCAACAGGAATAATCTTAATAATGGATTATGATGGTGCATTTAATTAATACTCAATTTACATTATTTCGCCTAAAATTAGTAGAAATTAAACATACATAATTTTTGCTATACATATAAAATGGTTCTGTTTGTATCTCACCATGGGCAGTAATGATGTGGCTGGCTGGTAAGCACACAAAGCCTGAGGGAACTGGCTCGCAAGTGCAGCTGTGGGAACACACCGCTATGTGCTTGGCGAAAGATTTTCAACATGAGGTAGCCAGCCAGGCGGGTACTACAAAGTACCTTACCACCGTGCTATGGTTTCCTCACGATGTTTTCCTTCACTGAAAGCTCAAGCACATTGTAGAATTCGAACTCGCGAACTTCGTCATGGCATTAGGACATGTAACATTGCGCTGTGATGTGACCAAAGCAAACTGCATAGTGACCATTTTTGTAAACATGTCACGGACAAAAATAACTATGCAGGGGCATAATTATCCTTAACTACTCAACTGATAACGATGAAATCTGGCATGCAGATAGCCTATGGTATGGAGAAGGACATAGGCTAGTTTTTATCATGTGGCAGAAACTGCGGGGGACAGCTAGTAGACTAATAAACCTATATTCTCTGTTTTACAGCTGATTCAAAAACCTCACCGAACTTCGACTTTCTGGGTGTAATAATAATTTCCCTAGCGTTACTATGCGACGCTATCATTGGTAATGTCCAAGAGAAAGTTATGAAGCAGTTCCAAGCGTCGAACAACGAGGTGGTCTTCTATTCGTACGCCATCGCCTGTGTCTATTTAGTGGTGATTACTGGACTTACTGGAATACTGTTTAATGGAATCAGTTATTGTTCTGAGGTAAGATATTATATAGCTGCTATTGCGTAACGTTGTTGCAATCAGTTTCAATTTGAATACCGTTCAATGCAGCAGTTCCTGATTAATAACTAGTGTATTGCTTCATTGTAAATTGACCCATTTCCAATATTGTAAATTTTTTATCGATTGAGAGTTTCGTAACCCTCCTGCTGTTTGAATTCCATTTGAAGGATGCAACCAAGTACACCGAAAATTATTCATAAATACGTTCTTAGGGTCATATTATGGAACGGGAATTAAAACTTATCTAACTAACTTATTAAGTTGCTCTTTCCCCCACATTAGAGTGAAGAGAGCAGCAGTCGCGAAACCATCAATATAGTATATCAAAAAGGATAAACGAAATTCAATATGTTTTGACAGATCACTGCTACTTTTCCATCAAAATTGATATCGAAAACACGTCTTTAAAGCGATTAATATAAGATTTAATTTCCAGAGCCCACTAACAACGTACAGCAACATATTCCTACTAAGCGTGAGTGGGTACATTGGTTTGCAAGCAGTTTTGACGCTAGTGCGGATATGTGGCGCCACCGTCGCAGTAACAGTTACCACTATGCGGAAGGCCTTGTCTATAGTCATATCCTTCTTGCTGTTTAGCAAGCCTTTTGTATTTCAGTAAGTATTTTTTTTATAATACTTGCTTTTTGAAATTAGATTATGTTGATTAAAACTGCAGAGCACAAGCTACCATACCAATATTGTAAACTAGTTTCTGCCTCATATCTTCATCTGCATTTTTTTACTTTGTATAGGCATGTGTTTGACCGCAATCTCGCCATGGTAAGTGATAAGCACACAAAGCCTAGAGGAACTGGCTCTCAAGTGCAGCTATCGGAACACACTGATAGTTCCTCGGCGACAGATTTTCAACATGAGGGTGGTAGCCAGCCAGGTGGATACTACAAAGTATCTTACCACCGTGCTATGTTTTCTTCACGATGTTTTCCTCCACCGAGAGCTCAAGCTCATTGTAGGATTCGAACCCGAGACCTTCGTCTTGGCATCCGACGTTACTACCACTGACCTATCATCACCTGAATGTGTTACAATCTGTGTACCAAATTTCATGCAAATCAGGGGTATGACGCGCGCGTTGCCAACCTTAAAATTCTTCAGGAAGACAAGTTTCGAAAACAAAAAGTCCAATAATGTTTTTAATTAATACATCTATTGGACTATCGTACCTTAATAAAGAAATCTCGATAAACTATTCTTTAATTATTTTAGGGCTCCATTGAATATTTCGCTTTCTAAAAGGGGCTGTCGCCAAAAAAGTTTGAGAACTGCTGAGAATAGCATACGCAACTTTTTACGAAAAAAATATTTACGTATCTTAAATATATGTGTTTAATTGCAGATACGCCTGGGCTGGCATGTTGGTAGCATTAGCGATATACCTAAACCACTACGGCAAGAAGAATCCACACTACATACCTGTGATATTTTTGAGGTGTTGGCATTACTTGCAATCTTTCTACCAGTCGGAGTATAGGTACCTTCGGATTAAGAGTAAAATGTATTCTGATGTATAATGAAAGAGCTGTGCCCGGACAGTAAATAATTGACAGTAACAAATAAGACTTTATGATTAGGTAACAACGCCTGAGGGTGCCCCAGTTGGGGCCGAACCTCGGCTCAGCCGGGCTATTGCGTATCTTTGGTGGTAATCGTAACGAACACCATTTATGAGTTCATCCAATGGCGCGGTAGGACTATAAGCCATTCGTGGGCCCTGGTCTGATGAAATTCATTAGTGGCGTTCGTTACGATTACCACCAAAGATACGCGGTAGAGCCCCAGGGCCGTTTCCAGGGGGAGGGGTCGGGACTTTTTATAAATAAAACGAATTACGACTAATTAGGGGGGAGCGGATTCCTATTGGTAGGAATTGTAAAAGCGCCCCTGTCGGAATACTTATAGAACTAATGCCCTCATAATTTTTGTGAATGCAAACGCGATGTCTTCTAAACGTCAATGATTTACTCTCTGGGTACTGTTTGATAGAACTATTTTATTTGGATGTGTTATATATATGTGACGTTCATTTATGATAAAGATTTAATTTATATTTATGGAAATGTAGCGAGTGTGGACGGAATTTTGAAGTCTCTAAGACCCATTATTGAATTATAATTTTAAGCACATGCCATTTTAAAGGTATTATAAATTGTACGGGCAAATCAATCTGGTTATCAGTAGTAATCGTTCAGTCTACGTGTTTAACTTTCTTAAAAACATGTTTCCACCAAAGATAAGCCGGTTAAAGAATCGCCAAGCCTCTTTCACCTGTTACAAAAAACCAAAATGGTGGTGTTTTTTTTGTGAAGACTGTGATCCGAGTCATTTAACAAAACTTCAACGGTGACATCAATTACTTAAATTATATTTTATGAAAACTTTCACAAGTGTATACGCCTAAACAACTTGTTTATAGGCTCGTTTTTCAACCGTTCATTTGACATTTTGTGGATACAAAACAGTTTATTCGTTGATGTCGCAACGACACCCTTGAAGTTTTGTTACGTGATCGGGCCACTGACATTCCTTTTATAACTGTTCAGTTTCACCTCGGAACTTGGTAAGTCTTGGTGGATAAAAAAGGGATAACTTTATATCTTATGTCTTCTCTGCTAGCTCTTATCATCCTTCCTTCCTTCCAAACCGATATTTATACATCCTTCCTTCCAAACCGATATTTATACATACTTGCTTGTAAAAGTATATTTCACTAAAATAATTTTAATTATTTAATTAATTCTCAATATTTTGCCCGCCTTTCTGTATTTTCTCTCTAAGTTTAAAATGTTTATCTATCTTTTATATCCTTCTTGTTGGCATAGCTGTGATTATAAATGTAATTTATGATATATTAAATTATAGCAATAATTTTACTAATATCAAATTACTATGTAATGAATAACTTTTTTGAAAAAGGTAAACCAAAATTCAAATAGAAAATATATGGATTTGTAAATCGATAGAATTATTGAATAATGCCACAAGTCTCAGATTTAATATCTAAATATTATTTGATTATATAAAATATTAAGTTGTGTTTGTCAGTATTTGTGAGATTACTGAAGATTTTAATAATTAAAACTAGGTTATGAATTTTGAAAATACAAAGAGCCAAGTAAAAAATTCACTACCGAACCCAGTAAAGCTGATTTGAACTATATAATAGTACCCGTCTGGCTGCGTACTATACTCAAGTTGAGTTGTATTCAAGCATCTATTTACTGTTGTTCCGGCAGCTAACCTTCCAGTTCTTTTTGAGGCTGTGTGCTTAGCACCTTCGGTCACATGACTTACAGTATTTCCCAACTGAAATGGCTTGCCAATGTACCTGCGCAGATGATATATTTTCAAAGCGCGGGAAACCGCTATTGGTCGGCAGCTGCCGCCATGTTAGCGCGCGCCGTGCGGAGGGGCGTTACTAGTGAGTGAGACGGAACTAACAGTTGCAGGGTATTATGAAACTTATAGTAGTGATCTAAGGTTGATTGTAAGTTTTAAGCATTCTTTCGTTAATCTTCGGGGGACATACTTTCTTTTCTGTGTGAACGAAGATTTACGACGCGCCTTATTAGTTGGGTACTACTGTATCATGGTGAAATTGTGGGCAAAGACAGGTCTTATAAATCGGACTACGTAACTGTCAACACACGCCGGTTGAAGATCATCGGCGGAAATATAAGGTTCATCAGTGTGACACTGTTGCAGTAATACGTACGTAGTATTTATATACTCTGAGGTAATACTAAACTACACCCCTACAATGAGTTTGCTACAGTCGTCAACGACTACATTGAACATTTTGTTTCTAGCACCGCTATTAGTGGATTGTTTTGGAAGTATTTCATATGTTAACCGAAGGCAACTCATGGTAGGGATACTTTGTGTTTTTTTTCTTTTCTGTGGATTGCAGACCCTTCCGAACCAGTATTAGAGTCAGACGTGCATAAGAGCTTTGTAAAGGAAAGGTTTAATTGAATTAAAATATGATATCAATAAAATTTATTTCATCGTATGTACAAAATCTTACAGATCTATACTTTGTCAAAGATAGATAGCTTGATCTCTGCGACAGTTGTTTGGAGTCATATGAAAATTAACCTTATGGCTTTAGCATAAGGTTTATCTGTATCATCATAAAATCAACCACAAATTAAACAGATGAACCTTATTGTAAAGCTATAATGTTCATTTTCATATGACTCAAACAACTGTCGCAAAGATCAAGCTATCTTTTACAAAGTATAATCATTTCCATACAACAAAAGTGTCAAAGTTGTTTGATTATTTGGAATGTTTTTAAGACACTATTTTACATTAGCTTTATACAACTTTAGGACGACAAAACGGACAAGTGGCATAATTAAAGCAATTAATTAACTAAATTTTTTATACTTTTTTGGCGAACAACACAACCTTGAGGGTTACATTTTGCAATGCAATAAATCTAATAATATATATAAAATGCTTTTGTGGGTACGTAAATACGCAGTTTTCTCAATCACCACCAACCCCAATCAACTTCCCGTTGGGGTGGTAAATACCCCTTGGTCTCCAGGTGGTAGTAAGGGAGTTTGGTCGCGGTGGGTGGAAGGGGGTGGTTGTGGGTGGCGAAAATGTTAAAACATATATTGCTGTCCTTTTCTATCGCATGAGGACTTCTGAAAAGATCTCAAAATTTCTGAAATGGAAAGTTCCAAAATGTGTAAAACGGTTATAATCGATCTGGAATGTTCTAGAAAGTTCAACAAATATCTGGAATGATCTAGAAAATTCGAGAGTGAATGCAAACTATTATAATCGATATAGCATGTTTTGAGAAAGTTCTACAAATTTTTGGCTTCATCTAGAAAGTTCCAAAATGTCCAAAACTGTTATTATCGAGTTGGAATGTTTGAGAACGTTCTAGAAATTCCCAGAATGATCTGGAAAGTTCCAAAATGAGTGCAATTTATTATGATCGATTTAGAATGATCGAGAATGTTCTAGAAATTTTCCGAATGATCTGGAAAGTTCCAAAATGAGTGCAATTGATTATGATCGATTTAGAATGTTCGAGAAATTTCTTGAATGATCTAGAAAGTTTCAAAATGAGTAAAACGGTTATAATTGATCCGGCTTCATCTAGAAAGTTCCAAACTGTTCTTATCGAGTTAGAATGTTCAAGAACGTTCTAGAAATTTTCCGAATGATCTGGAAAGTTACAAAATTTGTGCAATTGATTATGATCGATTTAGAATGTTCGAGAAATTTCTTGAATGATCTAGAAAGTTCCAAAATGAGTAAAACAGTTATAATATCTGGTTTTTTCTAGAAAGTTCAACAAATATCTGGAATGTTCTAGAAATTTCTAGAATGAATGCAAACTATTATAATCGATATAGAATGTTTGAGAAAGTTCTACAAATTTCTGGCTTCATCTAGAAAGTTCCAAAATGTCCCAAAACTGTTATTATCGAGTTAGAATGTTCGAGAACGTTCTAGAAATTTTCCGAATTATCTGGGAAGTTCATAAATGAGTGCAATTTATTATGATCGAGTATTTTTGGATTGGTCTGGAAAGTTCCAAAATATGTACGAGTGTTTTTATTGATCTATAAAAACCAAATCATCTAAATATTCTAGAGTGATCTGGTACTGGAAATTTCGGCATATAAATCTAAATTCAGTGACTTTTCGTCAGTTCAGTTGTGATTGCAGTCGAGTAAAAAAAAGAACAAACTATTTTAATGTTCTGGAAAGTCTCTCAATATCGAAAATAGAAATCTATAATATCTATGTTAAAAAACGTATCCTTATATATTTTTTATACCATTAAACATGCGATGTATTTGAACCCGAGCAACGCCGGGTTTCGCTGCTAGTAAAGTATACTATAATTGGACTGTTTTACAAAAACCTTAAACCGACTTCAAAGTACACTAAGAAGTAATCAAATCCTGATCTGATGGGACCAAACGGGAAGCGTACCCTTTCAAATAAAAAAAGAATTTTCCAAATCGGTTAATAAATGACGGAGTTATGAGGTAAGACATAAAAAAAAAATACATTCGAATTGAGAACCTCCTCCTTTTTTTGAAGTCGGTTAAAAATCAAGTATTGTACCTCTATAAACTATCATCCACTCTCAATGTACAAATAACTCTTTGGTATACGCTCATAAAGCTAGTTTTTGTTTGTCTTTTAACATTTGGATACCTAGTTGGCTACTTGGATTTACAGTCACACAAACATATCTGGCCCGGTGAAAGAGTCGCTGTTATACAGCATTTGGTGGAGCAAACAACCAATGAACGTAGTGGTTATATTTTCTTTGACCTATGGCGAATAACGGCGTCGTTAGTTCGTCTTTTGGCCACCGGGCGAGATAAGTTTTCTTGTGCTGTAGTATTCTGTGGCACTATTCTTCAACTTCTTTATACGGCATCTCACTGGTCACTGTGAATGACCCGAAATAATGATTAAGGAATTCGAAAGTGGGCCGTTTTTCCGGCGTCGCATCCCAACATTGTAGTATAAGACTATAAACATCGTCCGGCAAATAATGCCTGGCGGGTTTTGGCATCCTATACCCCTTGTCGACTTGTTCTATCACTTCTAAACCATGTTGTCCAGGGTACGGGACTTGGCCGTATGTGAAAATTTCTATTAACAATATACCATACGACCAAACGTCACTTTTTATCGAAAACCTCCCGTAGTTAATAGCTTCGGGTGCCGTCCATTTGAGAGGGAACCGCGTGCCCTGTTTCGAGCAGTATTCGTCATCTTCGATCACTCGGGCGAGCCCGAAATCACATATTTTCGCAGCGTTATTTTCACCTATTAACACGTTTCGCGCGGCTAAGTCCCTGTGTATTAATTGTCTGGATTCTAAGTACTCCATGCCGGAGGCGACTTGAGCTGCTATGTAGATGAGGTCATCAAACTGTAGGAATTTTCCCTGGTCTTTTCTGAGGAACTGAAGAAGTGATCCATTGCTCATGTACTCTTGGACGATGTACACCGGCTCTTGAGTGGAACAGACGGCGTAGAGAGTGACTAGTCGTTTGTGCCGGAACTGTTTCATGATGGCTGCCTCCTGTAAGAATGCTTGAGTCGACATCGTACCTTCTTTAAGTGTTTTTACGGCGACCTGTAATGCAAAAGTGAAGTGTCTAAATCACAAACTTATCATAGTAAGTTATTTGTTCCATCTTTAATGATCACAGAGAAAACTGAAGACCTTTCCGAAGATGATCTAGTGAAATCTAGTCATATTGTAACTATGTAGGTACTAAGATATTGAATGAATTAACGGCAAGCCATGTGACTCGAAAGAGTTCTGAATATGAAAGTGGAGAGAAGAGGAAGACCTATAAAACAGAGATGTATGGATTGTGTCAATTGTGTGAAAGATAATATGAGTTATAAACGAGTGAATGCTGATATGACTGATAGAAGAGTAAAATGTCTTCCATTCGGCTTACATATACATACTTACGTACAACGTACTCACGTATTGCGTAAGTATATTTTAACCACATGTTGTTCGAATGACTGATGATACTGATTTGGTGATGGAGCCGGAAGGTAAGCACTTTATTGTGAAACAACGTACCTAGGTATCCTCAGCGTGTCAGAGCTTGTTGAAATCGACTTGATATGAACTCTGCCTAGGTAGTACCTATTAGGTATTATTGTTTTCAAGGTCTGATGATGGAGCTGGAAGATCGGGATTGCATAGCGGAAAAAATAAGTAGGTAGTCGTGTTTGGGTTTGCTGGAATTTTCTTAAGACTTATTTTCTTAAGATGTACCTACATAAACGGTTATCAAGGTCTGATGATGGCGCCGTAAACTAGGCACTAGAACCACAGATCAAAGTGCTGGAAGTCCATATCGCAAAATGTCCTCCCGTTTTTGCATTCCATGAATCCCGTGCATTACTTAGGTACCTATACTTGGTGGCGAGCGTCTTACGATGCAGCCAGGAAGTCGGAGGATAGTGGAACTCTTAATGGATCTAGTAAAGCCCTGAAGTTTATCTTAAAAATTAACGATATTATTACTCACATGAAAGTGCTTCGAAATGCTGTTGGATTTCAAGAAAAGGCTCTAGATGCATTTACTTTACGTAATTAAATACAAACGCAGCTAACACTTAGCCCCTTACACACAAAACACAGGTTAATTAATTTTGTTTTCATTTTAGTGTGTTTTAGGCCTATAGTAGATTTTAAATAGCATCTGTACTCTTTGACACATAGTATTCTATAAGATTTCTCAATGGTTAATGTTTATTTCGATATAATAAAGGACTATATATACTATGCTACAACGAGCTTTCATGAAATATTGTGTGTATTTCATAGTAATCAAATGAAATTTCACTTGTTACTTAGAAAAAACCTTGAACTGTCACGACTCATCCTATGTGAAATAGACTATAGTGGTTTTATTTACAAGATCATGCAGTTATCTGGTTTCTATAGTAGAAGCTCTATTCGGGATCTGGGGGGCTAAAAAGGAAGCTAAACCAATATTTATTGCTAATGGAATTAAAGGGGTTAGAACCTTTGTGGCATAGCTAGCCGCCGCCATTTTAGTTTTTTTTCAATGTCGCGGCGCACTATGAAACTGGTATATATGGGTAGAGGACACTTATACAAACAAAAAATGTTAAGCAATATGGTGGCCTAAAGTGTCACGTTTCCGAGATATTTGGAGGTAAAGATCGCCATATGAGAATTACGACAATCATTAAAAAATAACTTATTATGTGTTTATATGCATTCGATTGTATTCAAATAATAGTTCCCAGGTTGATTTATCAATTTTTTAGTAGAGTTTAACTAGGAGCACGAAAAACAATATTTTTAATTACATACCTACTAAACAGCATCGTAATATTCGCTATGAACCACAATGTTGTCAAAGTAGCTCGGATCGTGACTTGTTTTCCATCTTGTCATTATTATACAAACAAAAATGACAATACTTGTCCTAAAATCTCATGTTACCAAGTTAATTGGAACTAAAGATCGCTAAATAATGCTCCCTGGGCGCCAAAATTGCAATAGCGACGTAATAGTACATTATGATACATGTATGCAAAGTTGGTTATTAATACTCGAGGCGCATTAAGCGCGTGAGCCGTAGGCGAAAGCAATAAGTGAGCCGAGAGTGTAATAATCAATGCACACGCGTGTCATACGACGTTTTTTAACACACTTGCGAGGAAAAAAACAGACATGTATTTTTTTAAGTAGATTTTTTGATAATAATCAAATCAACACAATGAGAACGTTTACAAATATGGCACGCAAGGTTTTTTTGACAGCGGTGAGCTGTCAAACTATTTTACCCGTTTAAATTAAGAATGCTTGGTCTACACATATCACTTGCAGTGAGGTACAAACATATCATAATCGGGATTATACCTTCATAAAACTGTCCAGTAATGTAAAAAACACAAATGGGTAATAAGCTGTTATTTTACGAGCGAGTGTGTTGAAAATACATAAAAAAACCCAGTCCCGCGGCCGGCCCGACCCGACCTAATAAAACTTCTACCTAAATGAAAGTCCCGTCTTCGTCGAAGACTGCTCACGTGCAGACAATGCCCAAAAAGGGCGATAGATCAGACCCGATGAATTACAGGCCTATTGCCATCACCTCCCATTTTCTCCAATGGCATGGAGCGAGTGATCAACACGCAGCTCTTGAGATACCTAGAGGATCACGATTTGTTGAGTGACCGACAATATGGCTTCGACCATAGTCCCTTGGCTGGTGACCTTCTAGTGTATCTTTATTTGATGTGTCTATGTATACACTAGAAGGTCACCAGCCAAGTGGTCACTCGCCATCGAGAGTCAAGGTGGCGAAGGCGTTCGATCGGGTCTTTCACTGGGGTCTTCTAACGAAGTTACCAGCATATGGGTTTCCCGAGGGACTATGCAAATGGGTCGCCAATTTTTTGTCCAGCAGATGCATACGAGCTGAGAGACATAAATGCTGGCGTCCCGCAAGGGTCTGTACTGTCCCAAACACTGTTCCTGCTGCATATCAATTAAATGCTGTCTATTGACGGCATTCATTGTACAGAGGACGCTCATTGCAAATATTCTGAAATCGAGAGCACACTAACTAGTGTCTCCGATTACGGTCGACTAAACCTAGTCCATTTCAACCCCACTAAGACTCAAGTCTGCGCGTTCACCGCTAAGAAAACCCCATTTGCTGTGACTTCATAATTCCAGAACACGAACATCAGTTAAAGCATCGGGATCCTCGGAATCGACATTTCTAACGACGTCAATAGGCCGTCTAGAAGACAAGGTTAAGCTAGCTTCCTAAAAACTGGAAGTGCTCAACAGAGCGACGCTGTACTTAACATCGGGGCAAAGGCTGCAACTTTACAAGTCGCAAGTCCGGCCTTATATGGAGTACTGCTCTTTCCTGGATACCAGTTTGGGCCTTTAGACTCGGTTCAGCGACGTGCTATTAGAATTTTCGACGGTCCCCAGCTCACAAGCTTTCTTCCGCGGACGCTTAGACTATGGAATGAGCTCCCGCCGTGGTTTTACCAACGGAGCGTGGGGTTCCTTAAAAAAGGTGTGAAGATATTTCTGTAGGATCGGCAAAGCGCGAGTGATACCCCTGGTGTTGCAAGCGTCCATAGGCTACGGTAAGCGCTTACCGCTTAGGCATGCCGTATACATGTTTCTTTGCTACCTAAGTAGTTTAAAAAAATCCTTTTATTTAAAAGTTTGAGGTCACGGCTTGTTTTTATTATGTGTATTATTTTATTTTTAAAACCGTGATGCAATAATTAGTTGACCACAGTTTATTGCTTAAAAACAATAACATAAATTGTACTTAATCAACTTTAAACTATTGTCATTCTTCTCATATTATTTATACATCGATATTCCAAAATCTCGGTAACATTATATTTTAAGACAAGTATTGTCATTTTTGTTTAATAACGGAGACATGGAAAACAAGTTAACCACTACGATCCGAGCTACTTGACATCATTGCGAATATAGCGATGCGGTTTAGTAGGTAACCAATTAATGAATATTGTTTTTTCGTGCTATTTGTTTTGCTATATTCTAATAAAAAGTTAAATCAACCTGGGAACTATTATTTGAATACAATCTAATGCATATAAACACGTAATAAGTTCATTTTTAATGATTATCATTATTCTCATATGGCGATCTTTACCTCCAAATATCTCGGAAACGTGACACTTTAGGTCACCATATTGCTTAACATTTTTTGTTTGTATAAGTGTCCTCTACCCAAATATACCACTTACACCGTGCGCCGCCACATTGAAAAAAAATCAAAATGGCGGCGGGTGGCTATGCCAGCTCCCATACAAAAAAGTTCGTACCCCTTTTTCGAATTCTCGGCAGATCCCACGCGATTCCTTTTTTTTTTTTAGGAAGCAGAAATAAAATTAATCATTTATATCAATGACATTTATTTCATTGTATGTACAAAATCTTATAAATCTAATCATTTTCATACAAAAGTGTCCAAATTTAACGTGTTTGATTATTTGGAATGTTATTTTAAGACACTATTTTTCATTGGCTTTATACAATTTTAGGACGACAAAATGATTAAGTGGCTTAAAGCAGTTTTAATACTTTTTAGGCGACGAAAATAACTGAGTTAGAGGGTTAAATTTTGTGATAAATTGAACGAACAGCGGGTTGATATAATCAGTCAATATTAACAATGAATATTTGTTTAATTACAATTAAATTATTTTTATAATATAAGTCAAAAGTGGGGGAATATTGATTCAAATTAATTAACATTATACAGGTCACATGGTCTAACTATGCTAAAATTAAATATCGCATATCTCTCAACGATCATTCACTCTCAATGTACAAATAACTCTTTGGTATACGGTCCTAAAGCTAGTTTTGTCTTTTTACATGCGGGTAGTTGGCCACTTTGCAAGTAGTTACTTAATTTACAATTGCAATGTTAACTTTGTAGAAAATGTGCTGTTTTGGATCCATAAGGAGAATCTAAACAAAGAATTCAATCAAAAGACGATATGTTTGTCTACTAATATTTCGATTTGTCAAGTTTACAGGCATGTGTCGCTGTCGCTGGATAGGACATCCTGGGATATCAACCATCATCTTAGTCAAAAGACGCCTCTTTTGTATGGAATTGATATAATACATGGCGTCTCATGGTTACGCCACACGGAAAGAAAGTATTTTAAAAAACGAAGATAGCAAATTCTTGCTGAAAGATTATTTCTTTTAAATATTACATTTTCGCACTTTCCCACCGTGTGTTGTAGTCGTGAGATGTCTGTACCAATCCCATACAAAAGTTTAAATCCTATATAATAAATTTTCGTCTGATGTCAAAAATAATTGTAGACAGCTATCGTGTCTAGAAATAATCTGCTTGAAAAAGATTCACAAGTAAGCTATAGACACCTCGATAGAGGCTTGTCTAAACGCACAATTTTGTTTTCGATACAAAATTGTGCCCTGATTTGTACTAAGGAAAATTTATAAAATACTAAAATCTGGTCACGCCACTATAAAAACACGCTCAAATTAGTATCTATTTATTTGTGCAAGGCTTTTAAAGGTTTTGCAAAGAGGCCTACATATAATTTCAGATGAATCAAACAGGAAAGGGAGGTCGCAATTAATATTCTGGACTTGTGCGCTAAAGGGGATAGTTCGACAAAAGCACGAGTGAAGCGTAGGAATTGAGATCTTCATTTACTTAAGGGCCTTAAGTGATGAAAAAATATCACATCTCACTTTAGAATATGAAAATATCGTGTTACATTTCGATTTTAAACCTTATTGCTTATCTATAGTGAACGATTCATTTTGTACAAAATGCAAAACAATATCCTACATAGTGCTTATAAGCTACATAAATAAGAATATAGAAAGTGAAACTTGCACAAGACTATAAATACTTATATTACATTTTAGTGGACTTAACGTTTACATTTCCGTATTTTGTGTGATTTAAATGAGACTTACGCTAGTTTTTCAATCACAAAACAGAAGTGGAAAGCCGTCGACCAATAAAAAAGAAGCTCACGCATTCCTGTATTGTTTTAGTTAAATAATGCTTTTGAGTATAAAAATACTAAAAATGTGGAGATTGATGTGTGTGAATCAGTCATTATTTATTCATGACGGACATTATAGTTAGACTGGTGAAAATTTGATACGGGTCAGTAACTCAGCCACGCGAATATGGTCTTTGGAGACTATCCCTTACTTTTCGAGTTATTTGTATCGGCATTTACAGATTTCGAAGTAACTTAACTGTCTGACTGTTTTTTTTGCGATTTTCGTAAAAAAATATTATTAGCTTAATCAATCCTGTCTCCAACAAGACTTAAAAGTTTTATTCGATTTGTGACATTCCCATACATTTTGTTAGAAAAATGAATGAAAAAAGGTTTTTTTTTGCCGATAGCAATTGGGTAATCAAAAAGTAAGAGATAGTTTCCTAACCTAAGACCATATTCGTCTGGTTTTAAACCTTAAAGTAGTTTGACCTTACTGAACCGTCTCTTTCCACTATGTATAATGACATAAGTCCATACACATCACAATTTCCAATTCGCTAAGAGGACCCTACACGTTGTCTCTCGCTCGCACTGAACATACAAAACGACTATTTCACTATAGTTATATCACAGCACTAGTCTTGCACTTCTCTATACGGTCTCTCACTGGTCACTGTGAACGACTCGAAATAGTGATTGAGGAATTCGAAAGTCGGCCGTTTCTCCGGCGTCGCGTCCCAACATTGTAGCATAAGTCTATAAATATCGTCCGGCAAGTAATGACCGACTGGTTTTGGCATCCTATACCCTCTTTCGACCTGTTCTATCACGTCTTTACCGTGTAAACCAGGGTACGGAACCTGACCGTATGTGAAAATTTCTATCAACAATATACCGTACGACCAAACGTCACTTTTGATTGAAAACCTCCCGTAGATGATAGCTTCGGGCGCCGTCCATTTGACGGGGAACCGCGAGCCCTGCTTAGGGCAATATTCGTTGTCTTCGATCACTCGGGCGAGTCCAAAATCACATATTTTCGCAACGTTATTTTCACCTATTAACACGTTTCGCGCGGCTAAGTCCCTGTGTATTAATAGTTTGGATTCTAGGTACTCCATGCCGGAGGCGACTTGAGCTGCTATGTAGACGAGGTCATCAAACTGTAAGAATTTCCCCTCGTCTTTTCTGAGGAACTCAAGAAGTGAGCCTTTGGTCATGTACTCTTGGACGATGTAGACCGGCTCTTGAGTGGAACAGACGGCGTAGAGAGCGACTAGCCGTTTGTGCCGGAACTGTTTCATGATGGCCGCCTCTTGTAAGAATGCTTGAGTCGACATCGTGCCTTCTCTTAGTGTTTTCACGGCGACCTGCAATTCGAAAGTATAATAAATACTGTGTTTATATACTTATTACTATTAAGGGTGATCGTTATACGCATAATGAACATAATTAATAACATAATAAACACAGAAGAAGCTAGGCAATAGCGTTTTTTTCCATGACCTCATAATTTTGAATGAGCTTCATCTATTGACACTAATGAAACTTCGCCCAGTCAGTACACGCTTTGCCCGAAGTAAATACACGCGTCGTCTCGTCCGATATATTCGAACGCTTTATGACTCGGCGTCGATTCGCGTACGTACGTATTAGTAAGACAGCTGCGACCGACAATTAGTCGGCCGGCGTACGCATGAGGAATAGTCAAGTTTCTTTTTTGAGAAATTCGAAGGAAATTTTAGACTATATTATTAGCAATGCTTGGTTATTATAATTTAAAATATATTTTATAGGCAGGTAATTAGGTACATAGCGATAGCGAGCGAATTGTTGTAAGCTTGTCAGCTGGTAGGCAGGCCAGGTGGACGCAAATACATAATATATGCTCAATGAATCGACCTAGTAACGATAATAAGGTATTAATGTAGTACATAAAATATATATACAACACGAGTTTTAAACATCTTTGATCACTATCACATTATTTTGTTATTTTATAGGCTTGTGAATTTTACCGCGACCGCACCATGGTATGATCGCAGGTGGCAAGGCCACATAGCCTAGGAGCATTGGCTCTCAAGTGCAGCTGTCGGAACACACCAAACAAAATCTTCGCCTGTTTAATATTGATTGAGCAAAGTTCGTTAACGTAAACAAGAAACAAGGTAGGACCGAGAATAATGCCCTGACGAACACCTAAATGAACCCCACAACACAAAGATCACAGTATCAATTATCCATCTCTTCATGATTGGTTGAATGAGATTTTTAACAATTTCTAGCGTCGCAGCTTAAATCATCATTACTCAACTTTATGTAACTAAACCTTTTCAAAATTTAGAAATTAATGTTGTTTATGTGAATTTGATTGAAAGTTTTGAATGTCATTTTCAATTGGTTATGAAACGGGCGATGGAGCACATATTTATTATTAGCAAGACCGAGTTATTATTTAATAAATCGATATTTTTGTGTTATTAAACCTATTAAGTTGATAGTCATAAGAAGTTGCTTGATTATGATAGTTAAGTTAATTAAAACTCAATAGTTACACTAAAACTCTATAAGATTTAATCTAACTAATAGACAAATTCAAAGTAAGTAAGTAAATTTTAACTACAAAACCAAAGGGCTAAGAATTTGTAATATTTGATTAAAATACCTACGTGATATTGGTGCCGATTCTGTTGTAAATCGCACTAAAAAGGATAGAACATATTTAAAGCTGTCAAATTAGTCTTTGCCGTCATCATTTGCGGGTATTTAGACGTAACCGCGATAGATGGCGACTAAATTTATATTGAAAACAAGCATTGGACTAATTTGACAGGACTAAATTTCTTTCATCCTTATGTTCTTTGTTAGAAAGAGACATTGATGTAGAAGTGAGACTTAAATTAGTTTAGTTGTAAACAACAGAATCAGGGCTAGTATCATTTTTGTTTTTATCTATCTAACGGTCAACTTACTAACAATAGCTAGTAAATTTTGACTAACTGTAGGGGTTAAATACTATCGAATTTTAACTATAAGTCAACTTAACCATATCTTAACCTAACCAACAATCAAACACCCACAAAAAATGTAAAAAAATATTCAGGTAATGTTAAAAACAAGATGATACGATTTTTGAAAATTAGGAACAATTTTAGGAGTAGAGTTTAGTATGGAAAGTTTTAAGAAAATTAGTACACCAACGGAGATAAGCTTAGAACTTGTAAAGAAACGTACCTTTAATGCTAAATATTTTTATCAGCCATAGTAAGATTGTTATATAATGTTCACAACCAGATTTATGCATTCCATTTGTTATTTTAACTAGTTTAATAAAAGTTTCTATGGACGCATTGGTAATTGGAAAAAATGTTAATTATGATTTTTGAAAGATAAGGTAAATGCAAAATGACCACTGATCTCTATAAAAAACTAGATTGGATCAGTTAGAGGCTATTAGAATATCGCCATTTTGGCCAAGATAGCAACAGGCAAGCGTCCACAGAACTAATATTAAACAAAGTATATATGTTATAAAATATATGTAAAACCTAAAACCATTAGTATTTTTTATAAATAGTTCACTGTTTAACTAAACCAAACAAACACAAAGCAAAAAAAATAAAACGATAAGTACACTTGCGGCTCCAAACATAGCTGCAATCCATACACCGATTAATATATACAGATTAGTAAAATTGGAGTAGAATAGAAAATATGTACTAAAAAGGAAAGTATGTAGTGCTAGAACATAGAAATAAAATTATAAACTAGGTAGTAAAAGCATAAGGAACAAAAAAACAGATAAATCAAAACATTCCTAGGCGCATTGTCAGGTAATCTGAAGTAATTTATAGGTACTTCATCATCATCTGTCTTCCTCTGTTCCCAATCATTTGGGGTCGGCGCAATATGTACGCTTCTTCCATTCGTCTCTTCTATCCGTCTTCTACCAGCATCCACTTTTCTTTTCCCATATCATCTTTCACACAATCCATCAATCTCCTAGTTCCTCCCGTATATCCACTTTCAAATTCTTAACTTTTTTAGGCACGTGGCTTTCATGTCCTCATAACATGTCCATAACACGATAAACGTTTCCCTATAAAGTTTTCAGTTACCGGTGCTACTTTCAAGTAGAGGATTCGATCCCGGTCGATTTTTCTAATCCCAGGATTTCGGAATTATCTACAGTTAATCTCGGGATCCCGGGATAATCCCGGGATTGTATTGGTAACAAAAAGACAGTAAAACATATCAAAATCAATTTTTTATTTATGTTTTAGTTTTTTGAGGACATAGAATATTTAAGTTTTAAATCTTCAAAAAGTTTCTTCTTATAAAATAAACAACTAGGCACTTCTGTAAATAATTTGTGAAACTAACAAAAAATCAACTTCTTTAGACTTATTTAGAGAAACTATAATATGCTAAAGAGATCAATGTTTGTAGATACTCATATTTTTAAATTAAATTGACCAGAAACTTTATAAATTATTTAAACCACGAAAATAAAATCTAAGGAATAACAACGCATCCAACGTCTCATCTGCAAGCATGCTTCTCAATTTGATGCACAAATATGAAGAAGCTGAAAAAGCGCGAACAGGCTCGATGGAAGTTGGAGGAATCGTCAATAATTTTTTATTCTTCAGTCTTCTCCAAATAAAACCTCGAGTGGGACTAGCCTCAATTTTATTGAATTATTTAAAAAATGTATCAATCCCGAAAATCCCGGGATTTATTAAATTTGATCCCGAAAATTTCGGTACTAAAATATAACCCCGTGGATCCCGTGATCGAATCCTCTACGTTCAAGTGATGTAGACGTACCTCGATATTATTCCGCCACTTGCCGTAGTAGACCTCGCCGAAGTTCCCCTGGCCCAGCTTGCGCAGCAGCTGCACCTCGGCGCGCGGGATCTCCCACTTGTCGCGCAGCTCGGGGCCCAGGTCCCACATCTGCGGCTCCGGCTTGGGGCACGCGCGCGCCAGCACGTGGCACAACCCCAGCGCGTTCTCTGCAATTATACAACGACACCAGCTTTTATTAACACTACCACAGATTAAACTTGTAACAGATACTTCTCTTCCTTGAGCGAAGTACGCTATTTTGCCGTGACGCTAAAATTCATATTGCTTCGCACTGTACCGACGAGTCGGCTAGATCAAACGCACCCGCGCCGCTAGCCCTTGAACGCGGCACGTGTAGCTATAGGGTTGTATGGCTTCTGATGTTCTTAGCTGGATACCTGCCTACATCTAATAATCTACTAATATCTAGGCCTACCGCGAGTCTTTCAAGACGCGCTGTCTCCGAAGAATACACTGTCATGGTCGAACGAAGATTATAAAATACTAGCTTTATAGCCCGCGACTTCGTCCGCGTAGAGTATTTCTTTTTTCTAGATATGAATCATTGTAACAATACAGAGCTTTGTTCATGGCCAATGTCCGCCACTACGTGTGATATTGACAAAAGTTCAGGTAGATTAAGAGCTCATATGCGAGGATGCCACATAAAACTGAAACAGTCCTGCCGCAAATCAACTCTAGCAAATTTCAGAGTTTTTCCCTGTGAGTACAAACCTTAATTAGGAACTGTTATCTTTTAAATTCAAACGGAAGGTGATTTGGGATCAATGGTATACGCGGCAAGAAGACTGTTTCTCCTCTGGCAGAACCAGTAAATATTTTGGCCTCAATAACATTGGGGCGGAGAGCTGTTACTTGTAGTCTAGTTCCACAACACAATTTTGGAGGCCTTATCTCTCTTTCCCTCATGTCTGAGGATCGTGGTCAACATCGGGTTTGCTTCTAGAGCGAATGATCTGCCTCCACTGGTTTCTGTCTTCTGGTTTCTGTAAAACTTGGAGGACGATGAGTCTTTTACTTGATCGGACCATCTTTGGTGAACGACCACGTAGTCGTTTTCCTTCCGTGTTCCCAACTATTATCAGATTTCCAAACTTTCATCGCCTTTGCCATGTGGCCGAAATACGAAAAAATACGTTGGTGGCATATGGTGGACAATCGTGTTTTAATTTGGAGCTGCGATAGGATTGATGCATTGTTGCGTTTAGCGGTCCAAGGTGTTTCCAACATCCGTCTCCAGCAACACATCTCGAATGCATCAATCTTTTTTCTTTCTCGGGCCAGTATAGTCCACGCTTCCACTCCATACATGAAAATGAGGAATACCAATGCTCGTATTAACCGGATCTTTGTTTTAATACCGATTCCTCTCTTTTTGCTGATGTTGTTTAGGCAAGTCATTTCAATACGCCAATACCATAAGCCGAAATAATAAATTTTGAAATGTTCACTCCGAAAATAAAGAACTTCATATTCTAAATTTAATCCCTCTTTTCACTCCTTAAGGGTTCACATTCCAACAACACCGATATTCGTTGCGTTAGTTTATAACCATAAGCTTAAATAATAAATTTTGTGTACTTCCATACACAAATTCATCCCCCTTTTTACCCTCTCGGGATCGGAATTATCAAAAACGTCGAGGCACATATAAATTAATTTTCAATCGTCAACCTAAACACAAAATTTGAAGGTCCTAACTTCGAAACTGATGGACTTTCATATAAACTTGCATCCCCTATTTTACCCCCTTAAGGATGGAATATCCAAAAATCTTTAGTGGTTGCCTACACTGTGTAATAATATATTAAGTGACGTTTACTTTGAAACTGAATGACTTACATACATCCCATACCTTTTCACCCTGTCGGGGGTGGAATTGTCAACAAAGCTGAAACATGTATAAATTAATTTTCTATCTTTAGCCTAAATACAAAATTTGAAGATCCTAACTTCAAAACTGACGAACTTTCATACAAACTTTCATCCCCTATTTTACCCCCCTAGGAGTGGAATTTCCAAAAGTCCTTCCTTACTGAATACCTACACTGTATAATATTAAATTTAGTTAAGTTTACTTTGAAATCGAAGGACTTGCATACACAACTTCATCCCCCTTTTCCTCCCTTCGATGGTGGAATTATCACAAACGCTGAGATAACTATACATTAATTTTCAATCGTCAGCCTAAACACAAAATTTGAAGATCATAACTTCAAAACTGACGAACTTGCATACAAACTTTCATCCCTTATTTTACCCCATTAGGGGTGGTATTTCTAAAAATCCTTCCTTAGTTGATGCCTACACCGTATAATAATACATTTAGTGAAGTTTACTTTGAAATTGAAGGACTTGCATACACAACTTCATCCCCCTTTTCCTCCCTTCGATGGTGGAATTATCACAAACGCTGAGATAACTATATATTAATTTTCAATCGTCAGCCTAAACACAGAATTTGAAGATCCTAACTTCAAAACTGACGGACTTGCATACAAACTGTGATCCCCTATTTTACCCTCTTAGGGGTGGAATTTCCAAAAATCCTTCCTTAGTGGATGCCTCCACTGTATAAGGTATCTTTGTGCAAAATTTCAAATCTCTAGGTCCAGCGGTTTGGGCTGTGGGCTGATATATCAACAATCAGTTTATCATTTTATATATTACTAGCTTCTTCCCGCGGCTTCGCCCGCGTGGCCTACAGGAAACAAATGACATATTTTTCTTCTCAAACAAACATTATAAGCGCTCTCACTCCCTCTCAATTGAATATACAAACTATCATTATCCTAAAGAAAGCAATAATGACGAAGTTCTCCGTAAAACTAAACTAATCTCTGGGATGAGAGTACTCGAAGCGTGTGTGAAAATACTTAAATAGGAGACAGCCAGAAGTGGATAATAAATAATTTATATTGATTACAACGAAACGCCTGTCAAATTCCGATGACAATACAATATTATGGTGACAGCGAGCTGAACTGAGGATGGAGACGGAAGGTAGACAAAGTATCTTCTCAGTGACTAAACATAGAATGATGAAGTTTGGACTCATTTTAATACTTTTACAGTACCAATTACGTATTTTAACCGACTTCAAAAAAAGGAGGAGGTTCTTAATTCGTTTTTTTTTAAGTTTGTTATCTCATAACTCCGTCATTTATTAACCGATTTGGAAAATAATTTTGTTTGGAAGGGTACACTTCCCGTTTCGTCTCATTGTCATGAGACGAAATGTCATCAGATCAGGATTTGATTACTTCTTAGTGTACTTTGAAGTCGCTTTATTTTTTTTGTAAAACAGTTCAAATTATATAAAAGCTTTAAAATTATCTGTTTTACTGCGTGTAAAAAACCCGCACTTATTACACACGTGTTATAAAATAGTACCTATACGATACTCTTGACTTAAGCGCATACACTTTGCACGGCGTGAAAGAGACTACTAATTTTGGAGTTCCGTACCTCAAAAGGTAAAAAAGGAACCCTTATAGGATCACTCTTCTGCCCGTCTGTCTGTCTGTCCGTGTGTCACCACCAATTTTCTCAGGAACGGGTGGACCTAGCAAGTTCAAATTTATACCAGATACTGAGGTCTATAGTCCCTATTCTACAAAAATCTAGGTCCTGATTCAACACGATAAAAAGATATGGGTAAATTTAGATTTTCGCGAAAACTTGTAAGTACCCAAGTTTACCTTAATTTTCAACTTTTTTATTTTTCGGAATTTTCCCTTTACTTGTGCTGTAAAACCTTGCTTTTAACCAAAATTGTCAATTCCAGGTCAACCGGAAGTAGGTACCCTATAGGTTTTGGGTCAAAAACCTATATCGCTGTTCCCGTTGACCTAGAATCACGAAATTTGGCAAAAAGCAAGGTCTTAGCACAAGTAATGGGAAAATTCCGAAAAATAAAAAAGTTGAAAATTAAGGTAAATTTTGGTACTAATAAATTTTGCTTCTACGATTAGCTACTACTACGATTTTGAAATCGATCCAAAGGATACAAACAATAAAACTAAAAAAATGAATACAAATCGATAAGTTTCGAAGAAATTTCAATGTACCAATTTTAGAGTTAATCGACACCGAGAATCAATGTCAAAGTCAATGCCATTTATTCAATTAAGGCCCTTATAGGGCGCACTTATGAAGGTCAAAGCTACTCAAGCTACTACCTGTTCGTAAGTCGCCCTTCAAATTATAGGTTAAATTTTTTTTAAAAAAATTGGGGCTAAAGGATTGGCAATTTTTTTTTTCAACATTTTGTTTTTATTTACACAATAAAGTATAATACTTAATAACAAACCAACAACTTACACACGTGATCAAACTAAATTCAAACCCCTTTTCACCCTCTTAGGGGTCGAATTTCGAAAAACCTTTTCTTATTGGATACCTACACTTCACAAAGAACACATGACATGAACAAATTTCATGTCTCTAAGACCAGCGGCTGTGCGTTGATATATCAGTCAGTGAGTTCCCATACCTAACTTCATCCCGCTTTTCATATCTTCGAGGGTAGAATTATCTAAAACGCTGAGACACGTCTAAATTAATTTTCAATCGTCAGCCTAAACACAAAATTTGAAGATTCTAACTTCGAAACTGACGGACTTTCATACAAACTTTCATCCCCTATTTTACCTCCTTAGAGGAGTAATTTCGAAAAACCCTTCCCTAGTGGATACCTACTCTTCCCAAAGAATACACCCTCCAAATTTCATGACTCAAGGACCAGCAGTTTAGGCTGTGCGTTGATATATGAGTCAGTCAGTCAGGACTTTGAATTTTTTTTTATTTGTTTTGGTAAACAAACAGATATACAATGACAATTATTTATAGTAATAATTATAGTTAATCGCTTGGCTCGCGGTTAATAATATAACAATGATATCAATTGTTATAATAGGATGCGCGTCCCTCGCGAGATCCAACGGGTTAATTATATATCCCACAGCGTTACCACAAATAGAAAATATAAAGACCATGGCATTCGTGGTAGTCACACGCGGTCTAAATATACATTTCAATGTACGTATTCTATGAATAGTTAACAAAATTATCACTCTTTCAACCATACTCAGAGATGTCAATTAGAAATTTGATGAAAATCAGATTATCTCGATTATCTCCACGAATTTTATATATATAGATGTGCATAAACAACTTAAATAAATAATTTTACTTTGAAACTTGAAATACCTTGAGGGTTGAAATTCCAACAATACCGATATACGTTGGTAGTAAACTTAGTGACGTTTAATTTGAAAATGAAGGACTTCCATACACATTTTCATCCTCTTTTCACCCCTTCGGGGGGGAATTATCAATAACGCTGAGAAACCTATAAATTAATTTTCAATCGTCAGTCTACACACATAATTTGAAGATTCTAACATCAAAACTGACAGACTTTCATACAAACTTTCATCCCCTATTTTACCCCCTTAGGGGTGAAATTTCCAAAAATCCTTCTAAAGTGGATGCCCTCACTATATAATTATAAATTTAGTGATGTTTACTCTGACATTTAAGAACTTTTCATACACAACTTCATCCCCCTTTTCACCCCTTCGGGGTCGGAATTATCAAAAACGCTGAGACACCTATAAATTAATTTTCAATCGTCAGCCTAAATACAAAATTTGAAGATCCTAACTTCAAAACTGACGGACTTTCATACAAACTTTCATCCCCTATTTTACCCCCTTAGGGGTGGAATTTCCAAAAATCCTTTCTTAGCGTATGCCTACGTCATTACAACTATCTGTATGCCAAATTTCAGCCCAATCTGTTCAGTGGTTCGAGCTATGCGTTGATAGATCAGTCAGTCACGGTTTCCTTTTATATATTATAGTAATAGTAATAATTATAGTTAATCGCTTGGCTCGCGGTTAATAATATAACAATGATATCAATTGTTATAATAGGATGCGCGTCCCTCGCGAGATCCAACGGGTTAATTATATATCCCACAGCGTTACCACAAATAGAAAATATAAAGACCATGGCATTCGTGGTAGTCACACGCGGTCTAAATATACATTTCAATGTACGTATTCTATGAATAGTTAACAAAATTATCACTCTTTCAACCATACTCAGAGATGTCAATTAGAAATTTGATGAAAATCAGATTATCTCGATTATCTCCACGAATTTTATATATATAGATGTGCATAAACAACTTAAATAAATAATTTTACTTTGAAACTTGAAATACCTTGAGGGTTGAAATTCCAACAATACCGATATACGTTGGTAGTAAACTTAGTGACGTTTAATTTGAAAATGAAGGACTTCCATACACATTTTCATCCTCTTTTCACCCCTTCGGGGGGGAATTATCAATAACGCTGAGAAACCTATAAATTAATTTTCAATCGTCAGTCTACACACATAATTTGAAGATTCTAACATCAAAACTGACAGACTTTCATACAAACTTTCATCCCCTATTTTACCCCCTTAGGGGTGAAATTTCCAAAAATCCTTCTAAAGTGGATGCCCTCACTATATAATTATAAATTTAGTGATGTTTACTCTGACATTTAAGAACTTTTCATACACAACTTCATCCCCCTTTTCACCCCTTCGGGGTCGGAATTATCAAAAACGCTGAGACACCTATAAATTAATTTTCAATCGTCAGCCTAAATACAAAATTTGAAGATCCTAACTTCAAAACTGACGGACTTTCATACAAACTTTCATCCCCTATTTTACCCCCTTAGGGGTGGAATTTCCAAAAATCCTTTCTTAGCGGATGCCTACGTCATTACAACTATCTGTATGCCAAATTTCAGCCCAATCTGTTCAGTGGTTCGAGCTATGCGTTGATAGATCAGTCAGTCACGGTTTCCTTTTATATATACAGATTATTAAGATAAATACAAAGACTGAATTTCAATATTTTTGAATTTATTACAATTATTTGTTTATTCATATTAGGAATAAAAAGTATTTGTCTTTGAGTGAGTGAAGTAACCCTGACACTACTTTGAATATTAGGGTTGCCATACGTCTCGTATTGCTTCACCTCCCGTATTTCGTCAATTTCGATTTTATTTAGTTACTTCGAATGAAAACTTTGATTAAGATAATATTTGATTTTTTTATTTGATAATTTTGATGCTTACTGCGGTTGGTTCGGATCACGTACTGTTGACAAAATGTGTAGTTTGTCTTCTCTGTATAAACATACATACTTTGGTGTAGTGTGGGTGGTGTAATTGAAACGTTGCATTTTGACGTTAAATGTGTAATGGTTTTTGGACATCGCAAGAGTCCCGTATTTGTTCCTAGAAGTTACCGCAACCCTACCTATTATAGCAGTTATTTAAGAGAATAATTTTCGATGACATGTATTCTTCCCAAAGAAGCGTAATCTATTCCGCCAATTCCTCACCATCGACAATGCGCTCTGATCTGAAGTCAAGGACACACTAAAGATTTAGATGTAGTGATTGGACCTTAAGCCGGCTTTTCACTATGGGATATAATATAAAATAAATTACATCTTGAGATATAATATTTTTCAACACATTCGCTCGTAAAGTGACAATTATTGCAAAATACTAGTCTGTTTTTTTTTTCGCTAGTGTATTGAAAAATGTCGTGTGCATTGATTTATTACACTCTCGGCTTCCTTATCGCTTAATTCCGCCTGGAGTGTTAATAATCAAATTTGCACACATGTATCATACATAATGTACCATTATCGCTCGTCAAACATTTTTGTATATTACATCCCAAACTATAAATATTTTTTGACACATTGTATGACGAGCGATAAAATATTATATCTCAAGATGTAATATATATTATATTATATACCATAGTGAAAAGCCGGCTTTACTGTTCAAAAGCACTGACTTGTTGCGTTACACAGGATTTTTTGGACGGACGGACGGACAGCGGCACCCTTTGGGTACGGAACCCTAAAAAGTCGTTTCTTGTATGAAGGCCCGCTTTAGTTTTATTTCATTTTCATTATTTGTTGTTATAACGGCAATAGACATTCTGTGAAAATTTCAATCGTCTACCTCTTACAGTTCATGAGATTCTGAGTTCTGTCAATGGGCTGTATTGACAGACAGACGAATAAACGGATGGGCAGCGGAGGCTTAGTAGCGTCCCGTCTTGTACGCTTTGGGTACGGAACGCTAAAAAAAATTGCCAAATACTATCAATACTTTTTAATGATACAAAAAACCACTCACTCGTATAACTCATCACCAACGCCGGTAGACTTGGAAACGTCTGATTGGTAGCTATATAGAACCCTCCATTATCCAGCGGCTTGATCTTGTAATGCTTCACGTGGTACCCTCTGCCCTCCTCCCAGTCTTTAACGCTGAGACTGAACCCGTGAGGGTTGTGTTCCGCCGGTCTCACCAGGAACGTCCCCCGAGGGTTGGTCTCGGCCAGGAGGAGCTTGTCAGCTTCCTTTCTCGACACGTGCGGGAAGAACCAACTGCAACATGATGGTATCCTTTAGCAGAAATTGTATGATTAGGTGAAGTACGTTTGTTTTGTACCGTCACCTTTTGAAGCGTTGTTCCGTTGGCTGTTAATGTGTTAGTAACTTATGTTGCTGTGTTAGAAACTACTTCATTCTTTGGTTAAAATGCATTTTGTTCTGTATTTAAATATATATGAATGATTGATGCTTTCAATATACGGAGTCAATATAAATAAATTAGTGTTCGGAGCTTCGGCTTCCACCACCTTCGGCCAAACTAAACCAAACTAAAAAGGTATCTAGCGCTGAAATTGAACACACGTTACGAATGCGTGAAGTTATAAGGTTATTTTTGCTTTATACAGTCCACATAAACTCATTAGTTTTTTCGCTATAAACTTTTTTTTCAATTTTTAACTGAATTTCGTAAGGATATTAAACCTTCGGCCGAAGACTGGCGATTGCCGATTAATTAGTTTCGGCCAAAAATCGACCTTCAGTCGGAATACGCAAAAGGTATACCTACACCCGAGTACTCATGTTCTAACCGCGTCCTAGCTAAATACAGCCTGTACTTAAAAAAGCATTCGCGTCGAACATAGACCCTTCCTTCTTTGAAATCGGTAATTTTTTGTAACATTTTTATATTGCTATTTATTTCAATGAATGACTAATTGTTTACTTAGTTATTTTTAGTTGTATCCACATCACATAACTGCGTCAGACTTTGGTGTAACAGGAAAAGAACAAACTAAATCCTAAATGGAAAACAATTACAATTTAAATAACATACTCTTATTTTCTTTTAGTAATTAAATATCCGTGACAAATATTGAAGTGGATAAATATTTGAATGAAACACTAATACCGTTATCTTATTCAACTGATATCATAATAGCGAAAGTTTGTACGTTTGTATCACGTCGTAAACACGAGATGAAGAAAATTATGAATGCAGTCTGTATATATGTTTTAACTAGCTGTACCGGGCGGTTTCACCCACATTGCCGAGGTATCGTATGTGTTCGCGGGATAAAAAGCATCCTATGTGTAAATTCAGAACATAGAATAGAATAGACTTTATTATGCACACCATATGAAATAAAAAAAACATAACATTTAAAAGATACTAAAATATATAATACATATTCTATCTGTGTGCCAAATTTCATCTAAATCAGTAGTTTCTTCGTGAAAGATGCGTTTATAATATCAGTAAGGATTTTGGGTCTATAGCATGAGGGCAACCAGACAGAGCACTACATGCCTCATATTAAAATTGGATTGTAAAATTTTGTTGATGGTATAAATCATTATTATTATTCGCGTCAAAACAATCCCATCAAAAACATTCTGTAAAAAACTAGCCAAGTCTCGATGAAATGTCTTGTTTATCTCTAAAAAGTAATGAAATCTAGACAAAGTCGTGCCAAGTCTAAGGTTCCTTACTGCGATTTCTTTATTATTATAGTTAATCTTGTGTGACTTGGCCGTTGAACATTCTTTATACGTTAGTGGGTAAAAATACAGATTGCAATGGTGTCATGGAACACCTGGTTTTGTACCCTTGTGTTCCCTTCAACGGCCAAGTCACACAACATTAACTATAATAATAAAGAAATCGCAGTAAGGAACCTTAGATAGATAGATAGATAGATAACTCTTTATTGTACAAAAGTATTTAAACAGAGTATAAAAATAAATGCTTACAATTAAGGAAATTACTGTAAGTACAATAGGCGGTCTTATCGCTAAAAAGCGATCTCTTCCAGACAACCTTAGGATGGAGAGGAATTTAGAAACGTTATTAGACGGTGGTGTATACTTTTATAACAAAAATAGGTAAATAAAAATACATAGGTACATACAATAATATAAGTCTTTATGTAAATAAATACATAGATTTAATAAAATATATATTATTACTAATAAATACAAAGAAAAAAATAAGTAGAAGTAATTCCGAGTAGAAACAATAAATAACATACTAGACAAATAAATATAAACATTCATGGAAATAATGGCAATTACAGCATCGATTATAGTCAGTCCGAGAGGTAGAAATTTTTCAACAGATTTTTAAAAACAGGGAGTGACGGCGCCCTCCTTACAAAGACTGGCAATGCATTCCAGAGGCGAACTGCTTGGACGGTAAATGATTTACCATAAAAAGAAGTGTTGTGTGATGGTATTCTCAAGATGAGATTTTCTGATGACCTAAGTGATTGAAGGAAATCAAAACGTTCCTTAAGATAACGCGGGGAGGAGGGACTAAAAAGTATAGTGTAAAGAAGAGACAATATATGAGTATTCCGGCGAAGTCGTATAGGAAGCCACTTGAGTTTAGCGCGATATTGCGAGACATGATCATATTTGCGCAAGCCAAATATAAATCTTATGCAGAAGTTTTGAAGTCGCTCAAGTTTATTTAGCTGGTCCTCATTGAGATCTAGATAGCAGGCATCAGCGTAGTCCAAAATAGGGAGCAGAAGAGACTGCACGAGCGCAACCTTAGTGGCAGTTGGCAAAAAATTGCGGAGTCTTCTAAGGGAGCCGGCAGATGCAAATAACTTGCGACTAACGGCCGCTATCTGAGGACCCCAGGTAAAACATTGATCCATAATTAGACCTAGGTTTTTAACACTGTTACTATAAGGAACAGTTGTTCCACTAAACTTAACTGAAGGTAGATTTGACCAGTTTATTTTAGATATCTTTTGAACACTTCCAAAAATTATGACTTGCATTTTTAGTGGATTTATTGTAAGACCGTAGGCTTCACTCCACTTAGCAATACGGCAAAGGTTTAAATTTGTTGTTTCTATAGCACTAGATAGATTGCTAAGAGGGGCATGACAATAAATTTGAAGATCGTCTGCATACAAATGATAGGGAGAAGTAATATGAGCCGAAATAGAATTAATAAAAATAGCGAAAAGGAGAGGGGATAGCACGCCACCCTGGGGTACCCCGGCAGACGTGTCACACCATGAAGAAAATGTTTCCTCAAAGCGTACCCGTTGCCGACGCCCATGCAAATAACTGCGAAACCAGTCAATAACTGTTGGAGATACGTTAAGAGAGCGTAATATTGCGAGAAGAATATCGAAGTTAACGGTATTGAAAGCATTGCTAAAGTCTAAGAGCGTCAGCACAGTAAGATCACCGTTGTCCATGCCTAGACGAATATCGTCCGTAATTTTAATAAGCGCGGTAGTCGTACTGTGGCCAGGACGAAAACCGGATTGCATTGGATTTAGCAAATTATTTTTGGTCAGAAAATTGCTCAGTTGATTGTGGATTAGGCGCTCCAGGACTTTAGATAGGAAAGGGAGTATAGATATAGGACGGTATTCAGAAAAGGATTTTGGATTAGGTTTCTTAGGTAATGGGATAATTTGGGCTTCCTTCCACAAAGTAGGAAATGCATTATTTGTTAAGCAGGAGTTCATAATGCCAGAAAGGGTAGGTAGGATAAAGTCTAGGATTGGGACTAACATGTTTCGGCTTATACCGTCGTCTCCCACGGCGTTAGATGAAATCGACAATAAGCTCTTCTTAACATCACATGCAGACAATTGACTAAATATAAAAGGATCATGATCAGGAGTTGGCATGCCAGAAAGCAATTGCAATGTCGAGGTTTTGATAGAATCCTCAATGCTAGATGAAGAAGAAAAGTGAACATTAAGTGAGCCAATGTCCAGATCACTGGGAATAGACTCCTGTCGAGATTTACCAACTCCCAATGACCGAAGAAATTTCCAAACTTTAGCTGGATCTCCGTTTTCAACGGATTGGTGGATATGGTGACGTTGTGCATCCCTAAGCACTGTATTGCAGCGATTCCGAGCACGGGCATATTTAGCCTTATTGGTGTCATTAGTTTTACGCTTAAATTTACTTTTGGCAATAGATTTTTTATTCATTAAAACTTTATGGTCTTCTGTAAGCCATGGTGCAGGGAGATGTTTTATCTTAATGGCTTTCAAAGGGGCATGTTTGTCATAAAGTTGGGTGATGATAGAATTAAATATGCCAACCTGATCATCCACCGACACGGCAATTGTGACGGGAGTCCAGTCAATACTCTGCACATCCTCAATAAACTGTTCTTGGTTGATTCCACTAAAGTTACGCTGAAGAATGATTGTAGGTTTATCTTTAGGAGGACGGATTTTATATGACAGGAAGATCAAATCATGATATGAGAAGGCATCGGCGGGATACTGGCCATGCTTCGCAACATGCTGGGGCGATGACACAAAAATAAGATCGAGAAGCGAGGGATTTGAATTTGGAAAGTGATGGGTCGCATTAACCTTAGACTTGGCACGACTTTGTCTAGATTTCATTACTTTTTAGAGATAAACAAGAGATTTCATCGAGACTTGGCTAGTTCTTTACAGAATGTTTTTGATGGGATTTCACTTCTTTTTGTAGAAAATGAAGCGGCCCACCAAGTTGAATATTTTTTGTAAAGGCGGTATGTCGATATCTCTAATAGTTTGGTTGGGCTCTTGTGTTTTCTAATCAGGGTCACCAGGTACTCCAGATCTTCGATTATCCTAGTTTTTATAGTTTTCCCTTTATGTGGTCATTAAACCCTAACTCTGTACCAAATTTCAGCTCTCTGAGTTTATGGGAAGTACTAGTTCTATTTTGATGATCATAAGTGAGTGAGTGAGTGAGTGAGTTTCATAAATGTGAAACTTTGCTTTCGCTTAACTTCGGAACTAAATGACCTACTGACTTGAAATTTTGGATTTTAAGTATGTGATTATAGCTTACTGGATGACGAAAATTTCTGCGTTCGGGTCTTATCCAGAGGTTCTCAAATAGGGGCCTGAAAATGCGGCGAAATGGTTCCAGTAAAGGATGGTACGGCAGTGTTTGCTTCGCGCTCGACTCGGCGGGGGCACTGCCGTGCCCCCCGATACACAGACAGATAATGAGCGACAACTTATCGCAATTAGTAACAGATTTTTTTCCAGAACAATATTGAATATCACGTCGAACCCATTAGCACCCATTAGTAAAAGCCGGCCAAATATATTAAAATCGGGAATATCTAAAAATATTACACGTATGAAATGTAAAATGATTTATTAAAGTATTATTTATTCTGTATCATATCATAACTAAACAATAAAAATAAGTAAAATTAGGTGCGTTTGTACTCTTACCAATATGTGATTTATATAGTCCTATTGTTATTTGTTAGATTTAACTTCACCAATTACCAAATCAAAATAAAACAAGGAACATAAATGTATACCAAACCTTTCCCAACACCACGAAGCCATAACAATCAGATACGGTATACTCACTCTTCGCATTCAACTGAGCTCTCCTCAGCTACAAAATTGACTGGAACTAATCCCTCCCGCCTCGTGGTGAGGTGGAGAACCCTCCACCAGTCAGTCTCGGCGTCGCTTAACACCTCCATGCGGTCTCCCTTGCGGAACGATATGTCGGAGTCGGCTCGAGCCGTGTACGCACACAGTGCTTTCACGACTCGGCGACCACCGTTCGTTATGCCTGAAAAGTTTTATGGTTGATGTGAGAATTGTGAATCGATTTTAAAAGTAGTGTTTTGTATATTGGGTATAATATTTAAATGTTGAATGTATAAAGCGCTCGTGGTGTACATGATTAGCCGTTCTTAATCGATCGGCAAAGTTAAGCTACCACCGTCGTGGTCGGTACCTGAATGGGTGACCGCCTAGTGGTATTTCAAATCGAGCGTTTCCGTGCTTTGGAAGGCACGTAAAGCCGTTGGTCCCGGTTATCACTTAATTGTGATAGTCGTTAAGCTAGTTGGATGCCTCCTAGGCGGCTTGAAAAATTCCAACAGTAGGTTGACCACTAGCCTACCTCCACCGATCCGCATATATATTGCCCATTACCTTTCACCCTCATTTGTGAAAGGAGGCCTGTGCTCAGCAGTGGGACATTATAGGCTGAACTACTAAGTCGGCAAACAAGTATACCCACCTGGTGGTAAGCGGTTACCGTAGCCATATGGACGTTTGCAATACACACGAGGCATCACTGAAGTGTTACCGACCCTTCCCCCTTCCCCAATGAGCTCTTTCGACCTTACTCACTGTTCCTGCGCGAACACAACATTTAGATATTTGGCTGCGGTATTCCATAAGGTTGAGGTACCTACTCTCCCAGCCAAGCAGCTCTTTGAACAAAATAACGCTTTGCTCTACCTCTCTTAAAATTTATGGTTAATGATGATAAAGTCAAAAAAGATATGGAAATGTAGGTAAGGCCTACGACGAATTCTGCAAATCTGGATAGGTATATATTTTTTCTAAGAATGTTTAAAAAGCTTATAGCAAGAGGTAGTCATGTCGATAGTTAATAACGTTAAAATTCCTTAACAATCATATTCAGTATCTTTAAAGTCAGAGAAAACTAACAAAATCTTTACCTAGCCATTTACCTAGCCTATGTAAGGAAACGAAACGAAACATGTTCATTTCTGTTGCGCAACATAAAATTTGAGTTTCACTTTGAAATTGTCCGCCTAGAGAGCGCAATCTCATTGACCTAATGGACTTTTGATAAGCAACAACTGTTGCTTCGACTTCCAGACCGGGAAGTGAACTAAAAGTCTTCTGAATACCATACCTACTTTTCTAGATTGCCTGTTCAGATATTATTAGTTTACACTCACAAACTTTACATAAAGGAATATTGCATTAAATATGAATATTTGAATGATAAAAGCTGGTTTTACGTAAGACAATCTAGAATTTCAAGAATGTCGGCGCCAGAGGAATTGGGATTAGCTTCATGCCGATTGCGTTACACACAATCAACAAGTACCGGATTGGTGATAAAATCTCACTAAATATGAAGTATTTCAAAAGCCAACTACTCAAATAATACCACAATTTACGGACTGGGGTTTCAATTCATTTATTTACCAAGACAGTAAGCGTTAATATTGGGATGATAAGAAATAAAGAAGGCTTTGGATGAGACGTCAGACTGTAACTGTCAGCCAATAAACCCAATTGTTTTATTTGTCAGCCAATAAACGTGAGCTATTTTGCTTGGTCAGTGGTTATTAAAGCTTGACGCCTTAGGTACCTATTGCTAAATGGCAATTGCCTATGACATCCCTAGATGACGTCACATCATGGTAAGTGTTAATTGTAGGTATGTAAGATCCAAGCGTCTAAAAGGCTTATTACACTATTCGATATCAAGACAGTCTTACTAAGATTCAGCAAAGTGTAATAAGAGTAAGCAAGGTAGTCTGTCTAATTAGACCGACCGAATGGGTTCGGCCGTGCTTGCTTGCTTGCTTGCTGAATAACGCGTAGTGTAATAAGACTTAGCACGAGAGACCGTTCAGTCGCTGTGTTCGCAACCGTACGATAATTATCGTACATGTACGATAATTTCATAACTACGTACGATGTACGATGGTACCCGGCTATCGTACGCAGATTGTACGATAATTCCCATTCTGATGAAAAATTAGATGATTACACAGATAGCCAATAGCCTAATCACAATTACAGTTGTTTTTTTAGTGTCAGCACCATGTATTGGCTCATTTGTTTCTTAGGAACATATTAGGAACACATGCTGTTGCTTCATGACGCAATCTTGCTACTATCTTCCAATCAGCGATCGATATCGTCGTTCGATGTGGTGAAGTGTTGGCAGTTATTCTATTCGAATCTATCTTTTCGAATTTGTATATAAAATATTAAGTTTCATTAATATTTGTGTATTCTGTTCTCGCAAATATAGAATCTATTCAGTTAAACTTTTAAAAAATATGCTTGTTTTCATGTGTATCTATCCTTTAACTTTATTTCTTCTTTATAAATTCGAGATGTTGGGGTGAACTATTTTTTATTCCATTTAAAAAACAAGTTTACAAGATTTAAAATATATTATTGTCACGTTTCATATGATTTTTTAAAGTATTTTTGCCATTTTCCTGATGGATACGATAATTTTGATCCATATTCGAGCATATACGATAATTTTACGGCCCTGGTACGATAGCTGCCTGGCTTCAGGTTGTGAACACTGTTCAGTCGGCGCGCGGCGGCGGCAGAGTGAAGTTCTCGGGTAAAGTCCGCGTTTGTTTGTTGTGGCGTGCACAATGGCTTGTTCAAAAGAAAAGGAAGTGATTTTTAATGTTATTGATGTGTATACCGTGACATGCCATATTTATAGCATATAAAACTTTTTAACAAAAAAATTAAACCACCGAAAAAACTAAAAAGCAAAAAATAATGTTGAATATAACTTGAATTTTATAATATTTTATTGCTTTTCAGTTTTTTCGGTGGTTTAATTATTTTGTTATTAAGTTTTATTTTATCATTTTTTTGTGTATATAATCTACTAATTACTACATACTTAATTTTTGATATCTTTTGATGTAATACACAACTCAGCATTAAACTCTGTCAGTCTTATTACAAAAAATGCGTTAAACCAGGCTTTAGGCCAGCGATAGCAAAGCCAGATCTAAAACTTAACCTTCGGTTACTTCATTCCAGTCAAACAATTCCATTATGTGCGATGGTTTATATAAATTTGATATTACGAAATGAGGTTTAAGGAATAAGCCTCATCATATCGGTGGCGTAACGTCAAACCAGGCACCCCCCTAGTTTTTTTAAAGTTTATGGTGAAATGACAGACACGTTTGATGTAATTTCGTTGTTTTTTTCTTGATTTTTGTAATCGAAAAAGCTATTCTGGATTCAGTTCGATAAATTTGCTTTTACAATGGGCTTAGATTCGCTTGACGATATGGATTCTGACGACGGATGATCCGAAAATCAATGGAATCAAACTGGCAACGAATCAAGTTGGTTGGATACTGATGAACTTCGGCTCCAATACAATTTCACCAACGAATTGCTGCTAGAATTGTCGATCTAGTAAAAAATCGTCTTCCACAGCCCCCAAGATCTTTGGAACCAAATCAAATCAGCCCGGTAGATGGCGCTGCAGTCGATAATATAACCTTCATGAGATAAGATACCGACTTCAGCGTCATTTGCCGAGCTGATTTGTGAATCTAAACCATCCAGAGCGTCCCCCAAATACTTTCAAAAAAAACATTCAAATCGGTCTAGCCGTTTAGGAGGAGTTCAGTGACATACACACGTACAATAGAATTAACTCCCTGGATGGTTTAGATAGGGTAGGGTAGGTTTGGATAGCACTACAGGGTAGGGTAGTATTGTTATAAAATGTTTGATTGCAAATCCTATCACAACTTGCTGGCGCCTAGGTACCTCAAATGTTCTTCTACTCTTAATTACGTTTCATATTTACTACAAATATGTTCAAAATAGAATATAGAAAATTTCCTCGAGCTTATAATTATCTATATTCTTGTGAACTTTCTATTATGACAATAATTTTTAGTCAGTCTGAAATAGTGTATCTGATTAGATCGAGAAGTATAAGATATAGTCATAGAATATGGATTTTCATAGGAGTTTCAAAACGCAAACTTTATACTTATATCTGTCTCGATAATTTTAATACGATTACTCCATAAGATAAAAAAGGTAAGTGATAGTTGCGTGTTTCTGTTTATACCGCCTGTATCTCAGGAATAGTCTATGTTATCGTTTGATGATTTAATGACTTAATACTAATTTATTCGGCTCATACCTAGCTATAGTCTTGTAATAATAATATCTTTATTTTTAAAATAATAATATTTTATTTTTATTTATAACGTTCGTAAGAACTCTGAATGAAACGAAACATATTCATGTCCACTATTTTGTCTATGACAGGTAGAGGTGTGTAATGTAAAAATACGCGAGCTGCATCACAGCTCACGGCTCAGGTGTGTGAGCTGGTTCAATGACTCAGCTCGCAGATCAGCTCAATTTGTACCTATAGTCCACGATACGCGCGCACGCTCACTACGTACCGCGCACCGAATTGAGCCGGCTGAGCTGCCGCGATTCGTTCGACTCTGCCGAGCGGCTCTTTTCATACTTCAGAGTTGGAATTATTTGTCTTTTTTTATATTATCTATATATGTTACATATTTATTTATTGAATTAATTATTATTTATATGTTTTAGAACGAAATAATAATTCGTAGATATGATCACAAGAATAATCTATGGAGGGAGTCGCAGATACAATAGGAGTTGGATTGAGCCGTGAGCTAGTCATTTTGTTGTTGAGCTGTAGCTCAACGGCTCAAACCCGTGTGATCTGATTCATTGAGCTGGTTCAGAGCTGAGTTACACACCTCTAATGACAGGCAGTTTCACTAGACTACGGAAAAAAATGTTTTTGTAATAAAGTCAATTTAGACCCAAAGCCTAAGATATTGACCTGGTATTGTTAGCTCTAGTCTCAAGTCAGGTATAACACCTTTTTTATAATGAGAACGGAAATGTTTCGTTTCATTCATATTTTATTACGAAATATTTAAATATAGATAAGTATATACCTCATAAATTTAGATCAATAAGGTAGATGGATAAATAAAACATTATACTGATTTAATTTAGATATTTTTGATAAAAAGAGCGTTATTAAAAATTACAGAAAAAAATAATTCGTTTCATAAAAATAGACCTAACGTTTGCTTAAAACGAAACTGTCCATGATGTCTATGGTGTTTAAAAAAAATTTATAAAAAAAATATTATGTCATTGATTATGATTTATTTACTTCGTAAAAGCGAATAAAGAAATGGTATTAAATATGTTATTCCTGTATTAAAATACAATACAATAATACTAAATAGGAATTAAATATAATTTCTCAATCATTCACAGAAGTTCACAGACAATAATCGCAAAGGTACCTTGCCGAGGCTCAGCACATTGTGAACGGATTTGCAATCAAACATTTTAATATGATTAAGATTTCATGTGACGCTATTGAACTCGTAAATAAAATAAAATGGTAGTGGGCAGGACACATAGGCAGCTGGACACGGATGGTGAAAGAGTGTCGAGGAGCACAGTACTACACAGTATACTCCTTAAGAGGACACACTGGTGGTGTTTTTTCCATACAAACGTAATCCTCAGTTTCCTCTCTGGATAATGACACTAGAGCAATGATTATTTTACCATGCAATCTGTAGGTGCCACTGTATGTCCCTCGGTTTCGTTTTTCTCCATAAATTAATTATTATAAAAACTAAAAATCTTCTAAAATCACAAAAACTCATCATTTTTAACTGCCCTTATCAGACGTCCAGAAAACAAATATGACGAATATAAATAATAAAAGGAAAACCGACCGACATAGCCAAAGCCCTTCTTATTACTATTCTTGAAAAATAATTAAAATCGATTCAGTATTGAAGGAGGAAACTGGGGATTACGAAATAGCGATTTCGTCAATTTTAAATAGGTATAATCGATCCAAGCTGCAGTTGTCTCTATCGCCTGTATTCGGGCAGGGTTGAGGGAGGAGAGGCTTGGACAAATACATATACAGTCAAAGAAGTGTCGCGTAGTAGTCGATAATATATTATCGATACCTGCTCTAGTGTTGTTCATCGATATCGATATAATATTACGTCTTTGGTACCCTACATGTAAGGTATAGTGTGCCCTAACCAAGATTGTTCTTTTTTATACTTTTGAGTGATGAAGGATTAAAGAACAAGAAATGTGATCGTTCAAAGGTTATCATAATATCTAATATTTAGTAACCTTTTTTAAAATAACAGGACAAAATATCTACTTTTAATTGACTTAAAAAAAGGAGATTATCAATTCGACACGTATGTATGTATTATTGGACTGCCAAACAATATTATATATTCAAATGATAATCTATTACATATGTATATTTGTTTGGAAGTCTCCAAACAAATATACAACATTTTATACGTGTATGTATGGTTGTAAGTATGTATATTTATCCACGCATTTCTCGGAAACTATTAATCGGATTGTGACTATACTTTTTAGTTTCGTACCCGAAGGGTGCCAAACAAGACTCCGCTGTCCGTCCGTCCGTCTGTCTGTCAGTAGGCTGTATCTCATGAACGGTAATAGGTAGACAGCTGAAATTTTCAGAGAATATGTATTTCTATGACCGCTATAACAAAAAATAATAAAAATGAAAAAGAAAAATTAAAGGGGCCGCTCATACAAGAAACTTCTTTTTTTTTTTGGCATAGCAACGATAAGTTATTTAATATTGTACGGATCCCTCTGTGTGTGAGTCTGACTCTCACTTGGCTGGTATATTTATTTAAAATCGACTTGTATTTTTTTTTTCTTACATTTACGAGGATTTGACCAAAGTTTTCAGATATTTTCCCTTTGACACAACCAACGCCCATAGCTCGTATCAATAAGCCAGCTCGACACACTTATTATTCCATATCTTAAAAACGACTGAACTGATTTTGATGAAACTTCCTCACGAAATTTCAGGCTTCCAAACTAATATACAAAATGTCATGGGTGTATGTTTATCCACGCATTTCTCTGAAACTATTAATCGGATTGTGACATTTTTTTTATTGGTTTACATTTACTTCAACTCAGTGAGAGTTTTATTAAAATCAGTTCAGTTGTTTTCAAGATATGGAATAAGTAATACGTGCGGCGGCTTGGCTTGAGCTTGGTCAAATTCTAAATAATAGGAAATAAAAAAGTTGGTAATTGAAATAAAAAAGTAATTTAAAAAACTAAATCGACTTCAAAATACACAAAAAAAAAGTAATTTAATTTTTTTTATCGACTTCCAAATACACTAAAAAGAATGAAATAACTCTAATCTAACGCTGATTTGAAGTCAGCGAAAGAGCACGACGTATTCCAGTAAAAATATTTCGCTGACTAAAGTCAATAAAAATAAAAATAACTCTAATCTGATACTATCTTAAAAGATAGTGTCAGATTAGAGTTATTTTTAATATTTTGTGAAGAAGTTTCATCAAAATCGGTTCAGTTTTTTTCAAGATATGGAGTAATACGCATGAAGGCCTGGCTTGATACGAGCTACGTTTTATTATGATTCTACAATATTATTTCAAGGGCTTGTTTTATACGTATAAATAACTCTCTAGTACTCTTTCACTAGTAAAAAAAACTACTTCATAATACACAAAAAAATATGAAATAACTGTAAACTGAAAATATCTTAAAGTCACGAAAGAGCACGTCGTATATATTCAATTAAAAATATTATAGCTGACATCAAGACAGTGTCAAATTAGAGTTATTTTTTACTTTCGCACTGTTCCCTAAGTTGAAGTAAATATAAGGCATTAAAAAAAGAATGTTCACAATTCGATAAATAGTTTCGAAGAAATGCGTGGACTGTGGACAAATATAAATCTTTAAAATGTTGTATAGGTATTTGTTTGGAAGCCCTAATAGATTATCATTATGTGAATATAATGCAGTTCCAATAATATTACATACATAAATGTCGAATATATAATCTATTTTTTTATATCGACTCAAAATACAAATAAAATAACGTATGGTTAGGTATTTGTTCTAATTTCAAAATCCCTAATGTCACTTGGAACAACAGAACTGCAAGCGCTGAAAGGTATATCAACTTGCCAGTCGCCGGCCGAATCACAGAAATATAATATTACAAGTAAAGTAAAATCGAGGGGCGGGCGGTCGGTGGGAGCGGTGCGAGCTACGGCACGCACACTTGCACCATGCACAGTCTGTTCACTCACACATTGATTTCCGGGCCACAGCGCGACAGCAATAGATTTGTTAAATACCTATCTTTCAAATTTCTTGCAGCCATCCTTTCATCTTAAAGCGTTCTAATAGCGCTACGCGGTTCTACTGTCTGCTTAGACGACTAATTTATTGTTTGAGCGCTAAAGAGAACTTTAGTTGACTCTAAAAAATGGGACATCACCTTTGCTTATGATAGCTTTTCTATATACGTAGTAATAATAGCTCAATGTATAATTGATGAAAGGAAAATTTAAAAATATACCGATAAATAATTTATTATAATAAATTGTTTTGATTATAATATCACATTCTTTTATTTCCACTGACATTGTTATGAGGAGCCTTGCATTTGGTTGCTTTCTTCTTTAGGAAGGATGTACTAATTAATTGCAAGGATAATATTTTAATTATGCTGGGCTGAGAAACACCATGTAGGTCAGCTGTATAATCTTGTATCTGAAATCAAAATATATATCTATAAGTATATAAAAGAAAGTCGTGTTAGTTACACTATTTATAACTCAAGAACGGCTGAACCAATTTGGCTGAAAACTGGTGGGATACTTTTATAGGGTAGGGTATGGTAAGGTAGGGTAAGTAAGGGGTAAAGAAGGGAGCGCGGGTGAAACCGCAGGCGAAAAGCTAGTTATATATATTACTACTATGATATTTACCTCACATTTAAGATTTTTGGTTCAACTATGGGAACTGACCTCTTTTTGGAGCCCAACAGCGTACTGCGTAAAGCACAAGCAACTTGTCCTGCGGAAGACGATCTTTCTCTAGCTCGACAATTCAAGCAGCAAAAATGGTTTAGTGAACTTGTATTGATTGGAACCGAAATCCATAATCATGCAACGAATTGGTTGCCGCGTCGGTTCTCAAGAAGTTCCCACCGACTCCAGAATATCCGTTGTCAAAATCCATATCGCCGAGGAAGTCCATTTCAGTAGCAAATTAATACAAAATAGAATTGAAACCAAGAAATTTAATAAAATAACTTCGAACGAGTCTGTCATATGCATGTCAACTATCTGTCACCTTAGATAAACTACTTGGCTGCCAGGCTTAGTGGTTGAAGTCCTTAAACCTTCTTTCGTAATATAAATTTTCTTAAACTACCCAGGTTTAGGCTGGCTTTCTCTTAAATATGGCTAAAACCATCTTTCGTAATAAGACGGTGTGAGTTAACAATAGATCACCCCTATTTTCCCACCCTTAGGGTAGGTTTTTTGTATCCTTTATATGGGACCAACTTACAAGGTACACTCTATCTAATAAAAAAAGAATTATCAAAATCGGACTACTCTGTAAAAAGTTATGCGTGATCATACATAAAAAAATAAATATACGCGTCGACTTGTAAACCTCCTCCGTTTTTTCGTCGGTTAAAAAGTCACAAAAATACTTCTTAACCTTCTTCACCCATATTTTACTTTTTAATTTTGTATTCAAACCAATAGTCGCGGCAAGAGCTATGGCGATTTTCTGGTGCTTCGAAAGTCATCCCATGACACCGCGACAACCGTCACCGGCTGCGTACGCCTTGCAAATGAGTTAGCATGCGATATTCAGCAAGGTGTAATAGCGAGCTTGTCTAATTAGATTTTAAGACAGTCTTACTAAGACTGGCTTGATATCGAATAATGTAATAAGGCCTTAACTAGCGCGAAAAAGATCGGCCAGCCTCTTCGCCTAATAAAAAAGTAAGCTTGATAAAACAGGTTACTTATTAATCTCAAGACAAAAAAAAAGTAATGGAATTTAAAGAAACCTATTATGATATGCCATCGTTTAGTTACAGTAGGTACCTATAACATAAATTGCTTCACATATGCAAAACAAATACAAATTAGTATTTGAAACTTCACCTTACAGAATACAGTTGTCAAATAACTAAATGCTGAGTAAGGTTCAGAGGGCGCCAGAGCTCATCGGGAAGATTGGAAAGGTCGGTATCGCATGATGCTTCGGGTATTTCAAGAGTCTATAACCTACGGTAACCGCTAACCAGGAAGCGAGCCGTATGAGTTTTGTATAAAAGATAACAAAAGTGTGATAAATAACTCACATTTTCCTGGGTTGCGCGTGCGCACAATGTCGGCGGGCGGGCGTGAGAGCGCGCGCGTGTTCGGCTCGCTGGTGTACCGCGTCTCCAGCGACGGGCACGCTGTGAACCCCGCCTCCGTTTTGTACGGGTACACTGGAGATTACAAACAACAATCATTTATTAATTACTTTAAAATAACCAGGAGTTGTAACGGTCCTCCACCAACTGTTATCAACTAATTGGACGTCTGGGATTCTATAAGCATAGGCGTCGCCAGTTGCTCTGCCCCTGCTTGACGCGCCGAAGATCAAGGTAGTTTAATTCGCACTATAAATAAGTACCTACTATATCAATTTGCCCCTCCGGCCCATCGGCTGGCGAAGCCCTTGTCTATAGGTACGGTATGACGTTTTCTTCACATCAAGTAGCAATTGAAATTATTACCCTCAACATATGCAATATACCTTTGGCCTTTCCCTATATTATCACTTTATTGGGTACCTCATACATTAGCGTTCATTCGGACGTATCAGTGATTTGATTCATACATTTGCGTTGAGCTGCAATTAATGTCGTTACCAAACAATGGATATGACCTCAAAACACTGGCACAAGTAAACTAGAAGCAAATGAACGTAAATTGTGGCTAATGGGTAACTTCGGCATCGTGCGAAAAAATCTACACCATTGTTCTTTCAAGGAAATTTGTTCCGCACTGCTGTCTTAAAAGAATTTGTAAATTGTAGAATAACAGCGTATGTGGGACGACATAAATAATGTGTGTTTTAACATAAAATAGCTATTTGTTGAATTTTTTTCATGGGAAAAAACGGAGCAAATATTTGTTGAAAAAAACAAAGATGCAGAGGGAAAAGTCCTTATAAGTAGAACAGGATTAATCTTATCCAATGCTACAAGGCTTATAAATTGATATGTATTAATTTACTGACCGCATAGATACATATCATATGCTGTTCTTGACATAATTGGCTATCTTCAATTGAGAGTACAACTAATAGGGCATCACTTAACAATGAAACAAAATTATATGTAAATAAAAGAGTGAATTTATCCGTGGTGGGAAAAGTTAGACTAAGCCCACTGCAAAGTGTCAGTTCAGATTTCATAAAGAAGCTATATTTGGAACCCGCGTTAGAAATAAATTTGTAGATGTAGTTTTGATGTCAGAATTCCGTCTAATAACAAAACGGGTGGACCAAATTGAAGAAACGCAGATCAGCCGCAGATATTGTGTCGTTCTGAGTTTAAATACAATTTTATGACCATGCATTGGGGATGGAAGTACTCATCAGCACGACACATTTTTATTATGAGACAAATTGTAGAAATCGCGAAAAGATGGGATCTTATATAACTTACCCAACGGTCTCTCAGGATCATGGCGGCGGCTGCAGCACTTGTTACCCATGGCGCGGCCCGCCGATTACGCCGCGCCAAGCCGCTTCTGTAACAAAATAAATTTCTTGTTTAGATTTATTTAAGCTGAATACCTAGATGATCTTCGGCCACTGTTGTTTGTTGTATATGAATACAATTTGACAATGGTAGGTGGTTAGTTAGCATCCATAATAAAACAGAAACAACTCATACGCATCTCCACTGCTGAGGTAAATAAGAGATTCCTTTTAAAAGAAATAATAAGGCCTACTATAGGTCAAGGTACAAACAAGTCTTCGGAGTCTGGAGCATGAAGGTTGACCCGAAAAGTAAGAAGTGATGTGGCAATGGGAAATAGATGGTCATATCTCAAACACTAGTAAGGAAACTACTAGTAGTAATAGTTTATTTGAAAGACAAACAGCACAAATCTACACTAACAATAATGAATATTTAATAATGCATTGTGTCTTTTTAAACAATACAGCAATGGCGATGGATAACCGTATGTAAAAGCTGCTACATCCAGACCTGTTTTTACTGAACCGTTGAAGGAGACGAGTTCTTACATGATGTCTACGTAAACAAAGGTAAGTAAACTAGCAAACTAATCGCACTGTTGAATGGTTGCAAAGTGCTGCTTGAAAAAGCGTCTGGATTCAATCAGATTTGGCATTGTGCAATTGATATCTGTTTATTTATGTAATAATGTTCATCTATCGACTGGAAATTGTGTTGCGTCACCTATCAGCAGGGGTATTTTAAAACGCTCGGATTCGATATCGGAAACGGATTCAAAAACTACCGAGGCGATATACCGCAATTGCTTTTTTAATTTCCGAATTCGAATATTTTTGATGTTTCTTTACGGAAATATCAATTCGATTCATCGAAAAGTATTCGGAAATTAAAATAGCAATTGGTGAAATTCGCCTCGGAAATTTCTTAATCCGTTCCCGATATCGAATCCGACGTTTTAAAATAGCCCTACAGGTCTGGAAGTAATTATCCTCGTTGTATTTACTGCTGTATTATTGTATGTTACCTCTGCCTTCCCCTTTTGTAAAGCTACACAGATAGCTGTAAAGTTTCGCAATGCTCTTATAGATTTATTGTAACAACAAGTATTTTTTATGATAAAATTATTACAATATGAAGCCGTGACCTCCGCGGGGTTTCTTTAGTCCTAACGGCACTTAGACAATTTTATAACAAGCCAGTGTTTGTCACCAAACAGCCTAGAAGTAGGTTATGTTTATCTACGAGATAAGGGCGAGAATAGTCTCGTTCAATGTCCTCGGTTGTTTGGAGTGCGATGAAAGTATTTTTAGATGATACTCAATAAAAGTTTCAACCATAAGGTACCATTTGGATTTCATATCTAATGGTGGTAAAACATTTTATTGTGTGGTAGGTATCTATCTATATCTAGTATACTAATATAATGAAGCTGAAGATGTTATCTTTGAAGGCGCTGATCTGAAGAAGTACCATTACGCTGCTTAATTTTTTTTCCTCAAATACGAATTAACAATAGAAATGAAAGCCTTTATTTTATTATATTTATCTAAAATGATAAAACCAAATATAATTACACCCATATTAAAGGAATATTACGAAATCATAATATAGGATAGCAATTTTTATCACCCTATCAAATAAGTACAGTATTACCCATCTTATATGGCGCGTCGTGAATCTTCGTTCGCACAGAAAAGAAAGTATAGCCCCGAAGATTAACGAAAGAATGCTTAAAACTTACAATCAACCTTAGATCACTACTATAAGGTTCATAATACACTGCAGCTGTTAGTTCCGTCTCACTCGCAAGTCGCGCCCCTCCGCACGGCGCGCGCTAACATGACGGCAGCTGTCGGCCAATAGCGCTTCCCGCGCTTTGAAAATTTATCTTCTGCGCAGGTACATCGGTAAGCCATATTAATTGGGTACTACTGTACCTACTAATGAAATTGTTATGTCCTGATATAACCTCATCGATTAATGTAATATCGATAAGAACTCAGCGGATTTCCTGTATGTATATGACATAATACTATACTTAATACATAATACTATGTTTAGAATTCTTATAAGATAACTTGCATCTCATCCATTGACGGTATACATGAAATCGGTAGTAAGAAGCTATTACAGACACTTTACTTCACAAAAAAATATAATTATGCTACGATGTATTTGTTTACCTACATCTCTTTCTGTAGACACATTACCGCTTGTAAGTAGTGATATCCTCAAATCAAAGCAGAAGATCTACAGAACGATAAATTAAATTATCGCAAAAAATACACAAAAATGTGCATTGATAAAGCTAAAATAACAACACATTTTCTATATCTGATTGAGACTCTCTCAGTATTATGAGCAAATTCCTGGTAGTTGAAAAGGTAATTTTATTTCGTCAAAGTAGATGCTAAGCTGTATGGACTTCCACAACGACCAGTCTTTGGTAAGCCATAGGATACCTAGCTCAGGCTAAAAGCTATTCAAGAATCCTTTCCAAACACTATAAATAATGAACTCATTCAGAATGTTTCATCAACGTACCCACAGTACATTCGCCTAATTGCATAGAGGTCCAATCAGTAAGTTATCGAGTGTTCCGTCGTTTTATCACCACTTATCGTTACAGCTAGAGCACATTGGTTCCCACGGCTTGGCTCCGACTCCGAGATAACACTGAGTGATGTATCGACGCGGACGATCCGATTGTGTCCGTATGATAAATATAACCTGATGTGTCGGGTTGGTTAACGAAAATTAGCTTGTTCGACAGTGGTGCCGATTCTGTTGTAAATCGCACTAAACTAATTTTAGTCACATCTCATCTCTTTCTTACGAACATTATTGAAAAAGGATAGAACATATTTTAAGTTATCAAATTAATCTTTGCCGTCTTATTTTGCGTGTATTTAGGCGTAACCACGATAGATGGCGACTAAATTTATATTGAAAACAAGCATTGGACTAATTTGACAGGACTAAATTTCTTACATCCTTTTCTTATGTTCTTTGTTAGAAAGAGACATAGTGAGATTAAAATTAGTTTAGTTGTGAACAACAGAATCAGGGCCATTATTTAGCGTATGACATAAATTAACATCATGGATATTTCGTGGTGGTAAACCTTTCTCATGACAATGACATTCATGTGAAAGTTCATAACTTAGGGTAATATCTCGCGACTCTGTCATCAAGGTATTAGTTTTTCTTTATACCTCTTTGTTAACAAACAAGCATACGGCCCGCCTTATGGTAAGCGGTTACTGTAGCCTATGGACGCTTGCAATAACAGGGGTATCACTCGCGAGTTGCCGACCCTGCAGTAATCTCTTCACACCCTTTTTGAAGAACCCCATGCTATACTCCATTGGGAAAACCACGGCGGGGAGCTCATTCTACAATCTGAGCGTCCGCGGAAGAAAGCTCCAGAAGTTCATCATCATCATCATATCAGCCTATGGATGTCCACTGCTGAACATAAGGTAAACGCTGGTAATTTCGACAGTGTCCCAATACTCGTCAGATTGTAAAAAAATGACAATAATTTAATTATACCAATATCTTACTTAAATATATTTTATGGCAACATATTAACAGTAATATATTCTATAATTAGAATTACAACATTTAGTCAAACATGTATTGGCGTCGGAATACAGAGCGATCAAAGGTAAGCACCTCCAAATTTTGATGTTTTTTGTGAGTTTAGCTACTGAATGTGAATCACGGCTTACCACGTTAGGGTTCATGTCTTGCTGGATCGGTCGGACATTTTGATTGTGTGATTATTTTGTAAAGTAGTCAAGTAAATTTTCTAACGATGTAACCCATCATATTGTGTTATTTTTATCATTTAGTATTTTTTTTCGCGCATGACATTTACTGGTACCTATTAATCCCTGTTTGTACTAGAACTCGTCAAAATTTATACTTTTTTGACGAAAACTGGGACACGTTTGAAACATTGCATGTAATATCGACATTGTGTATTATTTAAAATACTATACAGAGTTTGAATCGAATTGTTGTCAAAACATATTTCTTGAAAAACTAATTATTAGTTCTTTATTTATTGTTCGATATATGGGGTTTTTATACACATACTTTTTGATATCAAGTACGGGATTGACGAGTTTAGGTTTATTCATTTGTGAGTACGTTTTTTGATGATGAGCAATGTGGCCTGCCCATTGGCCTTTCACCTTGCTTAGTCTACAAGCTATGTTCATCGCTTTAGTTCTCCTACGCAGGTCCTCATTTCGGACCCTGTCTGTAGAGAAATTCTAATCATAGATCGTTCCAAAGCTCGCCGAGGGCCTGAGTTTATTTATGCAGCAGTACCAGACAAGCAAAAAGACAGCCAGTAAAAGACAGCAGTAAGAGAGGAAGGGCATAACGGGTTATCCCGTTCGAAATTCGGAGTAGCCCGACTGTGAAAGTACCTCCACCTTACAGAAGATCGCAGCCAAGTAACGCTACGTTTATGTGGTGTTGTGTTCCTGCGGTGAGTAAGGTCGCCAGAGCTCCTCATGGAGCTCTGTGTGTGTGATGGAAGCGCTGTGCTGGCAATGTGTGGGGACCAGTGTCGCACCACAGTTGTGTTGTTCAGGCGCGGCGTGTTGTTGCGGCGGAGGGAGACCCGGTGAAACAGCTGCCCGCTGGCTACCCGCAGATTGTAGGGTCCCGAACCCAGGAATCACCTCATCTCCGTCCTGGGAGGCTGACCCGCCGCTTTGCGCATAATCCATGGTATAGTTGGTCGTGCCGGAGGAGGAGACTGGAGTGGATCCGGCCGACTATCATGGGGGGACCGGGGCCCTTCCGACCGCCGCACCAACAAACCGCATCACCTGTCCAGCCATCTCGGGGAATAACACTGCACATTGTCTCTTTCGCTGCTGGCTTAAAATGATGGCAAGGAAAAATAAAAGAACTTTCGGTGGACTTTTGCAACATAAGCTTTACGCTAATATCAATGCAGTCTACCAACATCTTGAGACTGCACAGCCAACCCTGCTATTTCTAACAAACGAAAATAACGGAAATACCCTGATGATACAACGTATTTACACTACCCCGGGTACAAGCTGGAGCACAACTATGTGCCGTGCCGGGGTATGTATGTGCGTCAGGGACGATATTTGCTGTGGCCGTCTCCATGGCCTGGATGTCCGGGAACTGACGATTTTATGGGCGCACGGTATGTAGTTCACGGTGGCTACACCAAAGTTTACCCGTGCCTTTACAGGTCCCATAGCGGTGATTTCGACACAAAACGGTTATTTGAGCACCTGCAATTGACTACTGACAAAGTACTGGAGCAGTACTCCTCCGCAGAGTTAGTGATACTAGGAGACTTCAACGCTCCCCACGTTGAGGGCTTAGTTCTCGGTCTACTGACTTCGCGGGGAAGACTGCTCACGACTTTGCCCTGGCCTATGGCTTCTCACAACTGGATCTTTCTCCCAACGAGAATCCCAGATATTGAGAGCCATACTAGCTCCTTACTGAACCTTCTGCTGACTACGCGACGGGACAACTATGCAGTATGCAATGACAGTGGATGCGCCACTTGGCTCATCGAGCCACTGTCTCGTCCGGACGCAAGTGCCAAGCACTCGATCTGACTCGCCCCGGCCTCCCGGATGACAACGTGTATGGCACTACAAGTCAGCAGATTGGGATGGATTGCGAGATTTCTACGCATCGTACCCGTGGAGACAGCTCTGCTTCACATCAGATGATCCTGATACCTGTGCAGCTGCCGTTACTGAGGCGATACTGGCGGGAATGGAATGTATTATCCCAAACTCGCTAGTAGCTGCAGGGGTGAAGAAACGACGGTGGTTTAATCTGTCCTGCAAAGATGCTAGACAAAATAAGCAGACCGTGTATGAGGCTTGGACTACGGCCCGAACTAATCAGAACCCTAACATCTGTAATGCGAAACGCAAATTTAATTCGACTTCGTCGGCAGGTTTGGTGAGAGGCTGACTAGCCTTCCATCTGGGAGTCGCGCTTTCTGGACTCTTGCCAAAGCTGCTGAAGGAAACTTTTGCCAGTCGTCATTGCCACCACTACGTAAGTCGGACGGGAACTTAGCATATAGTGCTAAAGGAAAGGCTGACCTTTTAGGCTCCCTCTTTTGCCTCTAATTCGACTTTGGATGATGGTGGCGCCACACCACCTACCATCTCGCGGTGTGACTGCGTCATGCCAGAGATAAGCATTACCCAACAAGAGGTCCGGCGGGAATTGCTTGCTCTGGACGTCCATAAATTGAGTGGGCCAGACGGCATACCGGCAGTAGTGCTGAAGCGGTGTGCTCCTGAATGTGTCCTGTATTGACGCGTCTTTTCGCACTTTCCTACACCAAAAAGGAAGTTCCGTCTTCATGGAAGTCTGCTCATGTGCACCCAGTGCTCAAAAAGTGTGACACATAGGTGTTACAGGCCTATTGGTATCACCACCCTTCTCTCCAAAGTCGTGGAGCGAGTGATCGATACGCAACTTTTGAGATACCTAGAGGATACGATCACGACTTGTTGAGCGACCGACAAAATGGGTTTCGCCAAAGTCGCTCGGTTGGTGACCTCCTTGTATATCTCACGCACTGTTGATCACTCGCCATCGAGAGTCAAGGTGAGGCAATGGCAGTGAGCCTAGATGTGGTGATCGGGTCTGGCACCGGGGCTTCTAAAAAAGTTACCAGCATACGGGCTTCCCGAGGGATTATGCAAATGGGTTACCAGTTTTCTGTCCAGCAGATGCATAAGAGCCGTCGTTGACTGTAGTTGCTCCGACAGCATGGACATAAATGCCAACGTCTCGCAAGGATCTGTGCCGTCCCCAACACTGTTCCTACTGCATATAAATGCAGATGCAGATGACAGTACAGGGGACGCTCATAACACGGGCCGTGCTAATATCCCTCGTACCGAGTTGAAGGAAAGCCGCGAACAGCTGTTGTTTGAAATCGAAAGTACACTAACTAGTGTCTCCGACTGGGGTCGACTAAACCTAGTCCATTTCAACCCCACTAAGACACAAACCTGCGCGTTCACCGCTAAGAAAACCCCATTTGCTGTTGCTTCACAATTTCAGAACACGTCCTTGAACATCAGTAAAATCATTGGGATCCTTGGCGTCGACATTTCTAGCGAAGTTTTGTTCCGTAGTCACTTAGAAGACTTATTTCACATCGGGGCAAAGGCTGTAACTTTACAAGTCGCAAGTCCAGCCTCATATGGAGTACTGCTGTCATCTATGGGCGGGGGCACCTGGATACCAGCTTGATCATTTAGACTCAGTTCAACGTTGTGCCATCAGAATTGTCGACGCGATCTCGAGCTCAAAGCAGTTTAGAGCCCCTCAGTCTGAAGAGTTCTTCATTATGTTCGTTATTGGTGCCGATTCTGTTGTAAATCGCACTAAACTAATTTTAGTCACATCTCATCTCTTTCTTACGAACATTATTGAAAAAGGATAGAACATATTTTAAGTTGTAAAATTAATCTTTGCCGTCTTATTTTGCGTGTATTTAGGCGTAACCACGATAGATGGCGACTAAATTTATATTGAAAACAAGCATCGGACTAATTTGACAGGACTAAATTTCTTATATCCTTTTCTTATGTCCTTTGTTAGAAAGAGACATAGTGAGATTAAAATTAGTTTAGTTGTGAACAACAGAATCAGGGCCATTATGTGTGTTCTACCCTTTGAGTATTTAGTTTACTCAAAGGTTCTACCGCTTGTACAACGGATAGTGTTCTGTAGAATTGTTTAAGCTAATTCCCTGGTGTTGCAAGCGTCCATAGGCTACAGTAAGCGCTTACCACCAGGTAGGCCGTATGCTTGTTTGCCACCTAAGTGGTATATAAAAAAGTCTCTGTTCCATAAGTTAATCTGAAACTTTGTCTTCAATCTTTGAGGCATTCTGGACGTGGATATGTCGTAGCTTTCCAAACGCTTCCTAGTCGAGTTTGCCCATGTTAAATAATTTGTCGTAGGCAATCATGGCTTGGTCATGGGATTGGTCTCGAACTTTTATCCTGGAGTCGAATTGACAATTTAGCTCTGCTATACTAGCACTTCAACACTTCGATATAGTGACAGTCAATTTTGCATCGCTATAGACTCTGTAACACAGCCCATTTCTATTGAATCGAAGGTTTCCTCATAGACCGCACACGTCAAACATAATGACCGATCATTCTCCTCAGTTTTCTGTATAATCTGGCAGGCCTTTGAATGTGGTCTATTCGTGGGCTGGAAAACGTCGAGACGATTCGTTATTTATGACTCTTGAAAACAGCTTATTTAAGCGTGGCTTTTATACCGAGCAAACCAATTCCGCAACTAATAAGTGCTTTTGCACTGATTGATAACAGACCAATCACTGCATCTAACTGTTTAATATGTCCTTGACTTATAGCGGAATAGATTTCGAATAAAATGAATTTCAGTGCACTTACACTTGGGTTAATTGTTCGATGCTTCGATGGATATGTTAGATACACTAGTACAAGATATTACTGCTCAGATTGATATAATATGTATCAAGAATATAAGCACTGCGCCTAGTTATTATGTTTTATGATGTTGATTGTTTGTATACTAGTACTACACATCACGAAGCAGGGCTCCCGTATTGTACGTGTAGCGGGATTATTGCTTCATGATATAACTACAATACACCAGCGCCATCAGAGAAGTGCAGAGGAAGCAGGCGAGGGAGTTGCATTCCACTTGGAATTCAAGTTATCGTGCACGGGTAGTACCATAATAATTAATATTAATTACCGTTACTATTTATTTCATTTGACATCGATATTAGTTTGGTTATGTTATTTTAGTCCCTTTATATTTTGTTTGAGGGACAGTATTGAGAAAAATACCATTTTAAAATGAAAATAATATGAACTTTATAGTTAAACAAATAGAGTTCAAATTAGTACTCAAAATTGACGAGTTCTAGGACATCTTGACGATAACTACAACAAATCTGTCGGATACTGGTACAAATGGCTACTTTTTATTTGTTCAAATATTTGATTATTTTATTGTTTTTCGATCATTATAATAATATATTTATTGAAAAGAATAATAAATGATGAACCTGTCATTAAAAAAAATATTTTTCTAAGTTTACTAACTACAACGTGGCAGAGCTGTAAACATAGCAAAGTTCAAAATCTGTCGAGTAATGGGCCGTTTACCTTAGGCCTCCCCCATTGACTTCCACGACCAGAAGTTAGTTGCAGATAGTCTTAGTGAAAATATAAAAAATCGGGCACCTGATCGTCTAATGTCCAGCCACAGCACTCTTATTTTCTTGGGAGAGAATCTTCTTCATCAGAATTGAAAAGTCAAAAACGTATAGTATTTTTTCCATGTTCATACCCAGTTTGATTGATATCTTTGAAGAAAATGGTACAACTATTTTCATTTTAGCTTAGTAGGAATTAGAAATGAGATTATATGGAAACGTATTCCTTGTAACACGTATCAAGTGGAGTTAATTCCGTGAATACGAAGCACATAACAGATTATTTCTGGTATATGCTTATGTGTATTCAAAGGTTATTCAGAAATCACTTGGCTGCGCGTTAACAAAGCAATTCAACGTTTTGTCAACAGTCGATCTACGGGAAAGGAATACACAATAACATCCGGTCCGGTATTCCATACATTGAACACATTAATATGACATCGAATACTTTTAAATTCCAATGTCTCTTTGGAAACCATAAAAATGTATTACTCAACCTGCGACTATTGTTATGAGGTTGGTCAACTATGCTAGCTTTAAGTCTTCCTTGACCAAGTCCAAATGATTGGTATGATGATTAATATGGGCAATGTCGTAAATGATTTCCTTATTGCGTATCACCAAAACAAAACACTAATTAATTAACCTGATGATTATTAATTATCACGATTATGAAAATATTTCGATTGTGTCTTCCATAAACGTAAGCAATCTGTAATAAACAATCATACCGAGAATGACGTCAATGTAAAATCAAAATACCTTTACAGTGGTAATGTTAGGGAAGGACATAACAAGTAATTAACACATAATAACAAATATTACATTTCTCGTTACCCGATAAATTGCAACTCAGGTTGTACGGTTCCAAGAATCGATATACTCGCAATAGTCAAACAAATTTACAACTCGAGATACATTACACGAGAAGGAAAACACTAATTTGGTGGTGCTATATTCCAGATTTATTTATAAATAGGGAACTAATCATAATAGTGGTTTTGATTGTATTTAAAGCGAAAATTAAGAAATTATTTTCTCTGATATTTTTGTATTAAGATAATAAAATTTTCTCTAGTTTAAAAAATCCGTCAAGAAATATAAAAAAATAGAATTGGATAACGTGAAACATGCTACCGAGAATAATATTTTAATTGAATGATGGAGGTGGATGGCGGCGATAATGAAAGCAAACAGTTAAACCAAATTAAAAGAGAAAATCAACTATAAAGATAAAACCCCTGTTAGCAATTTGTTCGGGAAGGGATTTCTTACAAATTTTAATTAAGAAGTGGAACGGAACGGTACCAGCCGCCGCACAAAAATGTCTTTATTCTGAGTGAAATATTAAACATAACGCTTAATTGTTATTTGTAAGATGAATTAGCAGCTCCTGTCTAATAGCTGAATTAATTAATTAGTTAAATAAAAATGTGAAAGTATAATAGAAAAGTTGCTCATAATAACGAGTTAATTGATAATTCAGAAAAGTTACTAAGTGTAAGACCTAATTTGGTTTTTAGAGATGCTCAGACAAGTAAAAAAGAATATAGGTATTAAACAAACTTTAACTCTAGATTTGAGTCGAAAATAAAACAATTGAATTTGGATCCTAGGGACTATGACATATAGCTTATTTTCTTTTAAAACGATCTATTCTTGACTTTTGTTTTGTTTCTCGTTCTGTAATACAGACCTAGAGACCTTAACGTAGCTTCTTTACTCGTAAACTCAGTTTAATTGATAGCTCTTGTGCAAATGAAGATCATTTTGATAGCTTCAGTCTGGTAGACCAAATTTGTGAAGACGAAAGTGAGGGTAGTGATGCAGGAGCGTGTGAGGGGGACGAGACGCCCCAGCCACTTGTTGCCACCAATCAATAACTTCACCAAACTACCATTGTTCGCCTCATACCGAAAAATAAGTCAGTGCCAGTCAAATGCATTTTCATTAGTCAGTTAAAGACTATTTACTATTCAACTTTAAATATACAGCTGGAATTCCAGAGGCAAATATGCAAACTACATACAACTGTTAATACAAACGTAACAGTTGATATACTTATCAATGAAAATAACCAGAAAATGAATAAAAAAGCAAACGATCACATAAAACGATATTCACACACACGCACGATCAGCCTCAAAACTAAATCAATGTCCCTAACCGATTGCTGTTAAGCCTGAGAGGGCAATAAAAGGGCTTAACGAAGCCTTGTTCAAACAGGAACGCTTTAGATAAGAGGATAATAGGGCCTGTAATATTGGAAGGTTTTTCAATTCCGATATTGATTTCCGATATTGGATCTTAATATCGGAATTCCGATATTAATATCGGAATTAGACATTTTTATTATAAATTGCACATTTTTATTATAAATTGCACATATTCCTTATAAATCGCACATATTCCTTATAAACTGCACTAATTATCTATCTATACTAATATTATAAAGTGGAAAAGTTTTTTTGTTTGGTTAAACTGGATAATCTGTGGAACTACCGGTCGGATTCGTTTTCTTTTTCACTTATAGGAAGCTACTTTATCCCCGAGTATTATAGGCTACTTTTGATCCCAGGACCGCGGGTGAAACCTCGGGGGACAACTAGTTCGATATAAAGTTTGGGTGACGAGAAGACCCTACGAAGTTTCCCAAACTCTGCCCAGCCCAGCTGGATCCTTCTCTTGGCTTCCCTCTCAAAGTTGTTTCTACCTAATTGTAGAATCTGCCCGAGGTAGGTATATTCCTGAACAACTTCGAGATGGTGGCCATTTACGACGATTGATCCCGGATCATTGTGATCTTAATCATGACTTTGGTTGTATCCAAGTTCATGCCGTCGCGAGGCTGATTCTAGGCCGTCCAGCATTTGTTATAGCTCCTGCAGCGACTACGCCATCAAGACTATGTCATCTGCAAATAGTAAGTGTGAGATGTATTCGCTGTTTATGTTTATGCCCATCCTTTTCCAGTCCAGCGTCTTAAACATATCCTCCAATACGTTTGTGAACAATTTCGGGGATATGACATCCCCCTGTCTCACTCCTCTGCGTAGTTGGATGGGTTTAGACTGCTGGTCCTGTACTTGGGCACTCATGGTTGCGGCATCATAAAGACATCTCAGCACTTCGATATAATGATAGTTTACTTGGCATCGCTGCAAGGATTCCAAAACAGCCCAGGTTTCGACGGAGTCAAAAGCCTTCTCATAGTCCACAAAGGCTAGACACAGGGGCCGATTATACTCCTAAGACTTCTGTATAATCTGCCTCACTGTGTGGATGTGGTCTGTGGTACCAAATCCTCCTCGAAACCCGGCCTGCTCCGGTGGCTGAAATTCGTCGAGTCTTCTGGCAAGACGGTTCGTGATGACTCTAGAAAACAGCTTGTAGACGTGGCTCAGGAGTGAGATGGGCCTATAGTTTTTAAGAAGGGTTTTATCTCCCTTCTTAAAAAACAGAACCACAATACTCCCGTTCCACGCCTTTGGAGTTCTCCCGCAGTTAATGACCGAGTTAAAGAGGCTCTGTAGTTTTTCTTCTTATTCTTCAGTACAGGAATTCCTCCTGCCTTCAGAAGTTCTGAAGTAACTCCGTCTTCACCCGGGGCTTTTCCATTTTTAAGCTGTTTTAGAGCCAACACAATCTCGTCCTGGCTGATGTCTGGTAGTTCGTCGGTATATTGTCGAGTCAGGGTGGCTCTGGAATCGTGAATGTCACGCTGCGTCTGAGGGGCATGTGAAGCGTACAGCTGGCTATAGAAGTCTTCAATCTCAGCGAAAATCTCCGGCTTTGAAAATGCGGTATTGCCATGATGCGTCGTCAGCTTCGTCAGGTGGCTCCTTCCAAGCTGCTGAGTGAATACTTTGGACCCTCGGTTTCGCTCTATTGCCTGTTCAATTTGGCGCGTATTGGAGCTCCGAACGTTACGACGTACCATCTTCGCAATCTGCTTGTTCAGGTCTGACCGCTCTGACGAAGTGGCTTGCGTGCCAGAAGAAAGAGATATAGTAAGACTAAATTAGTTTTGTTGTAAACAACAGAATCAGCACCATTTTATGTTTGTTTTTTAAACGCTTGTTTCTCTTTCTAATATTTTCCTAAAAACAAAGCGTCAAGCATTTTTATGGATAATGTACTTCGTATTTTGTTGAAAAAATACGCTCATTTTGAACACTGGTAGACAAAATTGAAGTACGATACGTTAATTTTATAGCTCTAGGCGACCATACCTTGTGGCGCGCTTAAATGCTTTATTTAAAAACTTAAATAGATAAAAATATCCGATTCCGATATTACGATATTGGATCACTCAATTCCGATATTGTAATATCGGAAAAAAAGGTCCGAGATTCCGATATTACGAGATTCCGAGATTCATGCCCTAGAGGATAATCAATACACAAAATGTTGAATGGGTACGGCGAGACTGCGACGGGCGATATAAAGAAAATAATAACGTTACAGAAAGAAGGGCATTCTTGTTCACGGTTGAAACTGTAGGTATTCTATGAAATTTCGGAAGTCTATCCAGCGTAGCAAACTTAGGTCGTCTGTCGCGCAGGTTCCAAGTTTCCGAGGCCGGTCAATAACCCGCAGACGGAATCTTGAACTTGAACTACAACAGCCAATACGGAAACACCTACATTTTATTCACCAACCAATTTCGGAAGATTAATGAGATGTCCGAACGCGATTGGGAAACAATCAGGTACCCCGGTAAATCACTTCGAAACGAACTGTTGAAACAAAGAGGATTAAGAAGAATGAAGTAGGAACAAATATAAAGAACAAAAGGCACGGTGTTGGAAAAATTACTATATAATTGAGATTCGTTTGCAATTTGAAATGCAGAAACAATTACACTAGACGACGCGTATGATTTCACGGGTAATACCGCGGTAATGATGTTACACTCTTACGTCAGTTTCAGTTACCTATGATTTTTTGCTAAAAACTTTGCAAGTAGTCATGATTTCGAGTACTTTTGAATAATTCATTGATTTCTATCTTCAAGTTACTTAGTGTCCGTCCACATAAAGGAAGTTCCAAAACGTTCTTTAAATTTTGAATGGCTCTGATACCTCATGGCTATTAATAGACTTCTGTATAAATGTCAGCTTACATTAAGTTTGGGAATTATTATTCATCTGAGAAGTAATTTAAATCTTCAAGATTATGATGATAGAGGCTTTTTAAATCAACTTCAACCTAAATGAGAAGATTAAATTGATAAGTTCCAAATATATCACCCTAATTTCCATTACAAGGTGGTAGGTAGGTGTTAGGGAGCTGAGGGTATAAAAGAGTCCTGTGAAAACAAAATTAACCAGAAAGTTTGGGGATAACACAAATACAAGCGACATTTTCGAGGACCGAGAAGGGACAGGGAATGGATAAAGGAAACATAAACAACAACTCGTTGAAGTTTCACGTAAAATACCAACAGATAAAACATAATGTAACACAGTTGGGACCATTCAAAAGCACCTTACATAACATTACGAGCAGCTTCCATTTCAATGAATGTAAAGCAGCATTATAATGTTTAATTTAGTCATTATTTGTCAGTCCCCACACGTCAGTTCTGTTGAACTTGACAATGATTTGTATTTAGAGGACGTCGGTCGGGCCGTCAGCCACAGCTGCGGCCAAGACAATGGCCTGGAATGGATCCGCTGAACGTTGTTATGATTAACGTACTATCTCTTAAGGAGGAGGCTTCTGTGTTAAATACACCGTGTACTTAAGAAACAACAGGGATGACTATAAATAGTTTCGTTGGTATATTTGATAGTTCATATGCTTAGAGAATCCAATTCATATGATTTAACGAGTTTCGTGATTTAACGAGTTTCGTGATTTAACGTGAGTTGGAAAGTAGATTTAGACGCCATTTTTTTGTTAACTGTGTCCTATATAACAAATCGCCAAGTCTTACTAGAGTTTAGTCGATAATTGGAAAATGCCACAACATTCAATGCAATAAATTGCGAGTCATGTTGCATAACAGAGTGAGATATGGCGTGAATTGAACATATTTAATCTCCCTTATTAAAACATTATTCAATCCTAGGCCATTTTCCAGTGCGAGATTAAGTAATACCGATCCAATTTGTGAAGTAGAACTTTGTATATCTAAAATAAGAACTAATAGGCTCACGACCAAATGTCGGGCAAATACGTTGAATTTGTGTCAAACGAGAACAAAATTCTACTTAAAAGTACTTACTTAAGATTTAATTGTTGAGACTTACTAAGTAGAAGCTTTTAGGTCAAAGAAAGACTTAGTTGCCTCCGAAGTAATTATTTCTAAGTTCGTTGAAGTTACACAAATACATTATAGAACGTGTCACTTCTATTTAACTTTGCACAGGATTATATCTCACACGAACCGTTACGGCTAAGCGTCTTAGCACAAGCTGTTGGATCCTTTTCGAGGACATGTGAAAGAAGCTTTTACTGTAATCTGTTATTCTTGGTTACTAAAATTCATTACTGACAAGCTTATAATCATTAACATTGTTCATAGTATGTACGCTTCCCTAATGTTGTAACTACTCCATGTGTAAAAGCGCTTATTACTGTTTCTGCATTCCTACGTCAGCTCATTCCAAGATTGTCAATTAAATCAGTGGAGCATGTAAACGTTAAGTATGATGAGGTAGGAAACGTGCTTAGTAAACCAACAGCAATGTTAGATTATGCAGGAAACTCCGACTTCAGAGTACTAATGATTAGCGAATGAGGAATCCGACTCGAGGAAGAATTTTTACAATACAAAGCAGAGGTCTGTGACCCTCGTGCCTTGAATTTTTTTGCATTTTGCATGTTATTTTATGCATACTAATTTCCACTTCTACAAACTTTTTAATAGCTACTAAGCGTATTTTTTATTTAAATCAAAAGTTTAACTTTACTTACACAGCTATTAGTTTCCCTCAAATATAGTTTTTTTTTTTATATTGTGAGAATAACATGATGGTAAAGCTAAATAAGGTTTACAACTGTAAAAAAATATTTTACATGATAAAAAATGGGTCACACACAACAAGACAACAATAAAGCATGTTTAACTGTTATCTATACATATAAAATGCTTTGTCCTGAATGACTGACTGACAATCAACGCACAGCCTAAACCGCTGATCGTAGAGACCTGAAACTTGGAGGGTGTGTTCTTTGTATGACGTAGGCATCCGATAAGAAAGGATTTTTCCAAATTCTACCCCTAAGGGGGTGAAAAACGGGGAAAAAGTTTGTATGGGACAACGTGATTCCTTGGTCCGATCTACTTCAAATTTTGCATAAACATTCCTTAACAGAATTGATAGAAGACGTGTTTCGTATTTTATTGAAACTCATCGCCTAACGTGGTTAAAAAGGGGTAGAAAGTTATTTTAGGGATTATTTGCATCGAAGTTGATATCAATACTCCTTAGTACTTTTCATTTAATTACATTTTATTTTGACACATGTTTGAAAACTCAATTCGATTTTCACAGATTACAGAATAAGGCAGATGGAGCGCCCGAAACACGGGAGAGGCCAAAAAAGCAAATAAAAATTGTAAAACGCATACCTGGTATTCGCTTTTGAATTTGTATTTGGTTGTTTAAAAAACTTTATTTAACGAAAAAAACTTTCGTTTAAGAGTGCGTATAAAGCAAAATAACATATCTTAGAATTGAAGTAAATAATATTTAAATAAAAAAATATTTTAATATGGGTATTTTCATTATATACGCGAGGGTTCTATCTGAGCAAAAACATAATGGAATGAAAATACCTCGATAGAAAAAAAAAATAAAGCTACCTCTAATTATAATAAATTTTCGTTTTTATTCGTTCATGATGTATCTAATTGAGACAAAAAATCGATAAATAATATCACTAACGTATGTGCTAGGGCTACTACTAACGATTTTTTAAAATATTCTATACTTTACGAGTTATTTAGATAAGAAGCGCTTAGTTCATTTTTGTTCCGCGAAACACGCTATCTCCGTCTCATGCCATGCGAAGATTAGACATATGTTTGTTTTATCTGACATTGCCATATTTTTCTGGCTTTATACGCACTCTTAAATAAACTTTGTGGTTTTTTGGCCTCACTCCCGTGTTTCGCGCGCTCTATCTGCCTTTTGTTCAGTAATCTGAGCCGATTTTATTCAAAAAACTTGGTACTCTTTAAAATTGGAATTTCAAACATAAAAGAATATTTAAATCGGATTAGAATTCGAAACAATTTTTTTTTGTTCTTGGATATTTGAATGAAAAACTTACCTTTGGGACTTTTTGGCGGGAACTTGCAGAGTGACGTTGTGTTTTCATTTTTATTTTCATAAATTCGTGTATTTTGAGTTTTATTGCATATTATCGGTGATATTTTATCCAATAAAGATCAATCCATGTGCACCAGTGAAGTGAAATGAAATGAATCATGTGTATCGTGACTTTTCAAGTTGTCTCAAGAAGTCCGTGAAAATTTTTAGTACAATGACCACCATTGTACTAAAACATGACTATTATGGACGGTGACTGACTGAGGACTATGTGAAAGTGATTTATTGTGACTAGAACTTATAACATAACTGGAAAATGGCAAAATACACAAGCCATATGACGCCAACATCTTAAAAAAAAAACTAACCTTTGCCTTGATTTTCCTTCGAAAATTCCATGGAAATCTCTTCGATTACCTACTTAGCGAATATTTGCGATTGCTGTATAATTTGTTTGGAAGTTCATTCGAATATTTTCAGTAAAGTTAATTTAAGTTTTTTTCATTTGTTGTTATCATAATTAAATAAGATTCTTTGAGTTTTATTTATTAGTGTATAATATTGGTTTTTAGTTTTAATAGTAAAAATATCCGTGTTTGATTTTTCGGGGTGATTTGCATCGAAGTTGATAGCAATACTCCTTAGTGCTATTGATTTAAATATTCTTTTATATTTGACATTCCATTTTTAAAGAGTTTTGCATTACAACAAGCTTTTATGTGAGTTCAACTTTTTTTGAATAAAATCGTAATGAGTTTTTAAACATTTTTGTCTGTCTGTTCCGGTTCATAGCTGATGTTATAAGGAGTAAATAGCTACTTTTATTTTTGAAAAATAATAAGTGTTCCGCGCAAAAAAATTCAAACCGTACGCGGGTGAAACCGCGGGGGTCTGCTAGTCCTTCTATAAATCCAGAAGAACGACGTACATTAAATTTAGCTACACAATTTATAGATTATCTTGTAAAATCACAATACAAAACCAACAGCAGCTTCTAATAAGCCTAATTAAAACCCAGCACATGATCATATAAAACTGCGAACGAGGTATTACCAGACGCTATCCGCCGGAAATCATCGCTAAGACATATAATATCATGTACATCGATTATAGGATCCGTTGGGTCTGATTACACTACATCCTTTGGTAGCGTAATTTTAATACAAAATGTAAGATAAATAATCGAAAGTCTTATTTTATTTATGAATATAGTAGAATTGCAATGAAAGTTTTAAATCTGGTAGAAGAAGTATCGAAAATACGATTACCACACAGTTAAATTGATAAACTAACAAATTTTAATGAAACATCCTATCCCAATATTGAAGAGTAAATAACTTTCGGTATTACCACTGTCAATATCACTGATTACAAAGTTATAACTAAGTTCATTCGAAGTAGCGATTATACGAGCAAAGTTACCAAGTTAGGTTTCGCTATCGACATAAGTATTCGTGTTTCACTTGTATAGAACTGTGCCATATCTGTGATACAATGACTTCGTAGACAATAGAAAAGATTACTTTGTGACGGAGTTACGAATTCAATTGAGTAATAGCTGAGCTTCCGGGCCAAGTTTTATTTGACGTTGCTAAACGCAAATTACTTTTGCTTTTGTCTCGTAGAAACAAATTCGCTCCAACCTCAATTCCTTTACCTGGTAAAATAAAAGATTCTACGTGAACGTTAATCCCGGTTACATTCCCGACACATAAATAGACGAGACGTGAGGAAGATCATCCAATATGTTAACGTTGGGAACTGCAAAGATAAACATGGGAGTGAGTCCTATCTCACACCCTAAATCTTCATTCCCCTGCGAGAAACTCTTGGAAGGTTCCCCATCGGTTTAGGCAATTTCCGTTGTCCGTACGGACACGCGTTTTCGGAAAACTTGCAGATACAGGTTAAGTGCTGAATAGGCGCTCAATCTTGTTTATCTCTATCGCGGAACATGAGCGGGCCTCAACATTGTGGCACAAAGGGTAGTGTGCACGGATACAACAATGCACCCGCATGGGGGCGGTTTGTTCCACAAACAAAGATATCTTCCATTCTGGTACCAACACGATATGCCACTTCCGCAACCCATTTGAATATGGTGGTGATGCAATTTGTATACAGTACTGACTAAAGAGTAATAGAAATAGAGAAGCTTAATCGTAAATTGATTTAATTATATTTGGTTAACCCATTTCCTTTCCTCACACGGGATGTTTGCGTCCAGCATAGGATAATGTTTGTATTGAAAACAGTGTACTACAAACTAGGACAAATCCGCGGCGGGCCGAACGGGACAACCAGAAACAAAGAGATTTATCGAAGTGCTGATATATGAATAGCTATTTACGTCTCACTCCATTGATTTAGGGAAAACCAGACATTATTCAATAACAGAGAACCGTGTTGTCTGTTTTAGGGCTGAGGTAATGACAATGGAGATTTCTTTTTGTATTATCTTCCAAACGAAATATGGAGACATAAAACGACTCCGGAAAAATCCATCTCCGAATACCTATTTATGTTATTTCATTACGTTGAGCGAGCGATAACAATTTTGTATGCAAATTGTATTCTATCTTTCTTTCTCAGGACGATAAACTCACCCTCTAGGTTCAAGGGCCCTCGATTAGGCGCGGGGTTTTTAGTACAAAGACCTTTGATTACAGGTCATTGAGGTTATGAACTCGGTCAACCAACGGACGATCGTTGGCTGACTGATTAAATATAAATAATTTATTGAATAACAGCTGGTTGTTAACTGAGCTTAGTTTAAGAGATGCGAATTGTTTTTTTAAGGCCGAATGGTCAATGGCTTAGAAGCCGTTACAGTTAAGCTTCTTAACTGTCTGGAAAGGTTTTTGTAATAAAGCATGTTGAACCCATTGGAGTGTTTACTGGAAGCCGGGAGCGCCCTCCTGTCGCCGATGGTCATAACATTACGCGTGGGGCGCGAGCGATCAATACCACAGGGCTTCCCTGCCTGCCGACTGTCGAATGCGTAGCACACTCCCGAACGCCTCTCACGCAATGCTGTTCACTGTAATTACTTGTTTTATACTGACATGAAACAATTAACACTCATAACAGCAGTGACTTACTCAGCAAAACGTCAACACGCAGAAAACTGCTAAAATACGAGTAGGTTATAAACAGTATGTCAGTTAATTTCTAATTGAGCTGTGTAGTTAGACTCGCAGTAAGCAAACAGGTTTTAATTGTTCGACTCGGCACCAGGTCAGTGTGTGAAGATCAGAGCGGACGGATGCTATATTTAAATGAAGGCATCAAAAGATGATTGTACGTATGTAGTTATGGCTTTAAACGTCTCAAGAATGAACGTGACTCAATGAATTCACTCGTATATGAGGCAGTTTAATTCCTCCTCCATGCGGCAATTTAAGGGTTTATATAACGAACCACACGAGAGTATGGCACTGCCGTCCGAAAATGAGGAGACATACAATTGTTTTTGAATGAAACAGCTTCTAAATTGAGTATGACGCGAACGGCAAACAGCTTGCAGCAAGAACATTTGGATCAGATAAGAAACAACTTAAGTCTATTCGTGCAGATGGATACATTCGAATTGCCAATGATTGATTTTAAGGAATAGAATATTCAATACTTTGGTTCGTTATCTTTGCAGGCAATCGTGAGGAATGAATCAATGCTTATTCATAGTCTGGGTACGTAGTTTTTGCTTAATCTAGGTTTGAGACGTTTAGAACGAAGTTCTCTTGTACAAGTACAGAACATGCTGTCTGCAATTTATTACCTCATTCCGGTAAGACTAGACTAACTGCTTGCACCATAGGAATGATAGCTTTGCTATATTGTTATAGGTACTTACTTGTGCTTTACAGTAAGCAGCAATGGCAGGAGATTTTCTGTACATTTAAAATATTGAATTATTCGTCTATTGTATGTGATATTAACAAAAGCTTTTCAAGTTCAGACGCATTATTAAAAAATATAGCTAGTATTACTAGAAATTTATTTTGCTAGCGGTCCTGCTATTTCAATTAACATATAAATTCTTTATGTAAATAAGTTACACAGTCTATTTAATTAATTCCATTTATTAATTAATCCTACTGTAACATTAATTAATTAATTATTCCTAAATTTATATAAAATTAAGGATTCCCACTAGGGAATTTGGTGGCATAAATTTTTGCAAGCTAAAATTAGACTCGTGTTTAGCGTTTAAACTCGTGTTAGAATAGAAGAAAAACTGGTAGACTAATTAACTGTTTGCCTGAGTCGGCTATTATTTATTAGGTTTTGACGTGGTGAAGGTAGTGCCGAGGGCTTTCACTCCAGCCTTATTAATAGGTGCTTTAGCTAGCGGAGTACATTTGGTTAATGATGCCTACACATTTAGTTATCTTACCTGAGTTTTCTACAGTAATTCTGCTGTCTAGACGTATAAATAACACTTTGTTTATGATGTTCGTGACATGAAAGCTTAATAAGTACTTGTTAAAAGAAAAAATATCTGCGGTTTTCTTGTTACGGATTTTACCATTGCCTTAGCGGTGAAGAATTTAGAAAATTCTATGAGTATAAGGCATAAGGTAAAGCAACTTTTGAGAATTCAAAAAAGCATGTCCAGAGAAGACAATACTAAATATAATGTCATTTTGTTCGTTATTTCTATTGACCTACATTAGATATGTGTATAAAACACCTGTACAATATACAAAACGATAGTTTTTAAGCGACTATATAGATTTATTGTTTCCGACAGCACTCGGAACCGGTCGGTGGCATCCGTTGCGCGTTGGAGCACCTGCTTCAACAGCTAAATTAAAAGTTATTTCATTAACTTTACTAGTACGGATTGGTTGTTATATAACATCGAAATTCAGTACCTAAACCGGTCGTAACCTGTGTGAATTCACCCTTATATCAGTGTGAAACGCATAGAAATTAGAATTAAGCGCTATTGTTTCTTCAAAGACTTCACTGTTCTTGCTCACCCTATTCCCCCACTAAGAGGTTCCACTGAACATTCTGAATGAATTAAATCTTAGCCCACCCTAGAGAATTATCCATGTAAATTTGTTAAACACACTACGTCAAGTGTGCTTCAAACAGCAAAATAGCGGTCTACTATAATTCTTGATATAAAACAGTCCATTGTCGCCCCCTGGAGAGCTTTTGAGGACATTTCATATGCCCCAGTTGGAAACACCTTTATGTGAAAGACGATCTAATATATAGGCCTTGCATAGAAGGGAACATTATTACTTTTACTGCTTCTTTTAGTTGTGACGTAAATTTGCAAAGTTAGGTCTGAATATATTTCAATCTTTCATCTTATTGATCATCAACACAGCTGTTAGTCAGTTTAGAACTTTAGAAATATAAAAATTGGAAGAACCTATTTTGTTTCCAAAACTAAAATTGATATTATAAACAAGATTGTTTTATTTGTGTTCTATTTAATTTTCTTCAAAACTATCAAACCTATAAATTGTATACCTATCTGAGGGACCAAAACCTCAACATAGGCCCATGAGGCCAAGTGGATTGACAGATGACTAAATCTATTTTCGTTTAGTATACGCAATATAACTTTTCCAATATGGATATATGGCATATCTAATCATCTAATTTGAAGGCGTGACGTATACGGATAGACAGAATCAAATAAAAGGCCTAATTAAATAGATAATATCTCTATAATACGGCATTACATATTTAATGACATAAGAACGTATGTAGTATAATCAGCGAATTCTTAGAAATATAAACAAACATTTATCATAGTGTATGTACAACAATCACAATTTTCTACTTGTCACTTAATCCAGATTAAGATTAACATGCCTCGGATGCGATAATTCCAGTTTTTAATCATAGTACTAAAGATAAATGTATCGCATACTAAATATTTTGCAAAGTACAAAAATATACTAAGGTTATTGATCGTGTAATTCAAATTGATAAATTAATGATAACAACTAATTCCCACATGATAGGTACCAACTGTAGATGGATTAACGAAGCCTAATATCAGTACAGAATTTCGTAAAAATCAAATATCTTTAAAACGTCGAATGCGAAGACAGAAAATATCCTGGAAGATTCCTTACATTTAATTCTTCACACACATTTATCAGAATTTAATCTTCAGAGTTCAGAACTTCAGAAACTACCCGTAATTAGATTATACTGATATTTACACCCAGATTCGGAACGGCCAGAAATGTTTTTAATCGAAGCCTCGACTTGTGGCTTGGCAGTCAGGGTGTGTAACCTCCACGCCAACCGACCCGTCTATAATTTAAAACACAAGAGCTTCCGCTTTGATGGAACCTTAAATTATGCACGAAGATGAATTTAAACCATACAAAAACTCTAATAAACACGCAATAAGAAAAAAAGGAATCGTTTTTTTTTTTATTGATACCGTGACCAAATAGTAGATTTATCGTGAAGAATTACACTGTGGGGCCATGGACGAACAAGAGTCACGATATAAGTATAGCTTTACACACGTTAGTGAGAACGTATCTTAATCACGAGTACGTTACTTTAATAGAACAAGTAGGTACTTGGATTTCATAATTATAAGAAGTTAGAAACAACATACTATCTAGATGTAAATTCTTTCGATTTCGCAGAACACCACAGTATGTCCTGGCTTCAAGTATCAAGTTTTCGTTCTATGAAGCAGAAAGCACTGATTCTTATAATTAAAAAATGATAACTAACTAAAGTCCCATAAGAAGACAAGAATGAAAACAATCTAAAGCTTAAAAAAACATATACATTACCATATTGGACCACTGTCTGCAATAAACATATTTTATTTATTTTATATAAAAAGTCAATATAATTACTGATTTACCCAAAAACATAAATCCTAATTATATTTATCATCGGATTATTGTAATCCCAGCTTTAATAATATTGATTGGATCGACTAAGCATTTAAGGGCACGTTGGCGGGTGTGGTGGTAAGATATACTGACTTGACTACCACTGGATTCGATGATTTCACTGGCACCCAGAACACACATATTTGTAGGCATGGAAATTATATTTGTTCTAAATCTGGGTGTAAATATATGTATGTATGTACCTATTAACAAACAAACAGTACCTATGTCAGATTCTTGATTTCACGAACGAAACGAACACTCGATGGAGAGACTTGTTGTGAAGGCAAACGATCTCGTGACCGATCACCCACTCGTTGGACTGATCTTATCAGGACGGTATCCCAATCTACCATGGTACAGTGTACTCGCAGCGCTACGAACCGCCAAAAAATGGAGAAGCATTGCAAAAGCAGTAACTCTAGTCAAGGAAAACATTGGCGTTGAAGACCCTCCATGTACACCATCTGTTGCAACCACGACCACTCTGGCAAGAAAGCCCGACTGAGAAGAAGAAAAATCCGCAGACGTACGAGGCTTCATTAAAGCTTTTGAAAACAATGAAATAAGATTCATAGAAATAAATACGATGAAATCATTGAGGATGAATCGTGATACGAGATTCGAGGCCACAATCAAATGAATGAACAAACAAACAACAATATGACAAGAACTGTAGACTGTAATTATGAGATTGAATTAGTCCTACGAGTAAACAAGAAACATGGAAATCAGGTTGGAATACAGGCTGAGAATGAATCTGCAATTGTTTTAAAACAAGAATCAAAACATTCCAGAATACTTAAGCCATGAACCGAATAAGGATCAGTAATCCCAACAGGATTGTACAAGAATAATTTAAATATAATGCAAAATCAACAGGTTGTTAGCATTTTGTAAGCACACACGCATTACAAACAATACGTCTAAATTCAAAGGACTTCCGACGGTGAAGCCACATGAATATTTGAAGTGTGAAATAAAGGCGACGATTCACAAGATAATAAAACTACGCTAAACACGTCAGTTGACAGTTGTTTACGGGTAGGATTTATTTAAATAATAGACTTGAAGAAAGAAGCTGTATGTATGAAAAACAACAATTGTTCAAATATAAATATTCACAACCTGTCCTGTTCAACAATGGTTTTCATGTGGGAGTAGAGCCTTTCTACCCACGTTTGATGATTTTATGAAATTCGCTCCAAAAGTACATTATTATATCTTTTCAAAATATATAAAGCTGGCAACGTAGTAAATAACAGTAATCTATATTAAGGTTTTTGTGATTTCAATAAATTCACGAATGATACGATATAATACTTCGATAGTACGTTATATTTTAATATAATATGTGTTTCTTTCCGCATTGGGTATCGAGGTGATTGATGGTATAGTGATTTTCTTTGGCTACGTTAGCAGCCATTACACTTTCAACTCGAGTCTTATCGCGGTCATTTTCACTGCTCCGCTTGTTCTGATTGCTCACGCACTGAACATTTCACTTAGGAACTGTCGCAAATATAAAAAAAAAAATATGCCTGGAAATTCCTTTGCATTATCTTACCTGTTCAATCAGGTATAATTATCGTATTATCTACAACGATACGAAACAGCATATATGTATTTTCATCTCATCACTTTTTCGACGTCTGTTCGTATGTCAAATGTGAATTACCTTCGTGAAACCATCTGGAGGATCTAAAACGTGATCCGTTACACGTGTTCTAAGGTACAGAGATTATTATTTAACAAACAGCGACGGCATGTGTACGTATAACATGCAGTTTGCGACACAAAGCGCAGCTGCAGATTGACCACACGCCTCGTCCCCGCTGATATGTGGTCACGTACTATGCTGCTTAGATGCTATATCGCCATCCAGGGCTATCACTATCGGTGACAGGTGTTGGCACTTAAATGCTATCAAAACTTTGACCGCGATAATCTTTTAGCTAATTAAGTTTACACCTAATAATTGATAAGCCAATTTTGTATAATAACTGACATGATAAACTGGTGACTAATTAATTTTCAATTACAATAAAGCGAACGATTGTTTATTGTTCAGAAGGGGATTTTTATAAAAATATCCTTCACTGATGACGTTAAAGGAAATTATGTGAAATTGCAGGTTAATCACTAGCCAATAGACGGCAACCCTATAAAATACATTCTCGGAGACTGGACACAGCCGGTCAGCCCAGCACGTATCATACGCTCAATTACACCGTTCTGCAACGCCACACTAGTTTCCAACAATTCCAACTCCCTACTATAATGCTAGTACTTCGACCTTTTCGGAGCTAAGCTTGTTAGCTCGAGAGAATTAATCAAACAGGTGAACTGCATCTAATTTGGCAACAGCTGCCTGAACTCTCTCAGTAATATTAAAGGAGCAATAAACTTCACATGAACGGAGATAATTTAAGTAAACTAACTAAGTTAAACACGTAACTACTTTCTCCCCAACAAAAATAAATCAACGCCAACACTAAGCCCTTCGTAAATTCACAACCAAATGGGTGTCAGCGTTTTCAACGTCTGTAATTTAAACTTGCTACGAAATGAGAATTATTTTATTATATTCAGCAAAGCTATGCTCAAATAAAAGCAGGGAGAATGTGAATGCAATATTTAGAACAATTTTGTTTTCCAACACGAATGGAGCATCTGGAATCACTGCAAATAACAAACGTGCTCGTTTATTGGTTAAGACATTCTTGTGCTCAGTTTACGAGGAATGTTCGATATGAGAGAAGTCAACTCAATAAACTGAACAGCACGACTTAGCTTCGGTCATTATTCTTCAATGATATTATATACGTTTACTTACAGGCATAATGCAGCAACTGGACACTATAACAATATCATACAGACCCAAACCTAACCAATATCATCATCATCCCTCCCTCATAAACAATGAGGGAGATTAAGACTCAGTCGCTAACTGAACAAAAAATCTCACATTAAGAAGGTTATTCACCAAACAATTTGTTAAAGCGGAAAGCACAAAAATAGCAATTTATGGTTACCAAAAAACAGAAAAACGGTATGTTAAATTCCTTACAATTATCTTGAAGTACCGTGAAAATAATAATGTGTTTTCCCGGAGAATGAATTTTAAAAATGCAGACTCGCCGACGGAAAATGTCGGCAGAGGGAACGGCGGCGTGAGGGATCGGAGGGAAACATTTCAGCCGCACGTTGTCAAAGGCTCCAAGTGGCTCAGGAGTGGAGCGATGGTTTGCACACGACTGCAGCATTTATTAATTTCACGTATTCGCCACACTGTTTTCACACGTCAATGTTGTATTCACAACCAAACTGGTTTTGAGAGGTTTCTGAAAAACATCGCTTTTTTGATGGGTCATTTAGATTCAAATCAAAAGCAAGATATTCTGAATGTAAAAACAAGTGTGACCTGTGTGTACAAGCATGAAGGAGAAAACAACTTAGCTCGTAATGCCACAACAACAGTTCTATTGTCCTAGAAGAGCATCGTTGATAGAACACATTGTATTGAAAACAGCAATATAGTAAAACAAAGTTCTGTTATTTCTGTGCCATTTGACGGTGGCTGCCCTCTATGCTAGACTGAGCGGCTCTCAATACATAACCAGGTCCCTGAACTTGAGTCAGAATTGTACAATTTATTTTAAGCTTGACGCGTTAAACTAAAATTATCTTCACGGTTGCCAATCATATAAATATACGCAGCGATTATGGAAATTTTGTATCTGAAGGTATTATCTGTTAACTTGAAGTTAATTACATCAGTTTCTGTCCTTAAAGTTGAAATCACAGTCATTGGCATGACGTCAAGCAATAAATATTCATAGTCGCCTTAGGAGTTGAATTTCAGCTGATTTTGCTCCAACATTGGCGAGACTCTCAAACCCTACAGCACTGTTAAATTACACAGTTATTCTATTTTATTCGAATATACATTTTCAGACGTATATTTTGATTTGGAAGCGTACGATCATGATGAAAGAATGACTGACACGTTGATCACAATTGGGTATAATAATAGAACAACATGTTTGCATAATATTACTACCGTGTTTGTAAACATATGTGTTACACATTTACTATCATCAACATCGATATTTTATACATATTTCAATCGTGATGTAATAGACGTACTTCGTCTTATTACGTTATCTTATTCACGATTTACGAAAAGTATTTCTCACACAAGACTTATTTGGAAACATTGCAACCTCAACTACGTATCTAGGTCGGGCAATATGCCCTTGGCGTCTCGATTTTCGTTAAACGAGCCCCGTTGGGCTCTCTGAAACCCTAATCCAACTTTATCCGTGTCAATCGCGAATGAAACCGAATTACTCGATGGTTTCTAGTTTCTATATAACTTGAAACCCTACAGCAGAGGAAACAAAGAAAACTTTCAGAACAGTTGCAGTTTATGGACCTACTTTCGTGCAAGTTTCTGAGATTAAAATCGCTTGGTCGTATTCGACTTTTCGTATACGTAAGCTTTTACAAGATATATTGTAAGCGCAATCCACAACATTAATTTTATTAAGACGCGTTATCTTTTGCCACAAAGCGAAATCGTGATGTGCTCATTCACTTCATTTCACGGATTGTTGACGTTTTTACGGCGCGCGCTTTCTATCATCGGAATACGAAGCCATGGAACGTGATATTAGGGTATTTTCGCAGCAATCAGTTACATTATTTGGTAAAATATAGGCTGATGTGAGTATCTCTTTGAACCGAATTTAGTGGACAAAGCCACTCATTGCACTGACGACCTAATGAGGCGGTTATATAATATAATAGCTATTATTAAATAGGAAAGAATCGCGGCCCGCAGGCCACTGCTGTACTACTGTCAATTGCCTGACAGTAGCTCATTACTACCACAACCCTTTTATTGTATAAGGCAAGAATATAATGGTTGTAGTAGCTTCTCTCTGCACTTGCATCCCCCCTGGCTGATTGACAATTGTATGAATAAGCATAATAATTATATGGTATATGAAAAGATCTTCCACAAAAAAAAAAGCTGAGTTTCTTGCCGGAGTCTTATTCATACCAGGACCTACACTGAATAAATGACTTTGTTTTTGGTTGTAGCACGATTTATGTTTACTCCATGTCATGATATCAGTCGCACTTCATAGGTTCCTAATAATAATAAATCTGACGAAGAAAGAAACTCCTAAGATTATGTCATCCCATATTGGCGCAGCGCTTCAATGTTCGTTCGGAATAGCTCCCTACACCATGTTTATCGGAATCGTTTTCTGATATCCGATGACATGAATTGTCTAGTAACTATGAATTATATTTATGTGGGGTTAACAATAAAATTTATTTAGCCTCTAGCAAGGTCGACGATCCTCGGTCATGCAAGGGTTACCGTGTGTAACATTTTCTCGTTCATACTGGTAAAAATGACTGACTTTGAAATATTATGCGCGATTTCTCACTAGATAACAGATTGATACTCTTAGGAATTTTCTCACGATTACCCGAGCGACGCCGCGCGCTTTCTTAAATCAAAATGTCGTATGTATATTACCGCTCGTATTTTTTATAATACATTACTATATTGAAGTAATATATTTTCGATTCGCTCGCGGTTTCGCACAAGAAATATTTTTTGATAATAAAACTTTTTGGTATTCAGCCTAGTTCATGTAGTTATCACACATCGGAATACACAAAAACGTAGAAATAGAAATATAGATACGGAATTATCTACGAATAAAGGAAAATTCCATAGCTTTTCTATATACGTGGTTATTGGTTACCGCAAAATGCCCTGGAGCCACAAAATATGTAAATATAACATCGCACGCATCGTTAACTCGTCTGAAAGCCATGAAAGTGCCGATTTCCTTTAAAAAGAAAAAGCAGTGTTTTGAATGAAAGATAATTTTAATTAAGGATACGATTGAACGCCAAAATAGCAAAAAAAACATTTTAGGGTTCAAAAAACCAACTGAAAATATAAACCTTACCGTTCAACAATTGCGTTTACATGACTCGTACCTGAAAATAAAAGAAAATATATTATTACACATCACTGCAACATGCAATATTATTATATTATTTCAGTATAACTTAAAAACAGCATATCCATCCACTTGGTTACTAATTGAGAATAGGCTAAATAATAATTTCTACCTTCATATATGGTTATTATTACATAAACCGAAACTCGATTTCCTATAACGTATTACTGACTGATATCGCATTGTGATTCGTTACGGGTAATTTTATGACTCATGTCATGAAACAGTAACGATCGATGTTAGAAACTGAAGGAACTATAGTTAGAGTAGCATAAGTATTATAGGTACGCCACATAGCGATATGCCTGCTCGAATCGTATATAGCTAATAGCAAAATTCGCCTTGTGGTTATGACTAAGTTAAGTGCCACGCAACATCGACTGGACTGGATATCCTTTTTAGATATTTTTTTTAACAGAAATGCAGCAATTTCTTTGCCAACAAACTTTGTTAAAATGTATCGGAAACTGGCACAAGACACAGTTATAAAAAACGCTTATAATTTAGAATGTAGGTCAACAGGTTGTTAAAATATTTTCACAGTTATTACTTTACCTGAAAATTAAGTTTCCAAAGCAGATTTATTAATAAATTTGCCAATGCGTTTATGAAATTTGCATGCACATTATAATTGTCATGGGGTGAACAAATCTTCACGCAAATAATAATTAGTGTTTCAACTCTAAAGACAATCGAATAAAACTTGCCCATGATTTAAAACAACTTATTGCAAAATTGTATCGCTATCAAATTACAGAACAGTTAGTTACATTCGATCGATCAAATAGCGTACTGCAGATAGCTTTTGACCAGCACAAAAGATTGTGTAACTTGGCTTAATAGCTTTGAAGGACCCATTGTTTGGGTACCGCCGTATCGCTTTAACTTTGTAATCGACATACTGTCGACTGACATGTTTAAAAACTAGTCGAGTAAAAGTATCAGAACTAGATAGTTTATTTCGGTTAACGGCCACTCAGGCGAGGTCAGCGCACCACAAACATCGGGGGCTCACTGCCATACCAACTTTATGGTGTTTTATCAAGGTACCGTTGAGGCAACGTCAGTTTTACTGCTCACAACTCAGTTTCCGCTAGTAAGGTATTACGAAATATGGCCCTTGAATCTCTCTCATACTCGTATATCTTTAGGCTTACGTCCAACGACTTGAATACACCCCTATTTTTCCGAGTTATTTTTGTTCAAACAGAAATGTTCACATTTCAATTATCATAACAGTGAACGTCAATTAATAAGTAGTCATTCTATACCAGTCCCTTTTCTAAATGGGTGGATCTCCCAAGCTCTTTGATGTCTTGCACACGAAAATGATATATGATACGGCGTGCCGCTTTCAACATCGCCTGCCTATGCTCAGATTTATCACAGTCATTTTAACTAAGAAACATGTTAACGAAATAAAACTGTTAAAATAACAGTTTAACGTTACAAAGATCCGGTAGTTAAGAAATAACGTAATGGTTTTATGCTCTTAACGGGTGCTGTAAGAGTTGACCATAAGTTACGAGTTTAAAACTCGTTTCATCAAAGATTAATTGCGATTGTGATTCAAAATAACTAGCTTATGTAAGGTAGTGTTACTAAATTGTACATTCTGCTACTAGTTGAAATAAAAATTATATTGTTACTAGACGAAGGTTCAATGCTTTCAGACCGGGACTCTAGGGTCACGCAACTCTAATTAGTCTTTGTACAGGTAGCCTTCGTGTAGACTGTCAAAGGTTCACAGAATTAATATATTTAACAAGCAATGTAAGAAATGTGTAAAATAGGGCCTTGAACTTCTAAAACCGGTCAAGTGCGATTAGGAGTCACGCACGAAGGATCCCGTAATACGGTGCGGTTCTGTAACTTAACGAACTCACTTACACGACACAATAGGTATAGATTATTTCGCATTCTAGACCAAAATTATAGCTATTTGACGCATTTTGAATAAGAGCAGGACAAAAACGATAATTTTTCATGGTTTATTTTATGGATGACAGAGACCAAAGTGAATTTCATCTGGCGACAGACGCAGGGACTGTGGGCATAGCCATAGTAATAGAGTCCAGCTGGCACACTATGGGCAAGGAACGCTGAGAACGACATTTACAGTGAAACAATCATCATCATCATCAGCCCATAATTTCCTACTATTGAGCATGGGTCTTTTGTCATCAATAAGGGTAAAAGGGAATGGGCAGATACTCCACCACGCATGCTCACTGCGGATCGGTGGAGGCAGAGCATGCTAGTAGTTGTTAACCTACTGTTGGAGTTTTCAAGCCACCTTCTTCTGAAGCACGGAAAACGCTCGAGTTGATACACACACAGGTGAAGCGCTCGTGGTGTAGCATGATTAGCAGTTCTTAATAGATCGGCAAAGTTAAGCTACCACTGTCGTGGTCGGTACCTGGATGGGTGGTATTTTAAATCGAGCGTTTCCGTACTTCGGAAGGCACGTAAAGCTGTTGGTACCGGTTATCACTTAATTGTGATAGTTGTTAAGCTAGTTGGATGCCTCCTAGGCGGCTTGAAAAATTCCAACAGTAGGTTGACCACTAGCCTACCTCCAGCGATCCGCAGTGGGCATGCTTGGTGGAGTATTGCCCATTACCTTTCACCCTCATTTGTGAAAGGAGGCCTGTGCTCAGCAGTGGGACATTATAGGCTGATGATGATGATGACAGGTGATCATCCATACGTATACCTTCCACACCTGTGATTCCTTAACTTTGCCGATCGATTAAGAACGGCTAATCAAGATACACCACGAGCACTTCAGTACTAGTGAAACAATACAGAAAAAAAATTATTTAATGACTATTAAGTACTTAATACGAAACAACATAAGGAATCAATAAAGATAAGACTACAATTTGATAATATTGATGTTAATGATTCACAACATGAAAGAGTAGGTTTAAAAATACTTTACAATAACAGATAGAAAATAAACAACACAATGCTAGTCTTTAAATAGAACGTTTATGGGGCAATATCGTTGCCCGCATCGGAGTGGAGTTAGTACCACCATCATCTGGTAATCCCGTATTAGCTGCAGTTTTATTACACCGCGATGATTAAACAGATTAACTAATAGCTCGGCTTGAAGCGTTAATTGAATTTAATGCCGGGTTAGAATCTCCTTTGATTAACCAGTTCAAGTATAAACATACAATAGATTTTAAATATAAGCTAATAACTCTAATCCAAAGAGAAGCTAATTAATAAGAATAGCTAATTAGCCCCTGATTAGTAAATTCATCCAAATGGACTACCTAATCCGCAAGGTATTTTGAGTAGTGTACCAGATACGACGACATTATGAATATGCTCATGACTTGTTCCACTTAGCATTTTTTAACCTTTAAATGTCACAAAATATCCCTTTAGTAATGTTCACGGATCTTTAAAATGTCCCCGATTGCATATATGCAGATATTATTTCAAGAAATGCAATACTGATTTTATCATTGATCGATAAAAATGCTACATTCACAAACAGTTCTTTTAATATAGAACTTAAATAAGCTAATAATGGTAAAACTGCTATCCTTGAAGAAATAACTTAATGACAAGTATGTTAGCGTTTTGACGTCAATATGTGATGACCTCCGTAATACAAAACATAAACTCGTAGATTACCGGTAATTGCTTCAAGTTCCGAAAGTCATCACTAAGTAACAATCAACAAGTGTTTTAATAGCAGCAATCTGTGTCTCTCGTGTGCAACATATCAGAAACGACGCTTCCGTTTATATAAATACAAGGAAAAACCTTTCCTGTACAAAACCGTCACGACTTGAATTACGGTAATTACATTGTTTAAATATTGTTACATTCGACTATAATTCATCCACTGTTGTTCTTGAACTTTGATCATTATTCGTTTAATGCTTAACATTATATTCCATTTACATTATATCATTATCTTTACATTATGTTCCTTTAGGTTCTAAATTAGAACATGTTACATCTTATTCAGCGGCCGATATCGTTTCTTATGTGTTAGACAACGTTGTCGGGCTTATCTTGACGTCTTCATCACAGTTCTTGTTTGATCCATTGTGACCCGTTCCACTATTAGATTGCATTATAGTTAATGATGTGTACAGAAACTACCGACAGCAGATCAATATCTTTAAGCCTTGACATCTTATTGAATGACAAGGCGACATAAGATCTGTCTGTATTTATTATATTAACCAAGCCAAGGAAAAATATGCGATACAGATATTAATCTAATAATAGACTTCGAAAAGTTGTCTTACGGGTCAGTTTCGGGAAAGTACATATTCTATTTCCCCGAGAAATCTCTCAATATCTCTGTAATTACAGGGTGGGTGTTCGTGTAAGTCTTCGACGGTATTAGTGTCAAGATTACCAATGCTGTCTGCGTGAGGGTCATGCGTATTCGTGGAAGCTCTCGGTAAGTTTCGCAACAAGTTAGGTACCCGTCGTCCCACGTCCGCCCATCAATGTTTTCACAGTTAGCTTCATTCCAAATGATAATTAAGTGTTCATTCACACGAGACATTTAAGGAAAGTTTAAGTTGAATACTTTCCTTTTAAATCTCATACCGTTAAAGTTTGTTTGACTTTCTGACTACAAAAATCAATCTAAATGGAAGATGTTGAACACAAAAGCACACTCAGATTGCATGCTTGGAACGCCATCTATTTCCATATAAAATTGATGCGAGCCACCGGCAGGAAATGGTGACTGCGATACGATACGCGACACTATCTCGTGAGGTACATTCGTCAGAAACTGTTCGCATTATACAAAACGATACGATATTACTGTATGCAATAATTTGGCTGAAGAATGCATACAGTAAATATTGGCTAAACAAACATCTGACTGTTTAAGTGACTTGTTTGTTCGAATTGAAATTACCACACAGTCTCAAGCAAGATTACTTACATGTCAAAAGCAATCTCCGTGAGTAATTAACACGCATTCAAGTTAGTATGGAGGTGGTGTAATGGACAAACACAAGTCAGGTGCTTAGTTCCCCGAAGCGCTGGGTGGAAGAGTGCGCAGCCCATAAATATTAATGACAAACACCGATTCAATAGCCGAGCGGCAGACAGGTCAGCGTCCTTTGATCCGATTGTTAGATGCTCATTCTCAGATGAAATTACAAATGCCATGAACGACTAATATGCTCTAGAAAAGAATGAATGTGTTACATGAATAAAACATGACCCACTGAAGTCTGTGGTCGAAAAAATAAAGAATGTGCAATCGAATCGTTCGCAAGAAAAAGTGACCTAGAATTGACAGAATGTAATCAATCACCTTACTTGATACGTATACCACTTTGTATTTACAATAAACATCGTTAACCTAAATACATTCGTTAAATTTCGATACAAGATAAAATTCTGGTAGACGTTAAGCCTACAACGAGTCAGACAACATTTCTTAAAGTTATCTACTTATTTAAGTAACGATTATAGAAATAAAACTATTATAATAAATTTAGAGAGATTGAGATTATCAGGTCATATCGTATTAATCTGTTACTAATTAGTGGATGAGAATTTGATTTAATTGAACAAGAAATTTACAAGCGGTGAATTCGATAAGTCTTCAACTAGGGGAAACTATTACCATAAATGCTTAGTTTGAACATCAATATGATTAAGTTTTTTTTTAAATATTCATTGTTTTTTATTCATATTGGACAAATATCCGTGGTATTTTTTTTTCATTACATTTAGCAGATCCGATACCTAACAATTTTAGATCTGTAGCCTTAGCACGAACCACTTTCGTATCGCCTTCGTAGCGTCATCGTATCGAGTAGATGTCACTTTTGACAGAAGTTCTATCGTCTACTCGAAACCTAGCTTGCGAGCTACGTTAAATTCGTCTAGAAATTTTTAAACATACATTTTTAATTTTATTGGTACACAATATTAAAATATTTATTTCCAATAACATAAACTAAATGAAATAATCAGCTTATTTTATATTATTAGCTAACGATATAAGGTATTATACATCACTATTCCCATGTAAATATTTTCTTTTTCACCATTGAAATGTGATGAATGTGGAAATATTTTTGAACGTACAGCAAAGAGTTCACGTGTTTAAAGGTTTGAATTTAGAACATGACAAGAAGAAGAGGATGAGTCTCGTGACTCCGTTAGAAATAAACTCGACGATTTTCATTTCTAGATTTGTGTTTTAGCAGTTTTATGGGATTTCATATAAAGAGTGGCTCAACTTGAACTATCTACATCCCCTAACATTTATACACTTATTATAATTAAGTATATATAGGATGTTTCAGAATCAATGGGTTAATCCTCGCCTAAAAATTTTTTTTTTTTCGGATTGTAGTCAAACAATACATGAGGCTCCCCAATTGAATGTGTTTTAGTTAAAACTAACTTAAATACTATATTAAATGTAGAATAAAATAAAATAAAATAATTTTAACTAAATGATTCACCATATTTAGTTATAAGATTATAAATAAAGAAATACAAACTAAAAATCTTAATGCTTAAAAAAATAACACATTCGAAATATTCCAAATACCTACCTAAGATGCGAGGTGTTCACGTAACGCTCTCACTGAAAAAATCACGGTGACAAAGTCTACGTTAGCTGGCTTGCGAGTAGACGATACCATACGTCAGAATTAGTTCCAATTTCAAAGTATATACCAAACCACGTTTACGTAGTGTGACGTGAGGTTAACGTAGTTGTTCGTGCTACCGATTTGAACGTTTGGCAGCATTAGAATGACACATTCCCATACAAATTTGAGTTAACTCTCTCGATACGAATACGTTACGCTTGCGATAGATTTTCGTGCTAAGGCCTCTGACTACAGTAAAAAGTATCAACCAACGGTAATCATTCATTTCTGTAATTAAATAAATTATTCTCTAAGAGAAATTGTTGTCAACCAATAAAAATATTTAATAATTGGAGGAAGAACACATCCTATTTAAATGAGTGCAATGATATAGTGAAACAGTGTTCAACGAGGAAGTCACCATGACTAATGACCACATCTTAAACCAGAGAGTGATTCATCATCCAAGCGTTCACGACTACATATTTGATATTCAAATTTGTTTACACGACTCCGTGGCTTTTAAATTTCTAATGTCAACTTGATAAATATTAAAGAGCCTAAAGTTATAATGAAGCAAATGTTGTATAAAACGTGAGACTCTCGAAGCCAACAGCATCAATTCAACACATCAAATCGGAAACGAGAGATTGAAACGGTCAGTGTCCTCTGTGATTACTATAAACGCTATAAGTGATCATATGCAGACAATAAAGCGAATTAAAGCTAACATAGAGGAGACAAACGGATTTCGTCAACGCGTTTAAATAATTGAACTGTATCATTCGATACTGATACATAAAAAACAAAAAAATTAGAATGGTGGCTTTAGAATACTGGAAACCTTTATTGATAGATCTGTCTAATCTATCTAAGTATTTGATCTAGATAAGTACGAGTATTTGATAGGTGCTCAAATTGTGTTGGTCATGCAGTCGAATTCTCTTTGAAATATCGAAAAATGTATTACGGTTACTTATCATAAAGCTTGAATTGAGAGCTACTGACCCCGGCCAGGTCACCGGACGCTTCCATCTTAGTTAATATAGGTATGAGCAGTCCACTGTCGCACTCGCAACACACCCCACTTATTCTCTTTCGTGACCATATTCGGAACATCACGAATAAAGGATAGAATTAAATTTCATACAATAAGCGATACTTTTATGGAAAGAATGTGATTATATCTCGGTAAATTGCGAAGGTATGCTCTATTGATGAAACAATATTTGTTGATATAAAAACACAGTTCCGATTGCCGTCAGTGCCGTCACGCACGAACATCGATCATGATAGCAGAATCGAGAATCGGATAATGAAATGACTCGGGCACACGCTCAACAATGACATGTTCAAAGATGTGAGTAAAATAATTGCATGACGATCTGTGTTTAATCCAAAAAGTAGTAGAAAGCGTGAATTTGAACACATGTCTGAAAACAAAACGTCAAAAAAGATTTGCAATTGAAAAATGTGAATGTGCACTCGTTTAATAAAACGAATGTGTGAAAAGAAAGTAGTGACTTACGAGAAAGTAATTATAACAACTATAGGAAAATCTATTGTTTCACGGCAATAAACCAATTAGGTAGACAATTTTCGTTTCACCAAGACAATTATAGTGTGAATAAAGTTATGAAAAATTTGGACCCGAGAAGGCTTACTCGAAACTATCACAAACATGTTCAAACTTGTTTTTGATATGGGTCTGGTAAACCAAATTTAATTTCTTATTCAATGGGTTTGACAAAAATCATGTTTGTAATACATCTACCTACCATTTTTAAGGAAAATCATTATAATTAAGTTTGTTTTCATATTTAATAAAATTTATTTGAAACGGCTTCAATTTCTATTTTCCTGTAGCATATTTCGATTTATCGGATTTATGTCATTGTTAAAGGATCGGTCGGAAATTCCCATGCCGTAACTGTATATACATAAAGACAGATAGTATAATTGGCCAGCAAAGCAACCCCTCAAAAAACCATACCCGTATAATGCGTTCTCCCTCCCACACATCGAAGTCACCCTCCATCCATGGGATCGTGGGATAATTAAATATTTATGTCATCACATCACAGACGATACGAACAACTTATAGATTTGCTTCGCATTCGACTATGAGAAACTTTTAGATCAGACTAGTTTTTCGGATGGTAGATAGATCAGGTATAGCTTTCTTTTGAGCAGAGTATCTGATAATAATACTGGTAGATGTATAAACTGAATTAATTTAGTAGTCAATTCTCACTTACCTTTATATTGAGTAAGATCCTAATGCATCAGAAACATCCCGTGAATTAAGGAGCACTATCACGAACTAAGTTAAAATAAACGATACTAACACTACTAAAACCGTTAACAACCACTGCAATAGTTAGAATAATGCAGGCAAACACAACTTCACAAGCATCGGTTCAATTGTTGGAGAATTATACGGTGTAGCGAAACAGATGGTACATAATTACAAAATTTGTCAGACAAAGCTCGAACTCGGAAAGCTTTTTACTGCGAGACGGGCGCGTAGCTCTCTCGACGGTTCGATGGAGACTGCATCAGTTGAGAGACGGCTGAGGGGGACGTGGGGAGAACGCAGTTGGGGGCGCGCGCGTCGAGCGCTTGTAGAGGCGTCGAACTAGGCTTGTGTCACTGTCGCTGATATGATAACGCATGTATACAAAGCTGGCTGAAGATATCACAATTTACTATCTGTAGCAGGCATGAGGAATAGATGAATGACCTTTAAAACTACTAACATATTTTTTCGTATCGTTCAGCCGATTTGAAATGTTCGAAACATAGAGATAATAGAGAAAAACTCAAACATGTGTTTACAGAGGGCTAACAAAAATAAACAACAAGAAGACAATCGTGGAACTAATAATAAACAAAGAGAATTTAAAAAAATCAACAGACATTCAAACATCATCGTAGGTACTATGCATTGTAAAAAATACGGTAATGTTATTTAAATGAAGAAGTGCCCCGAAATGAAAAAATATATATAAGAATGTGAGCGACTTAGATAAAATAACAAAACAAATCAAAGAGTTAAACCTTGAAGAATATGATCCTTCTTGACCATTCATATCATGTATTCAGGCAAATTAAATAAAAAATATTTTTATTCTCGGAATCAGGCTACAATAATATTGAAGATAAGTTGAAAATGTTTCTCCCATTATGTGCTTTTCACTGAGCAATAGAAGCGGGACGATACCTCACTGTGAATGAAACAATTCTGTATAAATATTTTACGACCCAGAAACTGACTCACCACTGGAACATACTCATTCATATTTCAACAGAGCTTTCAAACAGGTATTTAAAGTTTTATCTGAACTATCTAAATAAACGGTACGTTATACTTCAAACACGAAACAACTCACCAAGAAATTCTTTATGAATATTTTGAGCTAACTAGTACCTTGTATATTAAACTCATGATAGATTTATAGAACTGCACCCTCCTGCAAACGTTTGGTTTAATTTTAAAATACTCCCTGCTTATTCTGCCCCTTGTAATCAATTGCCCTGTAAATGCTGGGACAGAACATATTCTTAAAACGACATAAATAGGGTAAGCGTATAAGAATTATGATAAAGTTAACAATGTGAAACGAGAAGAAATATTACCAAATTGACCTGAATCATGCATTTGTCGTTGATGCCGGCTCGTAAACTGCAGCTTCGACAAACAATACGTTAGTCATGAGAAACGGCCAAAAGGTCCAGTTACAAACATCCCGTTTTAATGAATGCAATGTCGTTGATTCATAATACTGCATCGTAAAATGAAAATGCAGTCCACTGGCATGCGAGTCTTTGGCCTATATGTAATAAATTAATCAAAGCTGATATTATCATGATAAACCTGTGTCGTATCCGTTAACATAAAAATGTATAGAAAGGAAAATCAGATAACTAGTCTATCTTTGAATCTTTGAAGCATACAACAAAGGATTGCACTCATTAATCAAGAAAATAAGAAAGTAGAACAAAGTAAATCATTCAACGATATTGACTCATTTCCAGTCGTTAGTTAAGTAGAGATTCTGACGCAGATGGTACCAAAACGGTAATAAATTAACTTAAGTCACCGTATCTTCAGGGGCACGCGTTGGTCTTGTTGTCTCGCGATCGTTTAATTTTAACTGTTTGTCCACTGACTGTAGCCAGTTCCTGAATGGCGAAATTCTCGTTCTAATTTTCTAGCACACACACCATGAAAACAATAAACACGATCGGTCCTTTAGGATTTGATAAGAAGTAACAAGAACAAATGGTACGACACGCTGTGCGAAAGTTAAGTGTCCTTTACCGACAAAGTGAGGTAATAAAAATATACGAGAGCCACGCCCGAACGCCACAAGCGTGTCGATCGGCATCCTCTGAATTCGCTTGTTGGATTTTGTGTTTTTAACCAACACCCGGTAAGCAAACACACAGAAGATTTATTGCGAAACGGCGTGTGTGGCAGGTCCTTTTAAGTTCGCCCGAAACTCCAACATTTGTGTATTAATTTCGACCATCGATTCCGACATACTTTTATTACTATATTATTGGCTTATGGATATTTCTATGATTTTCTCCCGTCCCGTTCATTTGGGTACTTATCTGCTATTTTTTATTTATCATAGTGAATCTATTTCTGCGAATAATAAGTTAACTTTTGACGTTCATCGCGCGTTATACTTGTACTCCATGCATACCTTAAATTTCAAATTTCCTTCATATCTCCTTCCTTTTCCGAGAATGTTGTAGACCTGAAGTGCCTGCAACAATAGTTATAAAATTGAGACCAAATCTTATTTCATTAGCTCGCCTACTTTATGGTGATTACTAATACGCAATAAACCTATGCAACACCTAGTAACCATTGCATGATACGTAATAGGATTTAATAAAGGTAATAGTAAAGTAACGCAATAACAAGAATCTACTTTCGAAATGTGTATAAATGCTAAAATGATAATAAAACCTGTTTAGCCATTCAATATATACAGACAAAGATAATGCGTAAGAGGGTAAATTGTAGAAATATAGAGGATGTAACATATCTATGAAAAGAAGACACTCCAATGTAAGTAATTGGGTCATCCTTGTGGAGCCAGCGATAATAAGGACAAGATAGTCGTTACTTAGTGAGGATAGAGACTCGACGGAGACAGCAAAATGGGCTTATGAAGGATAATTGCACTCAGACGATAATAATCCGAAACTGTGAAAACATAAACGTGGATTCGATAAACAGAAAGCGTTACGCAAGTGGAAGTAATTGTGATTTCTTACGTTAACAAAAATAGGATTTTCCTGGTGGAAACATGATTAATCTAAAGTTTTAATCTCGAACATATTTCTAAGAAAATATTGTTTACACCGAATCTCGGCTTTGATCTAATTCTATTGAGCATTTGATGGATCCTTTTTTGAATCAAAGCCTTTAATTTACTTGTACGTCTATCCTCTAGGGAACATGTTATAGTGATCTCAAACTGAATATGTGTGAACCTAAATGTGACGTGAATTATTTGTCAAATAATTTGCACATTTCCTCGGGTGTGGGAGCAACGTTATGAGGGAAAAATAAGGGTTCGTGAAGCTTTGAAAGGCACGTGCTTCATATAGGGTCGGACCCAAAAGTATAGTGCATTCTCTGAACCGAACAGATGTGGGCAGAGCACAACATTTTTGTAATGGTCTTGGCATATCTCTGAGGGTGAAGAACATTAGCCCTTGTTTTCGTGAGTTTTAAAACTGCATTCATAAATAAATGTTTTTCGGCTTTGTCGCCCTCTTTGGTAAGCTGTTTGAGGTTTTTAGAAACAGAGGCATTTTGTTCTTTCGGTTAAATGTAATGTATTTTGTGATTGTCGGAGATCTTTGAATTTTTGCTAACTTCGCTCTCATAATAATAGAGTTTTTGATAACTATACACAATATTAAGTTATGGATTATACAATAGTAATTCAACAGAATTTGAATTTGGTAGATATAGATCTACAGGTAGCTACTAGGCAGCGACTAGGCTAGGAATCTACATACTATTGGACGTATATATGTTTGAAAAATTACATGTCCCTGTGTTAAATAATACTTACATTACTAACTAGATACACATCGAAGCATGCAATTTCATGTAATAAATGAACTGTGAATATTAAATGTATATGTTTAGTCAACTAGCAAAACGATTAGCTAATAACAAAAAAACTAATCGTTTCACGCGAGCTAAACTCATTATTCTATTACATAACGTTACGTAATTCCTAATAAAACTTGCTAGAATATTTATAGCAACTTGTGGTATTTATTATAATAGTCATGTCCATATATTGAAAGCATGTAACCTCAACCTTTAGAGTCAAAGTTTGGTCGCATTCTAGAATACATCCATATAAAGGCTAAGGCAGTAACCTCTTTGGAGTCAATGTCGACGTTTTTGCTTCAATAACATCACATTTCATTCACAGAGTCAGTATAAGTAACGAAATTCGATAATATACTGTGACGATTCTCCTAAAGCGTCCATATTATTACCAATTCCACGGCACACCAACAATATTGAAAATTGTATTTCGATGTTAATTAACTAATCGTATTTCGTCTTAAAAGGTGATAATAATTCAATCATCGGTTCAACGTTCCCAAGGCTCATTAAAAAATCCTCGTCCTAGATTTGGAATTAATATTAATATTTAATACTAATAAGTATCTAAGTTGTAAAATGTGTCTCCACTTTTATAGTTTTGACAAGTCTAGAGACTTGATCCATTTTAGATCGAAAGTTTTAAGCTAACATACGATGATAATTAATACTTTGAATTTATGTAGATAGTAATTACCTTAAAGTACGTGCCTAGAGCGATTACTTAAATAAAAATAAAAAAATGGTTTTAAGTAAAATATTAAGCAGAACATTCGAGACTCAAGTATCCATTAAATACCTTTGCGAGACAAGTAGCATACATAAAGATTAATTAACTACAATTTAAGTCTGTTCAGAACTAATTTTCATGTGAATATTCTACAAGCCTTTGCCAAATGTATTAGCTTAGGCGCCCTCTGAACTCACTGAGATAATTCAACCTATTTGAAAAAATAACAATGTTATTGATGAAAAGATATCAAATTCTAGCGAACGAAAAAGCCAATAATGCGATTTTTATGCAAATATTATATTTGACTCAGTTTTTTTATTTGTTGTTTGTTATTCATGACGTAAAGGTTATGTGTGGGATAAGGGTCGAACTCGAAATTCTATCTTTAAATGCCGAAATTAACTGGTAAAAAGTTGATCTAGGCAGTTAGCAATCCCAGAGATATAAAAAAATTATTACTTGCCCCTTAGTGGCCATGTTTTTCCGAACATGGCCTGACAGACTGCAGTTTGTTTATATTAATATCTGTAAGTTTGAAACCTTACAACATTCATTTGAGATTCATTTTATGTATAATTAAACGTGGTAGGTAACTTCAAACTAGTCTAAATCAAACTTAGTTACAACATTACTCAAATATGAATTTGCACTCACATTCAATTAAATAATAAACACCAATTAAATATATGAGTAGCAACCAGCAGGACTATTACGGTTACTCGGTTGCAATCAGTTCAGCTTCTATCTGAAACCGGTTAAATATGGCAGTTGATGGCTAAGTTGTAAAGTTGATGCAAGTAGAACCGTTTTCGATATTGTTATTGACGATAAATTGATTTTCTCATATAGATACTGCATATTGTCTAAATATAACACCTGTTAAGATCGTTTTGATTGAACAATCGCCCGTAATTTAGACCTACTCTGTTGCCATTCTGATCGGTAGGAAAGATTTGTAAACATATTGTACTAAATATTTATGGAAATATATAATTATTAATAAAAAAAATATAATGTGTTAGAGACAGTCTTCATATTTACCTCTGTCTGACGTGTACCGGTCGATCGACTGCCTCATTCCGAATGGATGTCTGAAATAAAATAAAACAACCATTTGATTCGGCAGACTACCGAATCGGTTCGTCATCCAAATCAAGACCACAACCGAGCTCGAAGATGCTTTATGTGTCAACTAACATAAGACCACTTTGATCAAATGACATAACACGCAAGTGAGCCAAGATTTTCATGCTTCGGTATAGTGTACAACGGACAGTGTTCTGAAGAATTGTTTAAGATGATGCCCACGGCCACCTTCTACCATCGCAACTCTCGCCATCGACAGGGAGTCCATCCTCACATATTGAAACCAGAATTGTTTCGAACTGTGCGGTCTCAAAGGAGCTTCCTCCCGCGGACGCTCAGATTGTGGAATGAGCTCCCTGCCGTGGTTTTCCCAATGGAGTACAGCATGGGGTTCTTCAAAAACTTGGGGTTTGTATATGATCCACTGTTAAATTTTTTAGCAATATTTCTATCTATATATGCGTTATTTCAAATAGAAACTAATTGCAACAATGTTACGTAATTCACGTACAGTATGCCAGTCACCCAGTCAGCGAATGGCAAATCTAAGGGCAGACAGTGCACTGAACTGCTGAACATAGGGCGTACAGTTGCCTTACATTTTCTGCAGTTGTCTAGTCTAGACGACTTACTAAACTTGAAATTGAACATCAATAGAAAGTAAAAGTACCTAGTAAATTTATTTTCTATGGTCAGTCACCTCGTTTGAGAAGGACGATTTTTATCATTATGACAGAAAGGCAATGCACCTAACCTAGGGTTTAGGATGTTTTTAATTCAGAAGTCTGACAAGCGGGTGGTTCCACTAGATTGCCACCATCGTTCATTCATAGGGAATCAAAACCAGAGGCTCTCAACTGCAAAAACATGATACCTATGTGCGTTGATATAAAATTTGTTGAACTTGTTTTATGATAAAACTACGATACGCGATAGCCAGGCGGGACCACTAGTAGAGTTAATATAAATATTCATATAATCATATTTAATGAATACAGCCTAAATCATCATCATCATCATCAGCCTATAATGACCCACTGCTGAGCACAGGCCTCCTTTCACAAATGAAGGTGAAAGGGAATGGGCAATACTCCACCACGCGTGCCCACTGCGGATCGGTGGAGGTAGGCTAGTGGTCAACCTACTGTTGGAATTTTTCAGGCCGCCTAGGAGGCATCCAACTAGCTTAACGACTATCACAATTAAGTGATAACCGGGACCAACGGCTTTACGTGCCTTCCGAAGCACGGAAACGCTCGATTTGAAATACCACTAGGCGGTCACCCATCCAGGTGCCGACCACGACAGGCGTAGCTTAACTTTGCCGATCGATTAAGAACGACTAATCATGCTACACCACGAGCGCTTCCTAAATCGGTATTGAAATAATTCACATCATATTTATTCGTCACATTACATTAACTCAATCAATTTTGGGATATATGGTAATTTAAAGAACAATATCATAATAATTTATAGATTTTCTTAAAGTAATTGACCAAGTCCCTATCAAAAAACGATCAAAACACATACGTGAACTTACTCCTGATAAGCAAAGTACACATCATGAAACTGCGGTGTGATATTAACAGGGTGATCGATACCTTCCGCCCTTTAAATTACCGAGTAATCTCAACCCGGTAATTACTCAATTTACTCAAGACAGGGGTCGATACCATCAAAGTGCCGCTTAGGAGATTAAGCCGAAGCTGTAACTCATTTGGGAGCTACAATTTAATGAAAACCTTGTTCCTAATGAAGTCGTAGTCACCAACAACGATGATAATGACGAATCTTAATAATAAAAACTCAACAAATTATATCACGACGATGATAATTGATAAAAGGGCCATAAAATAACAAGGAATTCGAATCGCGCCATATTAACGCCACGCCCAATCGTGTTATGGTACATTATGGGTGATGAAGCGACGCATCAACAAAGATAATTATAAATGAAGCGGACGCGACCTAAATACTGCCACACGTGAACGTCTATTTCCATACAACGGGAAGGTATGTCAGGTATATTTTGAAATAGCTCCTCCACTGAACCAGCATAAACAATACATCGTTTACGTTTATAAATATTTCAACAGCACCCAGGCTACAATTAGGACAAGAGACCTTTACGTCCAATGCGATTACAGCCATTGTGACGGACGTGGTGATTATTCTAATTAACTCTCGTTGTGATAACGTCAATCAAAAAGGTCTTTGCCCACGAGCAAAACAAACAAAACAAAACAATAAAAAGCTATTACTGGTTGCCTCTGAGATAAACAAAACGTTGTAGTTGAGCTTTTTTGAAATATAGTTATTGCAAAGCGAGTTTGAAATTGCGAAGACATTAAAATGTCGTGAATTTATTCCGATGCAGCCAAAATTTGGTGCAGCTTTAAAGAACCAAATAAATGGCTTTCCATCCAACAATAGCCATGGATGTACAAGAGAGCAGACGGGATGCAAATAACAAAAATCAATACGCGGAGTGAGCCGAACGCAGAATACTCAACTTGCATAAAATTAACTATCCGCATAGTTTCACACTTTATATTGGACAAACAATTAATTATGATTTCAATGCCTATTTGGCTTTTACTACTTGTAATTTTGTTGGCATCAAGCTAAAATAATTGAATTGGAGAATTTCAAAACTTACTAAAGAAGGTTAAAGTAAAGTCTAGTAAGAAATCTGGTTTTATATATGTCCGTCACTTTCTAATGTCATGTAATGAAAAGAACTGGTGCTATCTTAAAAACTGGGTTTTACAAGAGTCGAGTCTTGTAAAACCCAGGTTTTTTTAAACCTTTCATTTGTAATAAGGGGGCCTAAGTTTAATTCTCAGATCAGACAGGAGATTGAATCAGATCAAACATATGAAAATATTGCAAATCTAACTTATCTTATAAAAATCAAATATATACAAACTAAATAATACGTTATGAAGTACAGTACACAATCCAATGAGGGCCAGACAGAATCTCAGACAATATCTCAGACATAAACAAACAATAGGATACATCCGGTAAAGGACATCGACGGCGTTATAACTAGCTTGCAAAGAATAAATCAAATTACTTTCTTATACAATTGTATGTATTGAAAAGCATTGTCTGAATACCTTATCGCACAATGGATGAAATGCTATAGGCTTACTTAGAGGTTACATATGCACACAGCATATGAAACCTCTAAGTAAGTGGCTGAGAGACTTCGCGTCTGCGAGCTGGTACTCAAGCAAACCTGTTGACCCAGTGCACAGCGCCCGCGGCAAAAACTTCGCCTGCACCTGCCTGTGCTATGGGCGCTTAGTACAATATAGCTGTGACTATTCAAACGAAACCATTGTTTGTGACCTAAAACCATGGCGAAATATAAGAAATGAAGAAGACAGTTCCACAAAAATGGGAGGAATTACACCGGGCGTTATTAAAACAAAAGGGAATGTCCATGAGTCACGGTTCTGTGTAGCATATAAATAAACAGAACTTACAACATAGCAGTTTCAAATAGAAGCGGTACCAGAAATAACCGAAGTAAAGAAAATTATGAACCCTTTCATCAAAAATTTATTTTGATGATTGGGTTGTTTACATATAACATGTCATCAAATTACACTGCATAATTTGATGACATGTTATATGCATGTTTGAATTGCAAATTTCAAGATGTAGAATGTATTTGGACACAAACAACTTTCAAATCAATACCTAGCACTAGATCATACAAAAGCTGAGATAGCTGGCTGGTGTATGGACAGTTGTTTCATCAGATGCAAGCGCTTCAGCTTAGTCTAGCTTAATCTAGATATCTCATTCTAGTTTCATAATTTATGAAGCTGCTAAAACAAGTATTAGCTCAATTTATTAAACAGCGTAATTAATTATTAACTAGATATTTATAGCGACTATTTAGCGTGTTAACACGAAATATTTTGAGAATTTGGAGCGATGATTGGATATTTGCGACCTCCGCTTGTATCTGACGTTTCGTTTTGGGGACAATAGCGATGTCAGGCAATTTTCACCGGTAGACAAATTTAATTTCGGTCGTGTCATGTCAAGGTAACCGGAACAATCATTGATCATGCATTGATCTAATGGCTGGTATCTTGACGATCCTCTTAAGTCACCAAACTGTCAAAGTATGTTTGTTAATTAAACTTGAAAACACGAAATAATGTAACAAAGCTTTTGATTTAATCCAAAGTTGACTCTAGAAAAGGTTTACATTACATTGATACGCTCAAATAAATAATAGACAATATAAGTCCCTCAAGAACAAGCTCCTTGACCGATGTCGAACTTGTTGACCCAGTACGGTGCGAAATCACCTCGTCGAGTCGAGCCGTGAAGTCGATTACTACGAGCCTCTCATCAAATGTGCTGACGAAAGAGGTCGTATAGAAAGGCTTATACATACTAATAATGGTGACTAGGTACTTTCTAATGATCTGGTGTTACTTAAGTTTTTTGTAGCAGAATCTAATAAATCTGATTTAATTTATTTGCAGATATATAAAACGTGGTGTAGTGAAATTGGCAATCTACACAGTTTACTGAATATTTTCAGCGTTAAACTTTCATGCTTCGTAAATGTAATTCCCTCCAAACTTGATGAGGTGAGAGTGAAATAAAGTACTATTTAGTATACATCACTTGCAGGCACCCTCATCACAAGAGGGGTCCATGTTAAATATACTTTTCATGTCTACAACTGATGTTCCATTTTGAACCACACCTGTTTTATAAAACAAATAGTTCATCCTTTATTTTACTGATATGACATTCAATAAACTTATCTTTAAAATCTATCGATAAAGTAGATTGAAAGATAAATCTATTTTTGCTGCAGAGATAACTCGATATGAAACTATCAAGTTCTGCTTTAAAAGAAAACATAGTGTAACGTCTGAAAAATAGACAACTGTGGCACACATGTCCAATCAAGCACAAAAGAAACAAGACAGTAAAAATGTACTCGGCAACAGACGATGCTTCTATTTTACCCTTATGCTGTTACGTTTTGAAATAAACTTGTTTTTTTATTTGACATTGAATTGAATACGAATTTTCACACGAGCAACCAGTTTATTAATTCATATAATAAAATTACTAGCCACTATTAGGTATAAAATTGGGAGTGCGGAAACAAATTCAGCATAGAATTTAAGCGTAAATGGAAATACACTTTCATCGCTTGTCTCTATGTAAATTCTGTACCGAAACGTAACGATGTTACTGGCACGGCGGTTAATGGATTATGCTATCTGCAGTTGAATCGTATTCATATAGCTCTATATTGGATACGGTATATATCGAGTTGCAAAGTTTTCATTGTGCTGTAAAACTTAGCTGAATCTAAATGACGTTCATTCTAATAATAGCACTTTGTTTAAGCTTGGTATTTAAAGTCCTAACATAAGTATCCTTTGTCTCAATCCATGTAAACAATGGAAGGCAATTAGTAGCACATCTCTCAATCAATGTTTCGTATCTCCAAACAAGTCTTTCATTATATACTGGAATCATTAATACAATATCTGTGTTATATACAACAACAGTTCATTGAGCATCAGCTAGTTCCGTTTGGCTACCGTTACTTTGAACAATGATTGTTCACATTCGAAATCGGTCACCCCTAAAAAGAGTCGGTTTCTCCACGCCGAGTCCAATAGTCTTGGATGTTCCATTATGTTCCGGTACTCCAGATATTTCGTATGTTCGAGTAAATACGGCTTTACACTCATACACATATCAACTACAAAGAAGAGCACTTTTGGGTACTGGGCGATATACAATACAACACTTTCGCAATAGAACATGAATCGAATGGAAATGTGTGTTTCTCGCTCAGAAATAAAACAATATCAAATAGACCATCGACATAACTCATAATCCACACATCATTAACATTTTGCAATGAATCGGAGGACTGGAATTTTCTTAAATACGCATTTGAACCTTACTTCATCGAGTCGACGACTTTGAATTCATTAGAGCCAGAAATGGGAATACACTGACATCAATTGTCCACATACGGAATACTAAGAACATTGACCTGTAATCTTTAAATCTTGGAGCTGGTATCCAAAACCACTCCGCAAGTACCTAAATCAACCATTTTTGGACAGTGTGGCTAAATAACGATCTAATTAAATAACGTTTCATTGCATTTTTCTGAAGCACTGTTGTTGCATCTTTTCATCTATTTTTTTTCCCTTTTAACTAAGATTTTTTTCCATATTTCAAAGTTAAAGTTTATTATTGTTTTTAATAAAACCAAGTTGAACAACTGGTCGTACGAAGCGTAGTTTGCGGTGACCTCACGACGAGTTTAGATGTTTGAGCCAGCCGAGAACACTAACTTTGAGGGCAAAGTTCAACTCTGAATAATTACTAAGTTCAAGTTAAGCGATATGTGAGCACTCCAACGAGAGACACACCTAATAGTAAAATGAATGATTTTATTACCGCAAGCTCTTATTTTAATGTAATTATGCGAATATACGCTATAACATTAGGAGCTATAGAACAACTAATAACATTTAAAAATGTATAACAACATACAATAAAAAAAAATCTGCAAGAACCCGCATCCAATGTTAATTCATGAGACAAGCATACGCAGACGAGTGCGTGGGTTGACCCAACTTATTGTTATTTGTAATGACACCGTGCGTTTCTTTCGAAATTTAATCCCATTGTATCCTTAACTTTCCGTGGCATAAATTATATACAATAACAGTCCATGTATGAGATGGTTCGCAACAAGTTTCGAAACAAAATATCTGATTAAAGTAGATGGTTGATAACTCCGCACCCAAAGCACCTACGCAGCTATAAAGTGCCGGAGCAAAACATGTGGATTTTCTTTTCAAACCGGCTTTTGATGGTTAGTGAAAACATTGAGCTACATAAATTACTTTTATGTAGATACATATTTATAAACGATGATGTTCATAGAAACTTTTCAGATTGTAGCAAGCTTAAGAAAATAAAAGTGGTTCAAAATTAGGACCTTCTTGCAGCATAGAATCTTCTGCTCTACATTTTCGGACCGGTATAACGATTTTCGTTTACGTCCTCGCTCCGTGATTGGACTCAACTAAATGCATAATAGATGAGGTCTATAATAAAACCATTCGAGTTACCCGGCCGTTGCTCCATAATGATATTTTCGGAGCTTTACCAGTTAGTAACTGAATGAATCGTTCTAGGCGCTCCTGTTCTGTCGTGTTTCGTGTCACTGCAATATTTATCACCACTCTACGGCCATATGAATGGAAATAAATACATATCTCTTAAACCATTACTACCGTGTATAGTTAGTTATCACAAGTTACTGTTACTCCATTAACATTTTAAAAAGAGAAGTTAGTTACGTTTTAAACTTTACTTTAAACAATAAAACATCTGTAATGTTTTGGAAAGTTTCTACTGTATGTAAGTTGGTAGATAACTAAATATGGTAACGAGCGCGAGGGTCATCACTCAAAGCTTTCATCAGAACGTCGTCACATGCATTCCCTTCAATAAGTAAACAGTGAACTAAATCTGGAGTTCCAAGCTACTATTAACCATTACATCTGACTACCGAGCTGTTGTAGTAGTATCAATATTTAGTAATTTACTCAATAGAGTATCCGCTCAAATTTATTAATGTGCTTTAATGCAACCGCCCGTGTGGAAAATGTAAATTCGGGACAGTATTGAACAAACATTGCGCCATGACGTGCCTTCGTGCGTTTACAGTTATTTATTTCCTGATATTAATGCATAGATTACACACTGCGCTGAAGTAAATGGGTCACCATGACGCGGGGTTGTGCAAGATAACCCCCTTCATGCCGCCATAAATTTCCTATTAAAAATATTATGCTGTAACTAAGATACCAAAATATCGTAGGCAATAAATTTTATTGACGTGTCCAATAAGGCAATTGGATCGCTTTTAATGGTGACCATGGCTTTCATTTTGAAAAAAAACGATGATTTACAATGAAAATAAGTAGCAAAAATACGCAAACAGTAATTAACAGATTTTTGTCAGACTTCCACACCATGGTCCGTTAGATATAATGCGAATTTTAGGCAAATTAACATTGAGAGGGGCCGCTGATTCATTCGCCTTTAATTAGAACCGGAATCTTGGTACCGTTTGGACACTTCCGATGAACTCATGTAGATGTTACTAAATGCGTTCCGCGAATGCAACATTTAAACACGATGCGTGAATCAATGCTCAAGTATCCATTGTCAAAAGGACCTGCGGTTACCGGGATTTGTTCCGTTAAGCTCGTTTCTCAAGAGGTCTCGTTTAATCGGTCAGTTTCTAGTATAACATCTTCCGTAATTGATGCAAATATTATAGTCTATCGTCACGCTTTTTTCGCTGATCTCTCAGGTAAAGTTTTGCGAGTTATTTTTTACAGTCCTATAAACAGAATATCTAACAACGCTTACACATTATTGGTTTGAAATTGGGAATTTTATTGAATATTTCTAGGTGAAAAATTGTAAGAATATTTAAGTAATGTGCTTTCTTGCCCCAGATTTGCCGGTTCGTCGACCGATTCCGTGTTGGGAACGCGCGGCGAGGATATCACCAGGTGATGCTCGCTTTAAGCCGATGTTTCCGATGGAATGGATATATTTTTAGAGAAACTTATATTCTATTTCTGCAACCGCTCCGTTCGATTTCGCTGTGGAAATCGTTTTATGGTAAACAAGATTTCGCATAAATCTTGTCTTTGACTTCAAATACATTATTACAAACGCCCCTCAGCAGATGTAGCATCATTATGACTGAGATATAAGCACCCAGCGAAAGGAACATTAATTTTTAATAATCCAAGATTACATGTAAATTACGAGTGAAATCTAGGTATTAATTTCAAGCGTTACATGAAGAATTGCGTATCCTGAAATAATGTATGTTGTATAAAATTGACGTCAGTATTTATTGCAGTTATTAATTACATACTTAACTCAGTTTAAGAGTAAGTTACGCTTCCTTGTAGATTTGCGACGACAGAAGTATGGTGACTGGTGAGTCAATTATCTGAGTGAATTCAATTTCATAATCGACTGACCGACTACAATCTTGATAATTTCAATTGAAGAATCCGTTATGAGACTGAATAGTTTTTATCTTTCTAGGATTCTAGCTATTGTCAAGGTTATATCTAGCAATCCCGCGTTCGGTGGTCACTCAAAAGTAAAAAGCTAGACAATATATTGAATTTCCGAAGCTGATCAAAGTGTTGTGGCGGTCACGATCGACCTAAATGATGTCACTGCCACCTATTGTTATAAATTTTGAAGACTCCTGTCTGTCCGCGCATTAGCTGACAAGGCGGTAAAGAAGGTCGAAAAGACGACGCCAGAAGAGGCGCCAACGGGCGCCGGGGCGACGCCCCAGATGTATAGGAATGTTGATGTTACATGCAGGAAAATTATATTGTACGCATTGGAGCTATGCTCGTCTATCTACAGATACTCTTGGTGGATGGATAGGATAAGAGAGACTTCTAATGATTGATTCTTAATATACGACAAGGGTTAAATATATGCTTTCATACAACTCAACCCTACCTTATCGTTTTATTTTATTATAGATGAAGGTAAGATTGCCAGTGCAAGGTTCTGGAATCGACCAGGAAATTCCTGAAGAAACCTTAGATCGGATATAAAAATATATTATATTATTTGGATTTTTACTTGATTTTGGTTTTGTGTAACAAGAAAGTGCGCGAATAACTTTAATTTTATTATAGTCCCGTAAATACTCAAAGGATCGGAAGCTCGATTGTTGCCACTGCAATATCTGTCAGTTTGATTCTGATCAATTTAAAAGATCCGACATTCGATATCTTACCAAAAGAGATAGTGTAAAGCATATTTTAATACCAGGAACTGTATAGATAGATACATAATGTACATTGGTACAGTGAAGCAAATAAATGCCAATTACTGATTGAGTACATAGGAGAACACCTACTACAGCAGTCAATTATAATTTCAGTCCGTACAAGGCCGGGACAAGCATAATAACAGACAGTCTGGTCTGTAATAACTAGTCCATGCATTGCGATTAGTGCCACAGTTGATAGATTTAATGGTATTGCATAAGTATAGCCTCATTCAATATCGTGAGTCAAAGATTAAATAATTAATAGGATGTGGGGATTCTTCAAAAAGGGTGTGAAAATAAGCCGCCATACGTGCCACTTCGTCCGTCTGTCTATCCGGCTGTTACAGTGGTATATTACAGTAACCACTAATACTATTGATTTGACATTTTTCATTTGCAATAAGGTTGTGTAAGCAATATTTAAACTATTCTAAGTTTTAATATTGTTTACACTTGACAGCGGAGGCTTGGTAAAGTAATGGGGTCCCGTTGGCACCCTTTGGGTACGGAACCCTAAAAAGCTAATTAAGGTACATTACCATCAGGCGGGCCGTATGCTTGTTTACGGACTTAGTAGTATAAAAAAAAAACACAAATCACATTAGTACTTACTCCTACCAATTACTTATCAATAAAAGTAAATTAACTCATGAAAATAATGAGGATTCTGGTAATGAGGTAATAGGAGCAAAGCATAATTTTATATTATCTGTATATCTCGAAATTGGGAAATTCTTAGAACAAATTTGTATTGAATATTGATCTTTTTTATCACATCTCTCTCCTTCTCACTAATATTATAAATGCGAAAGTTTCGATGGATGTATGTTTGTCAATCACGCTTCAACAACTGAATGGATTTAGATGAAATTTGGCACGCTGGTAGAATATGTTCTAGATTAACACATAAGATACTTTTTAGCCCGGGAAAGCTAGTTAATAATATAATCTTTCATGAACTGATTCTGAGGAGTGTTTGTATGTCAAGCAACTAATTAGGCCTTAAGGTCACATTGATATTTTGTCCTTCAAATTACCAAGAACGAAATAAGCTGCATAACATACATTTTCTATAATTTGGTGAATTTGACTGAATATATTTTGTAATTAATTTAAGTAGTTATACATTTTCTAGTTTTAAGTTTAGTCTAAAGGTTGTGCGGAGATTGAAGGGATATACAGGGTGTTGTTTTGGTCAGCGACAAGCGACCCAGGAGCGGTAGTACAAAAAATACATTTTCCAAAAATGGACTTAATTTCATTAAATACTGTAAATGCGTTGAGAAATACCTTATTCAATTTGAAATAAAATTACCGCAAAGTATGGTCACTAGGCACGTGCACTGACTAAAGCTAGGCACAAGCCGCCATCACCCCACCCCTTTACCCCCTCGCACTCCCGTTGAGTATTACGTCTATATTTTAGCTTATTGCATGATTTTCAAAATAATATTATTTTTATTTTTATTATTATAAAAAAATAAAGTATTTTTTTTATATTTTTTTTAGCACCAGTATCCGTTGTATTATCGATCCTGAGTCGCTCGTCGCTGACCAAAACAACAACCTGTATAAGGGGTAAGGGGTTAAAAATAGCAAAGTGTGAGTTGGATTCCCGTACACAGGGTTCCATGCATAGTATTATAATAAAACCAACTTGTTCAACTCTGCAATTTTATAACATTCCTCCCTGCCGAATCTGCAGACAGCTTGATTTTGTTTCGAAAGCACTTCGTGCGCCTGTCGTCGAAAAGGTTACGCGCTCGCTCAACGTGGAATAATTTGTTTTAGTATATCAACATCAACAAATGAAAAATTTAGCTTATGAATGAATTAAAAATGAAAAGTTATTAGGTCTCATGTAGAGCCAAGCTTATAACTCTACACGCCCTAACTCTGCAAGCCCTAGCTTCACAAACTCTACACGCCCTAACTCTACAAGCCCTAAATTCACAAACTCTACACCTTAGTCAAAATATGTGGCTTGGTCGTTTCGCTAGCGTCACATGGGCGTAAGATGAAAAATGTATTCACTTTTAATTACTTTTCTGTAATACAACAGTTTTTCTAGTAGCGCAAAATCCACATATTTTGACTACAGTGTGTAGAGTTTGTGAAGTTAGGGCGTGTAGAGTTATAAGCTTGGCTCTACATGACATCTGCTAACTTTTTGACAGTGCGAGCCATATGGTCTTGTATTGGTAAAATTTTACATGAAAGTGTTTTTGGTGGGATTTCACTTCTTTTTGTAAGTTGCTTATGACAATATCTTTTTATTCTGTAAATTGTTTTTTTGGAGTAAAATTTCCAAGTTTTAGACTTTTTTGTTTTTTGTGTACTAATACAAGCTTAACTTAAAACATGTATGGATTGTGTGCAAGATGATATGGATAAGGCTACATTTGCACATTTTTTTTTTAAATATTTCAGCGTGCTTTATTTTTAAAGTTATGAAATAGAACATATGACATCTCCTATACATTATATTTCATAATGTTAAATATAATTCATGTTGAAAGATTTAAAAATTGTTTGTGCGATCATAACCTTAGAAACATAGAGTACACTAGGTACTTATGTATACTCTATGGTATGAAAGGAGTGAGCGCAGTATGACAGATAGAAGAAGAATGGAAGAAACATACATATTGCCCCAACCCTGAGTGATTAGGAACAGGGCAGGTAGATGATGATGATGTGGGCACCCCATTCAAGCTTTTAATACATATATCAACAAGCTGTGCTGTGCACTATGTGTGTGTATATTCATCAGCTTGCAAATATTATATTTTATAGAAAAGTAATATTAAATTAAACACTATCTAACACAAAAATTTACTTGTATCAGAAATAGGTTAAAATCTCATGGTAGAATATTTTATTCATTTATCAAATGTTAAAACTATTGTGTATCTATCTCAAGTAGCTATTGATGGACATTTTTATTCCTATAAAACGAAGGTTAAATAAGGCTTCTATAGGTATGTTAATTTTTGAGTTTTTAGATTTCATGTAGGTACTTAGATATTACTTCGTAGGCATGAATGTATAAAATGTATAGATCCATGTTCGTAGGTATAGCTATGTTGATATTTTTTGAAATCATGGTAATACTACATCTAAGTGGACGAAATAATAATTAAATTACATCACTACATCTAAAAAGATAAATTATATAATACTTACTTACAATTTTCTTTCAATTCAAGAATGCCGCAACCCAACCAAGTAAATAATAATATATAACCACAAAAATCAATTTCGCATTTTGATTTCAAAAGTTTGTAATATGCAATTAAGTTAAACTGAACAAAACACTATCAATGTTTTCGGTTTTAATATAATCACACAATTCATATTTTGTACACAAATAAAATTGTAAAGAACGCGATCATTGACCTCGCCACAGACAATACAAAACATTAATTTTTTTATAATTTGTCAATGACCATGGATACAAAGTCCTTCAGTCGCATACATTTTTTTATTTATAAAATCACTATCATATAGTCGGTAGAACGCGTGAGCGATGCTTTGTGTGTTGTAAGATACCATACGGCTACGGTAATGGCTTACCATCAGGCGGGCCGTATGCTTGTTTATCGACTAAGTCGTATAAAAATAAACAACGGTGCCGGCAGAAGTGAAAACTTGAATATTATAGTTGTGCATTTTTGAAACTAGACATTTTTCACATAGTATTTTTATACAAGAGAAAGCTAGTTCAAGATGCATGTACATTTAATACTTTTGAATAAGCTTTTTTTTATTAACTTAAAATGGGAACAAAAATGGTATCTACCTTCCGGCTAGCTAGAGAAGATTATAAGAATTTGAACATAACCCCAGAATAAATACTGTTCAATTTGCAACTACTCTCCCTCTGTCTTATGAATTTTCGATCAGGGTCACGTGACATCTGACGCGAGTTTAACATTTTTTACCTATCCCAAAAAGTCCAGAACGCCGCTAAAGAAAATTCACTTTAAAAAAAAAATGTCCGCCCATTAACTTTCACATAGTCCACATTATCAGTCACAGTCACAATGTTTTTAGATTTTACTAAAAACATTGTTCGTTTTTATTTTTCAGGGACTTTTTGAGACAACTTGTAAAGTCACAATACACATAATTCATTTTATTTCACTTCACTGATGTACATGGAATAATCTTTATTGGATAAAATACCACCGATAATATGAAATAAACCAAAATACAAGAATTTATGAAAATAAAACCACAACGTCACTCTACAAGTTCCCGCCAAAAAGTCCCAAGACATCCCAAAAGATATTTATAACCTCTTTGTATTGTCAGGGCTGCGTTTAAGTCAATGGGGCAAAAACTGAAAGCTAAAAGCAGATGTCGCCACTGTTGGGTGTTCCCTTACTCCGCCATTAGTGTTTGTTTGTTTTGGTTTCGGAAGATTAAATCTTTCAATTATTACATAAAAATGTATTTAATGTGGAGTGTAACCGAGCTAAAGGTGAATTATGGAAAAGAAATGTTTCTGTGGCCAGTAAAAAAGCGGCTCTAATTGAAAGGTAATGGAAATAAAAGCCTTGATGTGATAAAAGGTTATGTTGTTGTTGTTCTTTTTAAAAACCTCGATCTCTTGTTCCTGATTGGAAGTTTACGAGAGAAATGATATTTTTGGGATAGAAGACGAGCTGGAGGACCAAATTTCTAACATTTCATCCTTGGAAACATTCAGAGATGTGAATGCCAGTACGAAACTTCATCACATCATATTCAAGAATTTTCAGAAAGGCGAGTTTCGTAAATTTTATGGTTTTATAGTAATATCACATCAGTTAGGTACCAAATAAACTACATACATATTTCAAACTAAAACTAATATTTTTTCAATCTTTTGTTTTAGGTTTCAAACTCATGCTAAGGGAAAAGTGTCATATGAAAATAGAAACTTAGTAACTTAACGTGCTGCTCTAAAGCCCAGATAGAAGAATTGTATATGTGATTACATTTACACTAAATATCTGTGGAATTATAGAAGAGAGCCATTGTGAATTCGCTGCTGGAAGTGGCTTACAAGCACATTGTAAACATGTGTGGTTACAGTTCTTCATGGCATTGAAGATATTGTGCAAAGCAAAACAATTATACTATAAAGATTATTTAGAACCAGTGATTATTGATAAGTTTCACCATAAGTTTGTAGATTGTAGTAGACCATTTAATTATTTTTTTACCGACTATAATAAAACCAAAAGATTAAATTATTGTTTTATTTCCATATACATACTATACATGTATATTTAATATAAAAATCTGTACAATAATAGTATTATTATTGTCATTTATGTATTTAACATAAATATAACTTTTTACATTATAAAATCTAGGCGCATTGAATGTAGAAAATACAAAATGAAACATGTAATATGATTCAAAGCCAGTATAAAATGCAATGGTGCTGGCATTGTCTTTGTATCCGACTAAAGAGCCATAAATGTGTTGAAAGTTCACTTGATTGCTTTTCAACGTTGACAGCACCGCTGGCATTATTTGATTTTTCACTTTTAGGATTCTCCGGTGGAATATTGTGAACATCTATTCCATTTTGAACTGAGTTATTAGACAGCATACCAGCCCAGCACTGGTCAGAATTTTCTAAACTGCATGAGCTTTCAATAGAGTAAAAATAACTTCTGGTTTCTATTCACAAGTCGATTTTAGCGTCCTTGAGCAGACTGGTTGACTTTTTTGGCTTTGGTGAAAGAAAATATAGACGTCAAGGCAGTTTTTCTCAAAACTTTGTTCACTTCATCACCTGAAATAGAAAAAATACTAAGTCAACATTCCACAAAACTTGGCTAATATTTATAATAACTTTCAAGTTTTTGTTATACACAGTAGATAAGTAAAGATGTATATAGGAATTTAACCTACCAGCGTAAGAGTTTTTCCATAATAATCCTCAGGTTTTAAAATGATTAGCACATAACCTCTACGAATTTGTAGCCTTCCAGTTTTTCTTTCGAAGAGCCTTCTTCCATCGTTTTCTTCGCTTAGGATCTTTAGGGAATATAAGTATTCATATATTTTTGCAAGCAATAGCTGCACAGCGTGTCATTCTAAAGGAATAATTAAATACGAATCTTTTTGTTTACTATTTTTGTATGGAGTTTGACAGATATACCTAAAATATTGGGTACACCCAACAGTAGCGACATCTGAAGTGAGCAAAAGGCAGTTTTTATCCCCATTAACCAGTATAAAATTTAAACTGACTAAACGTCAAACACCCCGATCAACATTGAAATATAAAACTAAGGAAGCATAATTGTGAACAAAATCAACGCGAAATTCGGCTCCACACTTTACTACATTGACAAAATATCTCTAGTATTCGAACGAAAGAACACACATGCAAATAAGCCAATTACCTGCGCTTACCGCGTTTGCCTAACGCGTTGTATTCCGGCAAGCGCGATGATTGGTTCTCGGCGGGACAGCCTAATGCTAATTGGTCCGCACGCCTGCTGCAGTGCGAGATGCGTGGACGATGTTATGCATTGATTGTAAGAGGATAAGTTATAAAGTATCGTAATGCATATGCATATATAAGTCGGATTAATTAGTTGTAATTTAACTATACCACTCTATTATATTCATTTAAAAGTTTGTGATGTGCTTTTTGGATTAAAATATTTCTTTGTGTTATAATTGTAAGGATCTAAAATTAAGAAGTATTTTAATCAGTTTATGGTTTTTACATACGAATTATAGAGTGATGGGTCGCGTTAAGGTCATATCAGAGGGCGAACCACAAGCTCTTAAAACAATATTATTATAACCTTATTTGACTTTTGTTTTTCTTTGACATCCGACGTCAAAACGGGACAAAAGACGAATAAGGTTATTTTAACCTTGTTTTAAGAGCTTGTGATAGGCCCCCAGGAGATACGTGAATGGTGTTATGAAAAATAAGTAAGCTTGTTCATGTGTTTACTTTTTATTTTTTGTAAGCTATGTGGCACCTTTGAAAGTAAAAAAAGTGTATGATGTGTGATCAGTAGCGAATATTGCAGAACTCTAGAACTCTAGACTGCTTGCTGTGTGCACAATAGTCAACACGGAATGCAGAACTCGGAACTCTAGAACTCTTTTCAGTGGAATCGGCGCCTAAAGTGTCACGTTTCCGAGATATTTGGAGGTAAAGATCGCCATATAAGAATAACGACAATCATTAAAAATGAACTTATTACGTGTTTATATGCATTGAATTGTATTTAAATAATAGTACCCAGGTTGATTTAACGGATAAACGTTGAGACGTGACGCTGGTCTGGGCATTCAATTTTTTTTAACAGATAGTAAATTATCTAAGAAGTCTTTCTGCAAAGTCATTTCTTGAAGCAACCTCATAGTTTGTATTGAAATTTGTTAATACAATCACAATTTTGCGACTTTTGACATGACAGTTGCGTTTCTTTAGGAAAAAGTGTAGTCCATACAGCCAAATGAGATGAGTTTTAAATGTATTTATATTGAAATTCAACTTTGATAGGTTTTTTTTTATCCAAACTTATTTTATATGTATAAAAAACTGCAATTATACATTTTACAAGAAATATCGTAGGTTCAAACGGTTCAAAAACCAACTCAGCGCACCCCCACTCTTTGTAGTCTTGTGGTTACTACCCCTAGAGTGTATATAAAAAGCCGGCGGCGCGGAGGGAGAGCAGGCATAGGCGACCAGCAAGCATCCCTCCCCGTACCCCCTCGCATACCCCCCTCCCCCCTACCCCACGTCCCGTCTTGGAAAGTTTTACCGATTTAACTATTTATTTGGATATTACCTCCAAATATCTCGGAAACGTGACACTTTAGGCCACCATATTGGTTAACATTTTTTGTTTGTATAAGTGTCCTCTACCCATATACATAAGTAACACCGTGCGCCGCAACATTGAAAAAAAAACTAAAATGGCGGCTGGCACGCTATGCCACAAAGGTTCTATCCTCTTTATAATTATAGGTACTAGTGCATAACAGTTTAAGTGAAATATCAAAACGTGTTAAATAAAAACGCATGTTGCGTTCATGTTGCATAACACTTTCCAGAGTCACAAGTATAGGATTTCAAAATGTTTATTTACTCACATATGAAAAGTGATTCCAGCATTCTTCATATCTGTATGGCTTCTACACCACTTAACAACACATGACGGCATATTTGCACAATGTAAACAACGCAAAACACAATAATAATCACAGTTCTAAGTCCCTCGCGACACGAACGCATCGACTCAATGATACCGGCGAACTGTCAGCGCGATGAGTCTCTCTTTTTTGGCAACGCCCACCGCGGTTCGGTTTGCGTGGAATGATTTTTGAGCTCGAGTTACATTTCTTTAGTTTTATATTTCAATGCCGATCAAGAACACCGCGAGGAAAAATATTCAACTGACTATTTAAACTGCCCCGTTCACGGGCGTCGGCTGGTATAAGTATTTGCCGGCTCGGACCGGCTCGGCTCGCCTTTTTTTTTTACGTCGCTAAATTTCCTCCTGCTGTCAGATTGACAGCTGTTAGTTGTTTTGCATCGGCAAATTGATTTCTCATATTTCGGCCCATTTTTACTATGTAATAATTTCGAGATCACAAGCGAAATCCTAACTTTATGGAGATTATGATTTAAGAACCAGAACGATGGAGTTGTGGTATACATAAAGTATTCGCATGCATTTGTAGTAGAGGAACCACAATTTATGGAGGGAAGCTGTCTTTTGATTAAATTAGGCAAGGACACAGTTATAATAGTTTTATATCGATCCCCTTCCTACAAAAATATATCTTTTTTCATAAAATCCTTAAATGATGTTCTGGTATCACTATCTGCTTTTAAAAATATTGTCATACTAGGTGACATAAATATAGACATTAAGGAAAACAATAAGAATCCCAATTCAGCAGAATATCTTAATCTAACGGCATATTATGGTCTTCTCCCTGCTCACCTCTTTCCAACCAGAAACAATAACTGTCTCGACCATGTTCTCTTAAAGTCAAAACTACCTTCCCTAACATTAATTATAAATTCATCAATCACAGATCATGATGCTGTGGTTTTCTGCCTTAAGCGTAAACTTAAAACTATAAATATTCAAACCTGCTCCAGAGTTGACTATCACGGATTATCAACATCTACTAATAACCTAGATTTTAAGCCTATATACAAAACAAATGATTCAAATATAGCAATGAATTATCTGGTTAGGATGCTACAAAGTGCGTTGGTTTCCAATACCCTCTTATACAAAGTTCCTTGTTCTAAAATTATAATAAAGCCCTGGATTACTCCAGGACTTTTACGATGTATCAGAAATCGCGATTGTATGCATAAGAGGTTGAAATCATCCCCAACAAATACAACTCTTGAAAAAACCTATAAACGCTATCGCAATTTTTGTAACTCTTTGCTTAAAAAAATTAAAAGGCAATATGATAAAAGTGAGATTGAAAGGGCAGGCTCTAATAGTAAACAATTGTGGAAAGTGATAAAAAAAGTAACTCATATGAATAAATCAACGGACTCTGCACATGAATTATTGACCTCATCCCTAACACCCCCCAACCAAACTGTTAACTATATAAATAATTACTTTGTAGATATCGGGAAAAATTTTGCTCAATCAATATCACAAAATAGCTCCCCACATTCAAATGTGATCACCAATCAGACGAAAAGCTCTAACTCCTTCGTTATGTTTCCGACCGACAATGCTGAAGTCGAAAGGTTAATTAAGTCCCTTCGTGATGACTGCGCTGTTGGTTGGGATGGCATAGGTTGTAACATACTTAAGAGGTATAGCAACATCCTTGTCCCCCACTTGACTTTTATTTTTAACCTATGCCTTAATTCTGGTACTTTCCCTCTGGCACTTAAAAAGTCAGTCATCCACCCTATTTTCAAGGAAGGAAACAGAGACTGTGTCAACAATTATCGCCCCATTTCAATTTTACCTGCCACTTCTAAGATACTTGAAAAAATTATTAACACAAGGCTCATGAAATATCTGGAGAACAATAAGCTGCTCGCTGCTTCTCAATATGGATTTCGTACAGGAAAATCCACATCAGATGCTGTTCATGACTTGACCAATACGGTGGTAAATGCCTTGAATAGTGGAAAGAAATGTGTCGGTATTTTTATAGACCTAGCAAAAGCATTTGACACAGTCTCTATACCTACCCTTCTGCAGAAACTTGAAAACCTGGGCATTCGTGGAGTTCAGCTCGAACTGTTTAAGGATTACCTCTCCGACAGATCACAATGTGTTAAAATTGAAGGATATGTAAGTGATGATAAGAGGATAACTTATGGGGTCCCGCAGGTCTCGATTTTAGGCCCGAGTCTGTTTTTGGCATATTTGAATGATCTGTGCCAACTGAGCTTGGATAATGGACGGGTGATATCGTACGCAGATGACACAGCTCTGATATTCTCAGGAGACTCGTGGAATAGTGTTTTGGAATCTGCCCAATCCGGGTTGGACATTGTAACAAAGTGGCTATCACAGAATTCACTAACCCTAAATGCCAAGAAGACTAAATACCTAACATTCTCTCCTCGTGGTGTTTCACTTTCTTCAGACTCTCATTGCTTGGTTGCACATTCTTGCCAGAATCTTCCATTTTGTAACGCCTGCTCCTGCCCAACACTTGAGAAGGCCTCGTCTATTAAGTACTTGGGAGTGGTATTGGATAGTAGACTCAATTTTCAACAGCATATTGAGGTACTATCAGGCAGAGTTCGTAAACTAATGTATGTGTTCAAACAGCTGCGTCACGTTGCTGACTATAACAAAATTGTATACTATGCACTTTGTCAGTCAGTGCTTGGTTACTGTATAACTTCTTGGGGTGGCGCAGCTAAGTCCTATATTTTAAATGCTGAAAGGGCCCAACGAGCTATATTGAAAGTAAGCACTTTTAGACCCTTTTTATATCCTACCGAAATATTGTACAAATCTTGTGGAGTACTCAGTGTTCGTAAGTTATTTATTTTAAACACGGTTCTCAAGCAACATTCTGAAATACCTTATGATAAGAGTTACTCCACTAATACTAGACGCCACGATAGGGTATGTAAAATCAACCAGCCTAACTTGAGCTTCACAAGACGCTTCTATAACTTTTTGGGTCCATACATTTACAATCAAGTCAATCGCTCTATACATATTTATTCCGCTAATAAAAATACACTGAAACAAAAAGTTACCACTTGGTTGCTCAGTTCATCTTATGATGAAACTGAACAACTTCTTATAGTAGAACAATAATATAGAACACAATTTGCGCAATTCTAGTCACATCTCAGACACCACCCCCCACACAGAAACACCCGCTCACATCCAGATTCACTCAACAAATAATTTTATATTGTAAAAAAAAATGTGGTAGAATGTACATACAATGTTATTTTTTTATTATTATGTTTTAATTATTCTATTTTAATTATTTTTCTTTTATATACAGACTCTTTAATGGGTAAACTTCATTATTTTACTGTAAGCATAAGCTGTATTATTGTTAAAGGCTAACATACACCTAACTGAAGAGAGGGAACTGGTGCCTATAACACAGGGTATCCTAGCTTAGGCGCCAGTTGCTATACAAATGTTGTAAGCCTAGAGTGTGTATTTTATGTAAAGTAGTTTCTAAGTTTTCATTGTTTATACTTTTTGGCTATGTGTAACAAATAAAAAATCATTCATTCATTCATTCATTCATTACAATAAATTTTGAGTCGAATTGATAGTTATTTACAAGCTGTCAATTGAATTTGACAGACTCTAACTATGACTCCGTTCAGCGAACCCTCGCTAGTATAATTTTTACCGGCGCGGGCGATTTGTCGGCTTACCTAAACGTACCCCAGGGTCTCATTCGTAGGATTTGCCACCATAGATCTGGCAATACTTGTCATGTGTTCTGTTAAATGACTTTTTGGCGGGAGCTTGCGGAGTGACATTATGTTTTCATTTTTATTTTCATAAATTCGTGTATTTTGAGTTTTATTGCATATTATCGGTGGTATTTTATCCAATAAAGATCAATTCATGTGCACCAGTGAAATGAAATGAAATGAATAAGTGTATCGTGACTTTACAAGTTGTCTCAAAAAGTCCGTGATAAGTTTTAGTACAATGACCACCATTTTACTAAAACATGACTGGACGGTGACTGATCATGCGGACTATGTGAAAGTGAATGTGCGGACTATATTAAAGTGATATTATAAATAAAATGTATGCGACCGAAGGACTCTGTATCCATGGTCATGAACAAATTCACAAAAAAAAAAAAAAAAAAAGTTCTGTTAAATGTTTTTGACATTTTGCTTATAAACATTTTGCTTACTTACGTCGTGAACATTTATTTCGGCGCTAAAAACATCAAATTGAAGGAATAATTTCTTTAATAAATTTAAAATATTATGTAAAAGACACCAACTTACAAAAGAAATGGAAGAGGAAAGTATGTTTCACGATACTGTTATATTACTTGCCTAACATTTTAAGGTTACGAATTAATATTGACGATTATTGTTTTAGAACTTATTCGGAGAAAGAAGAAAGCATTGAATGGGAGTAACAGGCGTGCTTTAGCGGAAGCCCATAATGACTTGGCGACGTATTATTACAAGCATAATCGTTACAGTGATGCCCTGGACGAGTATAAGGCTGAGGCCTCGATTTGCAAAGATCTAGGCCTTCGTATGGAGTGGGGAACTTGCAATAGAATGATTGGTGAAATGTTTATGCTGATGGCAGAGTTTGACAAGGCTCTGAAATATGAGGAGCGGCATTTAGGTAAGTGTAACCTACTCCAATACTATATTCATGTGTTAATAAAGATAGTTATTTGAAAGCTCTGAATTGTACCTAAATGTGAAGAACAGTAACTTCTATAAGTATCCAAGGTTTTTCAACAGTTTGGATAAAGAGATAACTTGGAAGTTTGTTAGAGACATTAATTTCATCAGTATGGAGGAAAGAGAATAGATTATTATGAATGTGTCCATTTAATTTTGACACTGACCAGCTAACTTACTTTAGTAGTATTCCTTCAGTTTCAGTTACAGTGTTTTCCTTGTATCTATCACTACACTCATTTTATCCATTTCTCAACAGCTGTAGCAAAAGAATTGAAGAATCTGGTGGAAGAACAAAGAGCAATGGCTACTCTCGGCAGGATATATTTACTGCAAGGACAGAGTACTGATGATGATGAAGGCAAGACCTCACTGAAAGCTGCGGAAAAAGCTTTTATGAAGAGTTTAGTGTTGTGTGAGAAGTAAGATTCCTTTACTTATCCTTTATATGTGGAAAGTCTACCTATAATATAATAATATATATTAATATCCTAGGACAGGGGTTCCCAAACTTATTTTAACTGTGACCCCTTGGAAAGTTGCTATATTTTTGCGATGCCCTGGCCTTCTTGTCATACATTTACCTACTAGTTGTAGTTCTAGCCCAATAACAATTTGTCAGAAATACTCCAAATAGCATCAATTTTTTTTATTAGAAAATAAGGAACAAAACATAAAAACAAAAATGAAAGCAAACACATTCTTCATGCAAAACTATCTGATCCCAAACAATGCACAGCTTATGCTATGTAAACCAGATAACTGATTTACTATACAACTTTTTTTTCAAACCAAAGTAATTTTTAAAGACAAAACATTTTATTAATTCTAATGTTGTTTTCATAATTAATAATGCAAACAATTAACAAGTTAGGCTAATGACTAAACAGTTTATTTCACAAAATTAGGTCTAATTACAAAATAATGCCTTTTCCAATCTATACTAATATAATAAGTTGAAGAGTTTTTTGTTTATTTGTTTGTTTAAATGCACAAATCTCTGGAACTACTACTTGACTTAAATAACTATTTGAGGTCTATGTTACCAAGTTAGTAACCAATCTCTTCTACAGTGAGATGTTGGTTTTAAATAATACATTTAACTTATTAGTCCAGCTTTACTAATAAATAATTACAGTAAGAGGCAGGAGTCTTGAGCACAAATTGACACCTGCGCAGTAGTTTATTTTTCGGTCTGTTTGTCGGAATGAAGAAGGGGGAGCGCCGAGCTGCACATTATTGGTTCGTCAGTCAATGCTCGTCGTCTATTGAATTCTTGCGTGTGATTGGCCAAGAGTGTACATGCGCGAGCTTGCCCCCACTACTCTGCCTATATGTGCTCACTACTCGTGCCTCATACTGTACCTTAAACTTTGATCAATAATCTTATCTTACAGTTTAAATGGCAAAATAAACAAACATGAATTAATGGACATGCGAGCCCGTCTGCTACTGAACATTGGTGTAGTCCAAGAGCACCTTGGTTACTTAGACAAAGCTACAGACTGCATACACAAAGCTATCACAATATGTACTAGCCAGGATCTATATGAAGTGTTACATAATTGTTATACAACTGAAGCTTTGCTACATTGCAATAAAAAGAAAGATTATGCAAAAGCATTGAGCTGTTTGAACAAGGCTTTAGAAGTTGCTAGCAGGTTGGAAAATAAGGTCTGTATTTACATATCAGAAAATTAGTTGGCCAAACTTTGCAATCACATTTAGTTTTTTTGACCCGTGTTTGACCACAATCTCACCATGGTAAGTGATGATGTGGCCAAAGGTGGTAAGTACACAGCCTAGAAGGAACTGGCTCTCAAGTGCAGCTGTCGGAACACAAAGTACCCTAACACCGGGCTATGGTTTCCATAGCCATAGGAAATATAGGCCATAGATGTTTACCTTCACCGAAAGCTCAAGCTCGTTGTAGGATTCAAACTCGAGACCTTCGTCTCGATATCCAACGTAAACACCACTGAGCTATCGTCGCCTTAAAAAGTTGTCGTAAACTATCATCTTATCATCTGTGTGATAAGTTTTTATATTCGTTCATTTATTGTTTTTAATAACAAGCCAGCAAGCAATTCACACAAATGCGCAATACGGCTGGGGCGGGCGGGCGGTTGCAAGTGTGAGGCGCATGAGCTTCTAGACGAGTCATAACTCATAAGGCGCAGTGCTGCCGCGTTTTGACTGTTTTGTACGCGTTTGAGTTCGTAATCTTCCAATGACTATTATAAACATTTTTAATTCATTCTGTGACCAAAGTTAAGTTTCGCCAACTAATATAATTTGCCCTTGTAGCACATAATATTTAATAATAATTTTCTGAATATGATATTAAATAAATAAATTGATTGTAAAGTTTTTTATTTGCATTCTCTCAATTAATCTGTATTTTCTTTAGTATAAGAAACGCTCTTACATTTTAATAAGCTTCATTCATATGTGATTGATTTATCAGATACTCAAAACATGTGAAACTCTGTCTTCGAAAGCAGACATTCTGTGTAAAATGTCAGACTATCAAAGTGCTAAACAAGTGCTCCTGAAAGCTTGGAAAATGAAGACCCCTGATGAAGAGGAGAGAGAAAATATTGAATCCAATTTAAGAGTTGGTAAGTCAATAATATTACATAGAGATTTTCCCCTCTCAGATTGCACTACTCATCATAAATTGCAATGTTTGGATAAATTTATGAAGCTCTGCCTGTGCTTTAGTTTAAAAATTTCTAACTAATTTCAGTAAGTTGTCGAGTTTACTATGGATCAAAAACCTTCCTGTATGCCAATAAATAACTTGTCTATAAGGTTTTTAGTATTATAATCAAACATAATATGCCTCTCCAAAAGCACACCACACTACTCAATCTGTTCATTCTTCATCCAACCACTTAGCTCAATTGTTTGCGGATGTGCCCTGGGTAAAAACATATTAATTCTAATTAGTTCGTCAGTTAGATATCAAAAAATATTAGACACTGCCCTTGCAATAATGCCACAGTATCCGGAAATATCGGGAATCCCTGTCCTATACTATTAAACAAGCAATATTTGTATATTACGTTTTGAAATCTAGAAAACGGCTCTAACGTTTTCGATGAAAAGGCGAAAAATCTATCTATATACATCTATTTCATCTCTGGGAAAACACTTTCACCTAGGTACTAACAGTAACATACACAACACACATAGTAACTTTGTACCTTAAATACCTCCACTTAAAGCCTTATTTTATATGTTGTTCCTATCACAGTGGCAGCCATGTGCTATACAGAGGACTTGTTAATATCCAATGATCCATCGGACCACATAGGCTTTAAGAGGCTCTACGAGAAGCTAGGCGACGGCGCGTGTCACTTACGCAACTACAGCGGAGCGGTGGAGTATTATCTCAAGATGTTGGACCACGCTGTACTGGCTGGAGACTGTGGGAAGACTTTGATACCTATTTATGTGAGGTAAGTATATGAAGACAAAGGTCTTCAATCAGTACGTGCTACCAGTGATGACATACGGGTCAGAGTCGTGGTCTTTCCCTGCTGGCCGCATAAATAAGCTCAGAGTCACTCAGCGAGCTATGGAACGAGCTATGCTCGGAATTTCTAGACGTGACAGAGGCCTATGTTCAGCAGTGGACATTCATAGGTCAAAGTCAAAGTCAAAGCCATTTATTCAATTTAGGCCCCAGAAGGGCACTTATGAAGGTCACATTTACTGAAGTTACCACCGGTTCGGAACTCGGCCTTCAACTGAGAAGAATCCGGCAAGAAACTCAGCAAGGTTACATTTTTTATATATTTTTTGGACAATCTGACTATGTTTGGCTTTTTTTTTCCAAATAATTAACAATAAAAAAGATATGATGTGGAGTATGTGAAGCGCTTGTGGTGTAGCATGATTATTCAGTATATCACCAGTGAGACCGGTACCTGCCTGGATGGGTGACCGCCTAGTGGTATTTCAACTCGAGCGTTTTCCGTTCTTCGGAAGGCACGTACAGCTGTTGGTCCCGGTTATCACTTAATTGTGATACTTGTTAAGCTAGTTGGAGGCCTTCTAAGCGGCTTGAAAACTCCAACAGTAGGTTGACCACTAGCCTACCTCCACTAATCCGCTGTGGTCAAACATGGTGGAGTATTTGCTTATTCCCTTCCACTCTCATTTGTGAAAGGGGGCCTGTGTTCAGCAGTGGGACATGGATGTAAATATAAACGAGGGTGAAAGGGAAATTATTATAATTTTTCTCATAATAGAACACAATTATCGATCGTGTAGTCGTCACACACCCTATTCCCAAAAGGGGGGGTGGGGAAGCAAATCCGGGGTCGTATAAACCCCTTGATTGCGGTGTATATGTTCGCCACTTGTAAAAACAAGTGGGTCCTTGTGGTGGGCTTTAGGTTAAAGCCACAGAACACAATTACGTTATTGATAGCCTTTATATACTGTACAGTATTACCCAACTTATATGGCGCGTCTTAAATCTTCATTCGCACAGAAAAGAAAGTATGGCCCCGAAGATTAACGAAAGAATGCTTAAAACTTACAATCAACCTTAGATCACTACTATAAGGTTCATAATACAGTGCAGTTGTTAGTTCCATCTCACTCGCAAGTCACGCCCCTCCGCATGGCGCGCGCTAACATGATGGCAGCTTTCGGCCAATAGCGTTTCCCGCGCTTTGAAAATGCGAAAATGCTTTGAAATATCTTCTGCGCAGGTACATCGATAAGCCATATTAATTGGGTACTACTGTACCACTGCTGCCCTTTATTTATGTGGGGTTATGCTAACTATAAAAGGTATTGGTTTCTTTTCCAGTTTATACCAAACTTATAAAGACATGGGCTCATACAACGAAGCTTTACACTACTATGAAAAAGAGTATGAACTAATAAAAGACGTACCAAAAGAAGCGTTCACTACACTCTACAATATAGCCGAGGTGTCGTTTCTGGCTAAGAAACCTTACGGCCAAGTGGAAAAGGCTTGTCTTGATGCAAGAAAAGCTGTAAGTTTGATATTCTTTATTGTACTATTCCAGATGGTTATATTATTTTATCTACACCCATGCTATAAATCCTCTATTAAAGTTCCTGAAACAGTTAGCTTATAGCCAACATTAAAACACTGTACAAAACCCTCATGTGATACTATTATCACACTTGCTTCGCTTCATGTAATAAACCCACATTCGTGTTTTAATACCCCTTATTATACAACAGTTGCATAAATAACTATTATTTTCCCTACCATGGACAATAATTGAAACCATGTGTGTTAGTGTGTATGTACAAGGGTGAGGGTGTGTGTGAATTTGGTTGTGTTTAACAACAGTCTATCGATGGTGTGAGTAAGGTTGTGTAAGCTGGGGCTTGCTGATTAAATCGGCACTGAGTTATTGCTTTTTAACTTTTTCTCATTTAATGGGCTTGCGTTTGGCCTCTGACCCGCCCCATTAAATTGACTTGTCAAATTTTCATAGTGCCTATTAATTATACTCATGGTCTCGCTCTGATTTTGGTTTTCAGGCAAGAGACTGGAATAAAAAGAAATACGAAAAAAGAACGTTAAAAACCCTTCTTAAATACCAAGAAGAATATTACGAGACTGACAAAATAGAGGAGACCAAATCAGAATTACAAGCACTCGGGTACGACGATATAGATAACCTGGAGAATTCAGAAGACGATCAGAGTTCAGCTGGCGGAGGGGATGAGGATACCACTCACATTGGCGATGATATATGCCTTGATGATCTTACTGGTGAGTTTTGTGATCTATCAACATAACTATCAATCATAGAGTGGGAATAATATAGAGTGATAGCGTTAACAGAGCAGTTTCCATATAGATGCATTCATAGATATATCTATTTTATAAACTTTGTCTAGATTTATCTGACACAAATGAAGAGGATGCGTCTGAAGCAAAGCGAGAGACAAGGAAAAGAGGCAAAGGATATACGATTAAAAAGAACATGAAGGGAGAAACACAATTGCATGTTGTAAGTTTCATATTATTCTCCATATTGATAAGTAAGTCTTAGGTGGTCCTTCATTTGTAACATAACAAACTCGTAAGCTCAGAACACTTAAGAGCACTCAATTCGTCATACTTTTCATACAAAACCTCTGTACCTATTATGGCGTTGTTAAACATTTTTCGTTAGATGTTTTGAACAAATTAGTATCTTGTGCACTATATCTAGCCGTGTATCGAAGCGAAATTTAAAAAAAGTATGAAACGAATTCAGTAAAAGCCGAAAAACAGCGTTTTTGCACAAATTTTACCTGACCTTTGGCCATATCTAATGTACCTATAAATTGTAAAAGTAAAGAAAACATTTAGATACCAGGCTTGCAAATGTATTGGAGATTCTAAATAACTAACTTTTTTTTCACAAACTTGTAAGATTTTTTCACAAGAAGTATACTTCTGGAGCAAATTTTATGATATGCGAAATCATGAATGACGACCTAGCGAAACGCCCGCGAGTGATCAGCGGAATTTACCGACTGATAACCGACGGCTCTGATGCTGTCTCTCTTTTTTCGCAGTAAAACATTACGTTGGATGAAACAACAAGCTTTTAGACTATGCTTGCGTTGAAGGTGCGCCGGCCACAAAGGGCCGCCTTAAAGTTATAATTTTATATGTACTATTTTAAAATATAACTTTATAGTTAGTTATTTCATGTTTATCAACCAGATGGCGCGATTGTTTGAACAATAATGCGCTTTACTGAGTATTACATAAGCCTAATTTTGAATTGAACTTTGTGTGTCAAGAAAAATGTTGCAATGGATTCAATTAATGTTTTCGATAGTCGTTTTTGAATTTTAGTTCATTATATCATCTCTGCTTTAATATCTGAGCATTTGAATTTAGCTTCACCCTGACTGACATTTAGTATGTACAATTTCAGGCTAGCATATCGGGTAACAAACTCCTTGTTGAAAGACTGATAGGTAAAGGTCACCCAGTGAATATTAGAGACAATGCAGGATGGTTGCCGCTACACGAGGCATGTATCCATGGACATTTGGAGATCGCTAATATACTCATCAACAATGGCGCTAATGTCAATGATCGGGGAGGGGTTAATTGTGATGGTGAGTACATTAATCGCAACTAATATTATAAATGCGAAAGTGTGTTTGTGTGTTACGCCTTCACGCCTCAACTACTCAACGGATTATCATGAAATTTGGCATGCAGATAGCCTATAGTATAAAGAAGGACATAGGTTAATTTTTTTCCGGGAACTCGGGTGAAACCGCGGGGGACAGCTAGTTTCTGATAAAGTCAAGTGCTTGATTCGTCTTAAGATCTATCATTTGCTTTTTGTCCTCCATGTCTAATGGTGTGTTAATGAAAATAGTATTTGTGACGATATCAAATTTACATCGTAACAGGCCAAATCCTTCTAGGGTTTACTTCAGATTTACCTGATTTCTGTCAGTGATACTAAAATCGAAAAGTTAGTTACAGCAGCAAAATAACCGAGAGTCTAAAGAATTGATGTTTGTTAATCGACGCGTATTGAATGAATGCGTTAATATTTCAGGTATAACTCCTTTATATGACGCGGCAAGTAATGGGCATTTAGAAGTAGTACAACTATTAATAGAAAAAGGTGCAATACCCTCACTAAAAACTGATTTCGGCGAAACTCCCTTACACGTTCTACAAAAATGGCGGACAGGCACCATCTTAACTAAAGACGAAGAAATATTATACAATAACATTTGTAATAAAATACACAACTTTATTGATAAGAATAATGCTGCCGATAGTGTTTTAAATCGGTCTAAATCTAAAACTCCAGTGAAACTAACAAAAGAAGTAACACCTCCTAGTACTTCTAAAATGATAAGTAGAATAAGAGATTTAGTATCACCAGCATTTAAGAGAAGGAATATTATTGACGATGACAGTGACGAAGAAATCAATTTGTCACAGCAAGTAAGAAATGAGAAGGCGTTTCCGTCAGACGATTCAAACGATTCATCAGATGACTGCAAATCTAAAGACAAAAATAAATCTTCAGTTTTAGAATATAGAAGCGCGATTTCGGCTTTAAGAAATAGAATTTCTGATTTACCTGAGGTTGATCTTAGGAAGAAACCTAAACCAGCTTTATTAGACCCAGAAGAAATCGATGACGATTGGCTTGACGATGATATTGGTGTAAATAAAAATAAAAAGAGGAAACTTAGTGATCCATTGACCACTGTAGCTAAAAAACCTTCTTATGATAACCTTAAAGATAGTATAGATCATATTAATAAACTAACTGAACCTCTCGTGGAAAGTAATAAGAATTTAAAACAAAATAAATCTAGAATAAGTGACATTATAGATGTAAGTGAAAACAGTTCCGACTCTGACCACTTCCAGAGAAACGAAAACGTTTGTCCGTCAAGAAATGAAATCGCGATAGACTCCCTTCGAAATATAACAAGAGAGTTAAACGACTCAAATTCTAAAGACAGTAGAGATCACATGAGAAAGAGATGGAAAAGACAAAGCACGCTATTAAAATCTGGTTTTCAGAGGAGAAGAGAAGATGATACGAGTAACAGTGGGAGTGATAGTGAATATATTTCCAAAAGAGATAATAAGAGATTGACTCCTACGGGGACATTTAGTAGGAAATCATCAGGAGAAAACTTTAATTATAATACCAATTCAATACACACTGACGCTTTCAATATTGTTCAAAATATGAATCCTAATATTGTGCAGCCAATGAATGTTATACAACCGATTAAAATAATGCAGTCTTCTAAAAACGGAAGGGCAATGCAAACGCAAATATTGCCACCGGCTGCTGTGAAAGTGCAGGTTGAAGATAAAACTTTCCTGATATCTTTGAAGTTGGATACGATTAACAGGTTGACGATCAGCTGGCTGGTTGAGGAAGTTAAATCGAGATATTACAAGTAAGTACACATTTTTATAGCAATCGCACCTATCATCCTAATGCACGCAGATACTGCATTACTAATTTCTTAGTATCGTAATACTATGTTTTGGATCATAATGTTCATTTATTTATCTAAGAAAAACCATCTAGGAGTTAGTATATCTATTTCTATGGCGTAGTTTATTTATTAAGGACACATACAGTCGTATACAATTATAAGTTCTGATTCTCATAGTGACGATGATAGCAGTTGTTTAACTATTCCAATAAAAATCGGAAGTAATTTAAATAATAAGCGTGATTTTGCTTTTTTACTATTTGATTTAGCCCCTAACTGGGCTATTTATTTCGACGCGTGAACAGCTTGGACGCTCAATCTGGATATATCAATGATCAAAGCATACAGCTTAGCTGTTCATAATCGATTGGCAAAGTTAGGCTACCACCGTGCTCGGTACCTGGATGGGTGACCGCCTAGTGGTCAAATTCAAATTCATTTATTCAAATAGACCTTCGCAGACACTTATGAAAAGTCTGAATAATACCGGTTCGGAAGGTTGCATTTGTTGAGAAGACCCGGCAATAAACGGTATTTCAAATCGAGCGTTTTATGTGCTTCGGAAGGCACGTAAAGCCGTTGGTCCCGGTTATCACTTAATTGTGATAAACGTTAAGCTAGTTGGAGGCCTTCTAGGCGGCTTGAAAACTCCAACAGTAGGTTGACCACTAGCCTACCTCCACTAATCCGCAGTGGGCATGCGTGGTAAAGTATATGCCCATTTCCTTTCACCCTAATTTGTGAAAGGAGACCTGTGCTCAGCAGTGGGACATTATAGGCTGATGATGATGATGACAGCTTATAGTAGTTGCATACAAATATTGATTCTTTTGATGCCAACTTAAACCCTCTCTTAATAAAATTAGAGTTCAATTTCCATCACCTCGGGGAAACGTTTAAAACTAAATGCTACTTCCAGACTAACAGGCGTCCGGCCAGTATTCAGTCTAATGACGTCAGACGGTGCTATTCTTTCTGAAGACGATCCTCTAAGCTTGGTGCTCTCGTCTCCCGAGCTGAAGACAAGCATCACTAATTGGAAGGCGTCGCCTGCTGAGGAACGATATTTAGAGTGCTGTGAGGCATTAGGTGTTTGTAAGTATAATTTACTACCTTTATTCTTGAACATAGGACTATAATAATGCCGGTTCTGTGGTAAATCGCACTAAACTAATTTTAGTCATATCACATCTCTTTCTTGCGAACATTATTGAAAAAGTATAGATCATATTTAAAGCTGTCAAATTAGTCTTTGCCGTCTTCATTTGCGGGTATTTAGACGTAGCCGCGATATATGGCGACTAAATTTATATTGAAAACAAGGATTGGACTAATTTGACAGGACTAAATTTGAAGATGAGATGTGACTAAAATTAGTTTAGTGCGATTGACAACAGAATCGGCACCATAGTAAGACTAAATTAGTTTAGTTGTAAACAACAGAATCAGCACCAATATGTGTTTTATTATTTATTTCTTATTTTAATATGTGTTTTTTAATCTCACCATGGTAAGTGATGATGTGGCTGTGGATGATGTGGATGAGGTGGTAAGCACACAAAGCCTAGAAGGAACTGGCTCTCAAGTGCAGCTGTCGGAACACGATAGGCGACAGATTTTCAACTTGCCAGCCAGGTGGGTACTACAAAGTACCCTACCACCGTGCTATGGCTTCCTTACAATGTTTTCCTGCACCAAAAGCTCAAGCTCAATTTAGGTATCGAACCCGGGACCATCATCTCGGCGTCCGACGTCACTACCACTGAGCTAATATTGCCTTAAATCCCCGACCTTTTTTTTATGTCAGAAGCTGACAAGAAAGTAGAGGGTGCACTTGTTGGTATGTGACCAATATCAGGGTGATTGCTAATGTCGACTCTATATATTGTATATGAAGTGTTAATTTTGCCCTAACTAAATACAAAGGTACAATCGAAAATTCTTCAGACTTTATTAACCATAAAAAATTACCTGATTACCATTCCTGATTAATATGTAATTAATTTTCTCTTTGCAGCCACCTCAGAAGAAATCCAGCAAGCCGTTGGGAGAAGTCACACAACGCATAGATTAGCGTTAGGAGCTAGAACATTACCGCCATCTCAAATACGACCTTTATTCCGCTCCTTAACCCACCAAACTCATATAACAGCTATCATGATATCAGATAACAACATAGGAGACGCTGGCGTCAAATACTTAACAGAATGTATATCCACAATGAAGCATCTTACACATTTAGATTTGAGTATAAATAATATCACAAGCGATGGCACGAAATTATTACTAAATCTATTCGAAAAGGCCACACGACCCGTCTGCCAAGCTTTAGAAGAGCTAGATTTGAGCAGAAATTCAATATCGGATGACGGGTTTAAGAATATAATTAAAATCTGTCAGCATGTCCGATTAAAGGTGCTAAAGCTAAATACCTGTGGTATAACAGAACATGCTGTTAATGAAACTAATAAAGCGATGCAACTCGATAGTATAGAAACAATTGACTTGAGTAATAATGAAATAAAGAATGTCATAGTTAGTTGTCTAATGACGTCACTAAATCCGAATTTGCTAACGGATTTGGAGTTGGACAATATTGGCGTGCAAGGTAATGTTGTTGGGTGTATAGCCAGCTTTATGGACTCTGCTAGGGATTTGAAGATACGGCGATTTGGATTGTCTAATTGTAAATTGGTTGATGGACTATTTATGAGGATATTCAGGTATGTCTACTTGGTTCTGGCTGGATAGCTTTCTATCCTAATCCTAACTAATATTATAAATGCGAAAGTGAGTTTGTTTCTTTGTTTGTTGCGCCTTCACGCCTCAACTACTCAACGGATCAATATGAAATTCAGATAGCCTATAGTATGGAGAAATTAATAGGCTTTTCAATCCGGGAACGCGGGTGAAACCGCGGGGGACAGCTAGTATGTTTATGAGTATATAAAAAACTATTAACTTTATAAATAAAAAATATGAATAAATAAATTATTATTATTATTAAAAAAAACTGACACGCCACAAAACAAATCTGACCCGCCGCAAAACAAATATGACACGCCACAAAACATCTTCTAAAATGATAGATTTGTGCGTCAATAAAAAAAAATGGAAAATGTCGGCCTATGAAATATGAGTTTTTTAATCTCAATGGTTTGGTACTTTTACATGAAAGCATTGCCTTTATAACATTTCGAGAGAAAAATGTATACGAAAAATATTTTTACAGGTCACTAAGCCGTGCCAAACATCTGCAAACAATCGCTCTCAAGAACAACAATCTTACCTTCATAGCTCTCAAGAAATTACTTCAAAGACAGCCCCCAGTACCACAGATAAACCTAGAAGGTTGTCAGGACATTTTTAAGTACTCACCAGACTCTGATTTTCATGTTTGGTTACCAGCTATAGACTTCGGACGATGTATTCCTGAGATAACTGTAGCTCCAGTATCGAAAACTGACGAAGAGAGAGAAAGTTTCAAAGCATTTTCTAAAACTTGGTTAAATTGTTTCAAAGGTAGAGGTCTCATAGAGCATTGTGACGGAGGAGTTATAAAATTTACTGCTAGATGAGATTCTGTTCAAGTGATGTAAATATGGCAAAATAATGTATTCATATAGCATGTAAAATTAATTTATTAAGATATTTTGACTAATGTCGGCAAAAACTAATAGGCCCGTTTTGACAGCACTTCATGCGCGTTAGTGCATCTTCGTTTGTATAGTGCTGCCGGGTTATTTAACGTTATTTTTAGAAAAATGTATGTAAATTTTTATATAAAAACTACTTTAGAATGGAAAATATTGTTCCATTTGCATTTTAATATTACTTTTTTTATACTGGTGTAGATTTCGAGATGGCGTACTTATTTTCGAAAAAAAAAAATCTTACTTTTCATACATTATGATCGAGAGAGACTTTTTGGCGGGAACTTGTAGAGAGATGTTGTGTTTTCATTTTTATTTCATGAATTCGTGTATTTTGAGTTTTATTGCGTATTATCGGTGGTATTTTATCCAATAAACATCAATTATGTGCACCAGTGAAGTGAAATGAAATGAATTATGTGTATCGTGACTTTACAAGTTGTCTCAAAAAGTCCGTGTAAAGTTTTAGTACAATGACCACCATTGTACTAAAATGAAAATGAAAATGATATTATATAAAATTACACGTATGAAATGGCTGTATGGTTGAAAAATAACCCTTGCCTATCCTTTTATGGATGAATAAACTACTACTACATTATGATCGAGCAAGGTTGACATTTTGTATGTTTTTTTTGAGAATTCACTATTGGTCCCATAGTAAAGTTGTTCACCATGACTAACCCAACTGAACCCCACATAGGTTTCGAAAATATGCCAACTCGAAATCTCCAACTTGTATAAAAAATGCACAAAAATTTGGTATCTGTTTTGGCACAAAATAAGACTGTATAATCCCCATGAAGATCGATTCTACGTCACTAGTAGAATCGACCAACATTTCTGGTTTAAGATTTTCATTGCACAACATATAACAATATATTTGTGTCGTAGGTCCGTTCCTTCCAAATATTTATTATAATTAACTTTCCAGTGGCGTTGTTATCATAGGCCCCACGCCATCGAAACCCAGTGTGGTTATCGATGGTGTCACCCCGTGTTAATATTTGTACATACATACTTGACTTTCAGTTTACACCGATATTCAAACGTGTTTTTATAGATGAGATTACCTATACAATATTATGAAATAATACAAATTGTATGCATTTGTTTCCAATAATTAACGGTAAAAAAATACGGTTTTCCCACCTTGATATCTATTATGCAATAAATAAATGTTAATGAACTGGCAATTTTTATTTATTTTCTTTAATGGCACACACCTTTTCGACCTTTTAGCATGAATTTAATATACAAACAGGATTGAACTCTCCAAAAATTTTACATTACAAAAATAAACCATAAGTCATGGTTACCACCGTTAGGGTTTACTTTTGTTAGTTATCTTAGCCGAGGCAAAACGAGCCGAGAGAGATAGCCCGAACCGAGGCCGTTTGTCCCTTTTCCTCAATTGCCAAAAGATAAAAATGTTAAAGATGGTAGAAAATATTTCACCACAACAAGTAAAATATATTACGTATAAATATTTTTTTGCTATTAAACTAGTTTTAAATCATTTTATTTTGTAGGTTTACATCTGTACATAATAATAAATAATTGTATTTAAGTAAAATAATCAAAATAATATGATTGTTTGGTAGCTATCATAAAATTATTCTGGTAGCACTGAAATCTGATATCAGTGGTGTCATGGCAACATGGCGACTTTTTCTGTTGTTTTGTGGAAACGCATTTTGTTTATACTTTTTATCGTGAAAATGGTGAAAAAAAATTGTATCAAGACATGTAAAAGTGAATCATGTGCTGGTTGTGGGATTTTATTTCACAAGTAAGGAATAACGATGATTTTATTTACTAACAATGGTGAGTCATAAGTAGTTTGACCATGGTTTATTAAAAAAAATTGTAGACGGAAGACACTAAAGTTAGTGTAATTCTTTTTAAAACTAAGTATAATGTTTATTATGTGTTGTAATGTGTACCTATTGTATAAATAATTTGTACCTATGTATCGCATAATTGAAATAGCATTATTTTTTATGTTTGTTACAGCTTTCCATCGAAAGAAGAAATGAAGCAAAAATGCAATTTTGATGCGATTAAAACAAATGTTTTCCACAAGATTGAAACATCTTATTATTCCACCGCATCCTTTCCAATGCATAACAGATGAAGAACCGCAAAAACTGTAACTAGTAAAAGCATTGGCTAATAATTCGTACCTATTCACCACGCGAAATGTAATGCATTCAGAAACTTAGGCAGTGAGATTGGCCTAAGGCAGAAACTAAATAAAACGATTTTGTTTAGCCGTGTTTAATTTTAATAAATACCTACTTTGTCAAGCACATTCGAGTTTTATTTCCCTTTGCTATATTTTAATTCCCAAATAACAGCTCTGTAGAGCAAACTGAAAAAAGAGCAAGGGGAAAAGCCGTGGTCCCAGAACGAAATTCTGCATGCACCCTTGCCTATTCATACGTAATATTTGATGATTCGACACAAAACGTAACTCAAAAATTAATCATAACTTTTCTCAAAAACATGGGTATACACGGCTACACATCAAGCTATACATTTCCAGTATAAACTGATCTCACATTGTATAGGATTTCTGTACAATGAGAGGTCAGCTAATATTGGAAATTTATATCTTGATTAATCGTGCGTACACGATTCAACACCCACATAGAACATAACAATGTTCAGTTTCAAATAATGGGTTTTCGCGAAAAAGTATCTCGATATCTATAGTTTTTCATTATGGTTTTATCTCTTATTTTTTCTATAAATTATTATTTCACTATTTTAAGTAACATAATGTTAATATTTTTGTAATACAAACAATAATTTGAAATCAACTAGTGTCAAAACGCCACAAACAGACAAAATTGGAGGAACTTTGCAATGCAGCGATTGTGCGCGAAAGGGACTAACAATGACCACGACCACTCTGCCAAGAGTGCACGACTAGGAAGAAGAAGTGTCAACCGGACACAAATTATCTCTCAAATCCAACTTTCCTGTTCGTTATAAAAATGTTTGGTCACCCTATTAGAATGGGATAAACAGCCTCGGTATGCGTTATCTCTCTCTGCTCGCGTTTTTGGCCCAAGAGCTCAATCCTGTTTGTATATTAAATCCATGCCTTTTAGTAAGTAGGTACAGTCAAAGAACTTGGATATGCTTTAATCTATGGGTACAGTCAGGTACAGTAGTACAGTATTACCAAGGTATTACCCAACTGATATGGCGCGTCGTGAATCTTCGTTCGCACCATGTTCGCACTGAAAAGAAAGTATGGCCCCGAAGATTAACGAAAGAATGCTTAAAACTTACAATCAACCTTCGATCACTACTATAAGGTTCATAATACACTGCAGCTGTTAGTTCCGTCTCACTCGCAAGTCACGACCCTCCGCACGGCGCGCGCTAACATGGCGGCAGCTGCCGACCAACGTTTCCCGCGCTTTGAAAATGTATCTTCTGCGCAGGTACATCGGTAAGCCATATTAGTTGGGTACTACTGTAAGCCATATTAATTGCGTACTACTGTATATCATTTTAATTTCTCATAGTTGATTGTAGTTATTTCCATTACTTTTCAAATAGCATGTGTTCGGGGACAAGGTGTTATAAGATTCTTTAATCAATAATTTATTATTTCGATATTATATGGGAATATTGATTGATTACTCTGGTTTGTACGTAGTATTTATATACTCTGAGCTCTGGTTAACTTTATTGTGGAATTAATCTGTGAAATAAGGCCTACGCTAGGAAAATTAAACCATTCCGTAAAGAGATTAAAAAAATTGAGCGGCGCTAAGAGTGGGCAATCGCTAAGAAAGAAATACTCCACACTAAGAAACAAAAGGTCGATGCATCAGGCTGTGTTAAATAAGACTGAAAATTTTAGAAACTATTGAACTACAAAGTTGAACTACAAGTGGTTGTTGAGAAACAACAAAATTAAAACGATGATTATTAAGGTAAACTGACTTCAAAAAAAAAGATAAGGCTGTATGGCTCTTAACTTGTGCCTGCCTTTAAATAAACAACAACAACATCTGACAGACATGCATTATTTGTGCTAATATAAATATAACCTCAAATTGCTCGAGTTTCGCACGAGTTTTTAAATTCCTTTTTAAAATAAGTTGCTTGAAAATATACATAGATTTCTGTACAAAGTTAATAAAACAACCTTACAAAAATGGCGGAACAAGTGAACCAGCGTATTGAGGAAATGATAAATGAGTTGGAACAAATGAGACGGACTAACTTATATGAAGACGAGGAAATCAAGTAAGTTCAACTCTTCTACTGTTACAACTGGCTTGATTTCCTTAGTTCTAGTTTTTATCACCGTCAAACTATTGATAACTCTTGAATAGGAACATATTTTTCCCTCACAAAAATATTACCTACATGAAACTTATTTCCAGAGAAATATCACGTAAACGCAAAGAATTTGAATATCACATCCAACGCAGAGTTAAACAGAAGGAAGATTATGTACAATACATAGCTTATGAGCTGGCTTTGCTCCAAGATATAGCTGTGAGACGAAAACAGGCAAAAATGAACGAGAAGAAAAAAGACATTGAATATGCTATAGCTAAACGCCTGAACAGGGTGTTTAAACAGTTTATATACAGGTTTCAGAATGATGTGGAGATATATTTTGAGTATATCAAGTTTTGTAAAAGTGTTGGATTCGATACTGCCATTTCTGGTATTATTGGTCAGATGCTACAGGTAACTATGTTTTTGAAATGTTTTTTTTTAGCAGCTCCGAATGTTAAAAATCAACAAACTCGATGTTTATTTTTATACTCTAAAAATCTGGATCTAATAATTTAACTTGTTGGCTTGTGGTTGGGATGTAAATTGTATAACTACATAATTATGAAATATCTAGAATTCCAGGAACTGAGTCATCTGATCTAGTTGAATGAAATAAAACATCACATTTTATTACTATCTTAATGACATTGTCGGTAAACAAGTATATGGCCTGCCTGATGGTAAGTGATTACCGTAGCCATATGGACACTTGCAACACATGTCAGGAACTCATACGTTACCAACCCTTCTGAGCATTGGCGACCTTACTCACGTGCAGGAACACAATATAAAGTTTTTTGGTTGCGGTATTCTGTAACATGGAGGAAATTCCCCAAATGAATGCCTCTTTTAGTGCATAAATCCCATGCACTACCTCTTACTCATTTTGATTACAATTTGTTATTCAATAAATAGGTAAATAAATTGAATAGAATGGTCTCAAGCTCCCTTAAAACTTTATGTTAAAAACTGTGTTTTATGTAGTTCCATAGAAATGAACATGTTCCATGAACAACTGCAAACAAACAAACAAGCAAACTTTCTATAATATACATTAGAAGATGCTTAAGTTTGGTGCAATTTCAGATCCATGGTGACAAACCAAAGATGTGGCAATTGGCCAGCAAATGGGAAAGCCAAGAACAGAATAATCTGGATATGGCAAGGCAGTTCCTATTGAAAGGAATTCAAAGACACCCTGACTCAGAAGTACTATACTTAGAACTGTTTAATATTGAGCTCATTGCATTAACTTTCAAAGCAGAGACTGATGAGGATAAGGTAAGGTTTTTGTTCTATTGTTATTAGGACCTTCTACCTCTTTGAAATTCTGAAAGCATTAGATAAAAATATTTAAAAATGAATCCCTATTTTCCCTTGATGATGCCATAACTTGAGAATGACTTTACCAATTTAATTTATCTTTTTTTAAAGTTTTCTAATACTTTGTAGAAGGTTCATACGGAACAAAAAATATTATGATGTTTTGTAAATGAAAAAAAATGTTTTTCAGGAGAAGCAAATCAAAAGAGCTGATATAATTTGGAAGAATGGTATGGAGAATATTGATAGTGTGACATTCCTGTTCAAATTATATGATTTATGTTTAAAGTATGATGTTGACAAAACAATCAGTGATGAGATAAAAAAAGCTATATGGGCAAAACGAGACCAGAGGGATGTCTGGCCTTATATTGCTTCAAAGGAATTACAAGTAAGGATTTGTTATTATTATTGACATTGCAAGTGCTTTTCATTCTTGATAGATTGTCCTGAGGTATCTGTATCTTTAACCCACCACATTAATGTCACAATGAAAGTATTTCAGAATATGCACTGACTTTCTTAAAAACATACAGGTAGTAAAATGAACCTTTTATACAATCAGATACAGTCAGTATGGTGGTATGTTATCATGGTGCACACTGTGTGGGCAAGCTTTTCTTGTAAAGATACGAGACAACAGCATGATTCATACACAAACACCTTTATCTGGGCTACACTGAACAGACCCTGTGAAAAACAACTGTAACTGCACAACAAGCATTTAAAATGGTTTGTATGATTTTATAATTGTAATGTTACTTTCCAGGGATGCCATTGGGAAGAGATAGAAGAATTCATAGATGAAGAAAGCAACTTTCCTAAACTAATAAATAACTACATTGCAGTTTATGAAGAGGCCTTACAACAAGTAAATAATCTTTTGCATTTAATAATTTTCTTAAACTTGAGAAATTAGCGACTATTGGTTATAATATCATCAGCCTATATCAGAATGGGCAGATACTCTACCACACATGCCTACTGTGGTTTGGAGGAGTAGGCTAGTGGTCAACTTACTGATGCGAGTTGTTAAGTTGCTTAGAAGGCTTCCAACTAGCTTATTGACTATCACAAAAGCATGAAGCAAGAATCTCAGGCAAAAGCAACCTTCCGAACCGTGCATTAGAGTATTAGAGTTTGACTATTCATAAGTGCCTGTGAAGGCCTATTTGAATTTGAATGAATAAATTATTTCATTTCACAATTATATGATAACTGGGACTAACGTGTGAAAATGTTGAAATATCACTAGGTATTCACCCATCCGGGTACCGGGTCGATTGATTAAGAACGGCTTATCATGCTACACCACAAGTGCTTCTGCTTATAGCATACTTGAACCCAAACTAAGTAATTCGCCTACAGATTTACATACAATTTTGTTTTACATGTATGTGTTGAATAATAAATAACAAAATGTTTAGTTTCCAGATCTAAAGTTATGTACAAACTACATACATGAGCTTCTTGGTGTAAATGATAGTGAATGCTCTGACTACCAAAAGATAAGTGCCGTCAAACACGCTTGGATGTATGGACATGAAAATGGATTGCTCACAAATGAAATGTATGCATTTGGCATTGAAATGTTGAAGTTAGAAAATGTATTATCGCAAGATGAATTGTTAGAGGTATATATAGTTATATTTTTAGTTTTAGCATTGATATATACTAAAAATAATTTAAAAATTGAACGACATTTTAGATAATCAACTCGGCGTCAAAGAAAAATCCGCAAGTAAGATGCGTATGGGAGGAGAAACTATTATTATGCAAGCCAGATGAGAAGAAAATGTTATCTGTTCTGCAGGAAGCCACAAAAGTGTTGAAACCTGACGATGCCTTGTTTCTATACAATCTCATGTTGGATAATGTTCAATCTAATGTTACGGTATGTTATCAACATAACTACAAAAGTAAAGTTGGTTGGGAAACACAGCTAGTAATTTATAAAACATTTTAGTATTGAAATAGTTCATCCATACAGAGTACTTAATAAAAACACAATGTCCGTCCGTCTGTTAGTGCGCTTATTACTCAAGAACCACAATACAGATGTTGCTGTGGTTTTTACATTTATCTAAATCTAGGGGGTTTAAATTTTGTGTCATTATGCTGTAGATAAAGGGAGCTGAGTAGTGACCATATTATGTGAAAGAATTATTCAATCTATCGGCACGCGGGCATGCCATAATCAAAGGCTACTTTGTTATTATAACCAATGGTGAGATGTTAATCTATTTTTTTTTCAGATAAAAACCTTGTACAACAAATTCCAAAACTGTGAAAATACCATATTGCTAGCTATTAAACCTAAGCTCCTCCAGAAAATGTATGAACACAATGGTCTAAAAGCTGCAAGGGAGTTGTATGATGACATGATTAGGACACCTCCAACTCAAACAGAAATTCACTCAATCATGATTGACATAGAGACTTCCCAAGAGAAACCGAATGTGAAGAGTATTAGAAAATGCTATGAATGTGCAGTGCAGCACCATGGTACAGACAATGTGGATGTATGGATGGATTACATGAAGTTTGAAACATCAAATGGCAATGTGCAAGCTGTCCCCTCCGTTTATAGAAGAGCTGTTGGAATGTTGAAGAAAGAGTTGGTTGATGATTTCATTAGAGCACAAACTTTGGCCAAAATAAAATAAATGTTTAAATTAATTTTTGCGTTTTTTTTAAATATTTGTTTGTGGGGAGATATAGAATTTGAATATTGAGGAACACATGATTTATCCCACAGCAAATCTTTTATTAAATAGACCAAAGACATTATAAATAGACTGATAGAGATGAAGAATAATTCTTATTAAAAAATATGAGAATTTATGTGCAAAGCATTCCAAAGAGCATGAATGTTATCTAATCAATACAAATAAGAACAGCCAATATTATCTTGATATTAAATTTCAAGGCTAGTCATTAGAAGGTGATACCATACCAGAGTAATTTTATTCTCACCCGCGTAACCTGAATAAAAAGTTACCAACATCCTTCTCCATACCATTTATGATGCCAAATTTTATCATAATATGTTCAATGGGCATGGTGTTCAAAAGGTAATAGTTATATGGACATGTTACTTTGACTTTATAATAATGTTTTTTTTGTGTGTTGTTTACTTATTTATATATTGAAGTTCCATTAGATGGTACATAAAAAATTAGTTACTTCGTAACTTCTATATTATGTTTTCTAGGGAAAAAGGGTTCTAGAGAAAAAGTAATAACTGTTATTACAGACAAATAAAATATATTTATTTATTAACCACACCTTGACTCAACAATCTAGCAAAACGAATATGCACAAGGTACACCATTTATACTAAATTATTTACACATTTTCATTGTACATAACATTTTAAACTCTCTACAAGAGGTCAAATCTACTTTGGTGATCATGGAACAACACTTAGCAAATAAACACAAATACATAAATGCAATATATAAGAGTAGTGGGCTTACTGCATGGCTGCAATAGGAGCAATGTAGTACCTAAAGATAAGGGAGGAACCACGCTTGTGTTGTTTATTTCTCAGCAGGTCTTTCCAACATGCTTGCCAAGATGGATAATTAGGCATTGCAGGTGGGTTGCCAGCCCTCAAGCTGCAGCCGGCAACAGCCATGCAGGTGGAAACAACAACCAATGGGTAAGTTATTGTACTAGTCACAAATGTCAGCAATGGAACGGTGTAGTATCTTAGATCTTTAGTTTTAACAAGGTATTTGTTCACATAGTATGCCAAAATGCCAGTAACTGCTACACAAGTAAGATCACCAAGTAGCTTGGGTATAATTCCGTGGAAAAAGCCGCGTATTCCGTCATCTTTATATATGGACACTATCGCACCAAATAAAGTGCTATAATCTTCCTCTTTACCTATAAATGAGGCCATCATTCTGACGGACACGACATGGAATGGATATGAGACTATAACTGAAGCAGTGTGCATGATCATGTCCCGGCGACCGAGCTTTATGTAGTCTTCAGCTTTCGGTTCATCATCTGTTACAATGTTGGGTGGATCGTCGATTTCGGGCAAGTCAATGCCACACGCATGGATTACCTTCGATGTAAGTTGACTAGAAGCAATCAAACCGAGCACTCGCGGCGACAGTCCCCTGTAGCAACCGAAGAAACCATCCGATGTTTTGATGAACTTGATGTATTGGAAAACGTTAGGTAATATCATAGCAGGTCGGCCGAACAATGTTGTGGAACGGCGCGGCGCTAGCGGCTCGTAACCGAGTTGGATCAAAACTTTTGCATATTCCATTGGGTGGCATATTGTCGTGACGAGAAGTTGAGATGGCAAAGCCGCTATTTTCTCTTTTTCAATTTCATCCATGTTTTGACAAAAGCAAATTCTTCTGAAATCAAAAATGGTTGGCCATAGACTGCGATAGATTTTTGGTGATAACTGTCAATGTCAAACTATTTTAGTGTTGCCAGTATTACCATAACCATAAACAATTATAGGTTCCTATTGCACTATTTATTGTAGATAGAGAATTATAGGTAGATAGGCCGTAAGCGTATAGCGAAGAAGATAACGATAGTTCGACATAATTACATATAGATTTTTATCGTATTTAGACGAAATCTATCGTGTATCGTGACTTTTCATGTTATCTCAAAAAGTCCGTGAATAGTTTTAGTACAATGACCACCATTGTAGTAAATCATGACTTTTATGGACGGTGACTGACTGAGAACTACATGTGAAATTGATTTATTGCTTGTTCTTATATGCCTGTGCTTTATAGTGACTGGAAATTATAATCTCGACACTGGCAGAAATAAGTCCTAATTTGAATTTGGTTGTTAAACTTAAAATAAGAAAAAAAAAGAAAGCGGTGCGTGCGGCTTTGGGCTCACGGATGCGATGACCCATCCATGCTAGCTACGCCACTGACTGGACCTTCTAGTAAGAATATCTGCTCGGCGCGAAATCTCCAGAATTTTAAATTCACCGCCGCCAGTGAATATAAAATTATGTATTATTATTATTTACTCCATTGATTATCAGGTTTTCAAGCGATTCAATGATTTTTTTACGATGAAATAGGCTTGTGTTTGCCACCATCTCAAAAGGTAAGAGATGACGAGGCCTAAAGCGGTCAGTATACAATGCCTAGATGGGATGACTTATTTATAGATAATAACATATTTTTTACAAGAAAGTAAGCATGGAAATATATAAAACATTTATTTATTTGGTAACTAAGCGATTGAAGTTAACTCATTAGCAGTTTCCTCTTCTATTTTGTAGGGTAGTTGAGTAGAATACGACGTGGTTTCCTTATTAGAGTTAATATCTTTTTGGCGGTTCTGAAACAAATACAGATTATAAACATAAAATGTTTTGGCTTTTCCATTACCATTACTGACCCTCCAAGTACTGGGTACGTTTGTAATTTTTGTTAAGCTATTCTTACCGAATTATCATTTTCACTGGTTTCGTCTTCGCTATCTTCATCATTTTCGTCGTCCGCTTCTTGGTCCTCGGCACACTCTTGTTCTTCATCTTCATTTTCTAGACTTTCATCTTTTTCTTCCAATGGCTCCCATACTCGCTCTTTCTCTATCATATCTGTGACAAGGTGATTTTCTTGTTATTGATTGACACATCTTGTTTTGTAACTTATTGCTTATTTTGAATAAATAAAATAAAACTATACCTCTGAATCTTAGAGATCCCCTTCTACTAGCTGGTTTGTCTTGATCTATTTCGACAATGACTGTAGGAACTACGTCGATAGTAACACCATTAGGCTTCTTTTCAGTACCATTGTCATCATTTGCTTCTTTGTTAAGCTGAAAATATATTTATGTATTTTAATATCTTTCGCTCGAAGAATAAATGTACCCATTACTGTATTATACAGTACGGCCCTCGAGGTAATACGTTTCTGATAGCTGTTAATATTGATCAAATCACGGAAATGGCTACTCCGATTATGATACCTTCACTATGCTATGCCTAAGAAAATACTGATCCTTCCTGTGATAATCCCATCGCAATAGTATTAGCCGTTCTCCAGAATAGTCCAATATTAACAGGTGTCAGAAACGCCTTATCTCGGCGGCCGCATTTGAGTACTTAGGTATTTATTTTATGACATGAAATATTGATTGTGAAATCTAAATGCATTTCTACAATAGTGACAAAAACTATATCATTCTGTTAATAAAATTAAGAAATTAGGCCTTTACTATCACTTACGTTTTAGTAATTCAAGTATTATTTTTCATGACTTAGAAATAATTAAATACTTACATGCAAAAACGAAATGCTTGGTTCCTGTAATTTTATGGCATGTTCTTTGCTTCTCAGTATATTTTCATCTGTTTCCTTTTCTAGATTTAATTTGTGAGCTTTGTGTGTTCGCCACATCTGCAATTTAAGATTAATTTTGTATTCGACCTGACATTTATTCTGTGTCATTATTGTATAATTATTCCTTTGCTATAAACAAATGAGAAGTTGAAATAATATTAATGTAACTCTACTTACATGTGAGCCGCAATAACACAAACCGAGTAAGAATATAACAATAAGTGATATGAAGAATTTGTCAGTGTTCTCTTCTTCAGTATCAGGTTGTTGGTATAGAGAATCGTAGGGCACCCGCGATGGTGGATCTTCTACCCAAGTTTTGTCGACACTCTGAAAATGTTTATACATGCCATAAAACTTTAAGACAGAATCTACCTTATTGTTAAAAAAATCACTGCAACCTTTTTCTGAATTAGTTTTATGACGGTTGACAGGAAATTCGCCAAACTTTAATAAAAAATATCTATTTTTTTATGATCTGAGCCCCATAAAAATACTCACAATAAGAAAGCTCCCATTATGCGTAGCGCCCAGTTGATTCTGTTCAGGCCAAGCTTCATCGAAGTCAGCTGAACATTGTGCGCTCCTCACGCCTTGAGCATTCACAGCATTCACTTTCTCCGAGTCGGACCGAGTAAATAGCATGTATTCTTCCAGCGGTTTCATATCATCGTCGTTTAGTTGTACAAATATGTCTGTAAAAACGAAATGGGAATTCGGAATAATTTTAGTTCAGTTGGTTCAGTTGGTTCATTCAATTATGCGATAGGATAAGTGTATCGTCAAATCATTTCAGTTTTATCAATTACTTAAATCTTGTTTTTACTTTTTGCACTTATTTGGTTACTAAATAATATCTATGCTCATTCTAATTTACAACTCAAATCCTTACGTCCATCCAATCCTTACGTTTATTGTTGTATTTCTTAAAAGATAATCTTTTGTAAATTTGGTTTCATATATCAATGAAATTTCAAAATTATGAGAGGTCGTGGTTACTTACTGGAAAGGCATCCATTATATCCCTTATAAATCTTAAGCCGTGGATCAGTTGTATTGAGACCACCAATCTGTACTTCATTGGAGCCAATGTCATACACTTCCCATAGACCTTGTGGTGGAAGCTTCTCTAGTGGTATCTCTATTCTATCTATTAGAAGTTTAGCTTCTTGACCTACTCTCGTGTAGTATACTGTGTGACGAGCACCTGTTTAAGAAGTATTGATTATGATGTGTACAGATTTCATAACAACTTCTTTATCTACATATTCAGTTCTAAGATAGTGTTAGGTAGATTTGGTAGAACTTTTAGTTTAATTCCTCTGTAACATACCATTTAGAAAATTTCGGTTTTTGACTTCTGCTCCAAAAGCCGATTCTTCTCGATCTTCTTCGAATTTTAAGTAACCATCTTGAGTAATTGCTACTAGCAAATAATAACTGCGCCTAAAAGCATAAATAAAGTTACCTAGCGTCTGAGAGATCTAATATGATGGTAATGTACCAAGAATAAATATGTACTTATTCTCTGTCTGCACCAATAGAAGCACGGTATTCTTCTGGCGAAGATCATTACTTGAGAAGGCTAGTTTTATTTTGACCTGCAAAACAATAAGTTGACGTAACATTGACTCGTTAGTCCCAATTAGTTAATTAATCAGCGAAGCTAACCTTCAATATAGGTCTGGAAATATTAAACTTCCTTTGCAGAATACTCTCTCCATTGAAATCCGCACCTTTTTCTTCCATACAATACTCTCCAAAATAGCTGGTTAGCTCACAATCACAGCTACTTTCCTGATTGGTGAAGTCCTCAGTGCAAGTGCCACCATTTTTACAAGGTTCAGAGTCACATTTCATGTTGCATGCTGGTAGTACACCTGTTAAATCTGTTAAACAATTTGGGGTTTATATTTAGGTTTAGATTTAGATAGGCGTTGTTAAACTTACTCTCTCCTTCTGTTTCTTTACCTTGGTCAATATTAAGTTGCGCCTTCTTAGAAAGATCAACAACATGATCATCTATTTTAAATCCTCTCACGCATCCAACGTAGCCGCCTTGTGGTAGGATATTAGCTCTGGGGGCCAAATGTAGAGAGTAATTGTCGTAACCTCCAAGGTTCATTTGGAAGTAGTCCGTGGGGGGAGCTGGAGGTCTTTGAGGAAGGATTACTTCTGAAAATTATCAATCAATTAAATTGTCAATGACAGTGAATTAATTTATTTAAGGATCTAGAAATAGTCGCGGTACCTATAAATAAACTAAACACAACTAACTACAGACCACTGTGTTCTGAGTTATGAACGTATGTAGAGTTAATATAATTGGCATTTCCATTTGTATTATTAAATAGATTTAGATTTTAGTCAAATCTTTCCTCTTTGCACTATTTCATAGGTGTTAAGAAACGTAATTTTAATGAGAGATTGCACTAAATTGAAATTTGATACCGGTGTAATAGGAACCGATTTAGCTGAAGTGTTATGTATAAATCTCTCCTAAATTATAATGTAAGCTGCATGTTTCTTGACTAAATAATAAAAAATAACTAACCTAATTCAGGATTAGCCCACGGTTTATTAGTATAATTAGTTAATAGCTTTGCTACTTTGTCAACTGTTGTATTCTTATCATATACATGTAGTGTAGTACTATTCTCTGTTCTAATTATTGCAATTTGCACACTTTCTCCTCTATTTATCTTTGCGTATGTTACATTAATTTGAACTATTTCATCTTCGTAATTAAATAAGTATATTATTTTAGTTCCATTATGTATAAACAGATGTATGAAATTGTTCAAATTGTCGTTAGCGTATAGAACTAATGCATTATCATCGTAGGTTCTTAGATTCATGAGAACATTTTGGGTCATCATTTTCTTCAATCTGAGCTTTTCAGCTTCTGTTGCATTGTCTACTAAGTAGTTCTTCTTTAAGTATGCCTCTTTTGTTTGGAATGTAAGTGCTTTTTCGTTTATATCTGAAAGGATGTGGTAACTTTATTAACTTCATGAAATAAATAGAACTATTCTTAAGCGCAAGATTTATTGTAATAATATGTAAAGGTGTCTTTATAGTTACTATATTTCGTACATCAAACTTTACTCAACAAGATTTGATATTTAACTTACTTTCTTCACAATGAGCCCCTAAGTGCGCCCAAGGATTCTTGCAAATACACTCATAGCTCGACCAAAGTTCTTTACAAATAGCTCTATTCTGACAAGGATTGGGAACACAAGATGGTTTGCAATCCTTGATGATCTCAGACAGATGGACGGACATATAGCTGTAGATATCTAGCACTTCACCGTTTACAACTAGACCTCTAAAGCAGCCTATTAGTCCTTGGTTTACGGCGGACTTTTTTAGATGCTCTCTGAAATGGAATTGGAATTTAATTATGGCTTTTAGATTTAAGTTTATAAATAAATAATAAAATAAATATCCTGTGACATTCCTCACACACGGTCATCTGATCCCAAACTAAGCAGAGGTTGTACTATGGAAACCAGATAACTGATATAATACATATACTACTTTTTGTTTGTAAATACATACTTAATATACATAATTACACCCAGACTGAGGACATACAGACATGTTCATGCACACAAATGCATGTCCTGTGTGGGAATCGAACCCACGGCCTGCGGCGCGTAAGGTGAACCTTAACCAACTGCGCCAACTGGCCGTTTGATTTTGGTAAGTATATTATGTTATGTAGAAGCGCTCGTGGTGTAGCATGATTAGCCGTTCTTAATCGATCGGCAATGTTAAGCTACGCCTGTCGTGGTCGGTATCTGGATGGGTGACCGCCTAGTGGTATTTCAAATCGAGCGTTTCCGTGCTTCGGAAGGCACGTAAAGCCGTTGGTCCCGGTTATCACTTAGTTGTGATAGTCGTTAAGCTAGTTGGATGTCTCCTAGGCGACTTGAAAAATTCCAACAGTAGGTTGACCACTAGCCTACCTCCACCGATCCGCAGTGGGCATGCGTGGTGGAGTATTGCCCATTCCCTTTCACCTTCATTTGTGAAAGGAGGCCTGTGCTCAGCAGTGGGACATTATAGGCTGATGATGATGATGATGATGATTATGTTATGTTGCTATCTAGTGTATTTCAACTGGTTTAAATTTAAATATTGCTCCTTAACTCCTTATTCTACGTTATTGCCTCCCTTAAGTTGCAAATTAAGGATGAAGTAGCTGTAGACTGAGAGGAACACTCCTATGTCCAATAAGTTAAAAAAAAAATATCGGGAAAGAGGCATACTTTAAGTTACATACAACATCTTTCTTGATATAAATTTTGATAATCTTAGTTTGCCTATTTGTGGAGTAGGTTAACTTACGCAGTAGCACCTCCAATGAACATAGACCCTTCAAACGGTCCAAATTCCTCCTCCAACAAAAGATTAAGCATTTGATACTCTGTGTTCAACATGAACCTCACGTGATAGAAGTTGTAATCTATCCAAATCTTATGCCATTCACCGCCGTTTAACTTCCTTTTTGAATTAATCACTAGTTTTCTAGTAGTTCCCGTATTGAGAGTAAAGTTGAAGGTAAGCTCGTGTTCTGTGAAAAACAGGATAGATGACAATCTAAAATTGAAAGACAGTTACTACGTTTTCCTGGCTTTCTCATCGCGTTTTGGCCCAAATGAGATGAGAAAGCCAGGAAAAGAAGAACTGACACTGAAATTATCTTACCACTAGTCAGAGCAACCATAAACGAAGGGTAGTTTGGCCTTATAGGTGGTTGAAACAGCAGTATCGCACTAGTCCCTGTAGTTCTGAAACTGAAGGCGATGTCACCTTTTCTCCATCCAGGGACTTCGATGTACGATTGAGATGTTGTAAATGTTACTACGTAGCGTTGGGTGTCTGGAACAATTTATGTTTGTTACTTGTTTTTACGGTTGAACTTAACAGCTCTCGTTTAAATATTTGAAGATGTTATTCTTTTATTCGTCCAAATATGATTATCTTAATAATTTGCCTTCAGGAAATTGTAATCAATTACAGACCAATACATTTTCTGTACGAATGTTTTAACATTTTTAAAGATTCATCAAGTTTTTGGAGAGTAATTAATCTGTTTAGCGTCATAAACAATTGTTTTGGTTTTACAGATTTCATAAAAACTTCTGAGTGATATAGATTCTAATGTAGTCTTGTAAAATTGTCTCGTTCGTCTTGTAAAATCATAACGCTACGAATTACTTACTTGTTTCAACGCACTCCAAAGGACCCAAAGTGATTCTGCCCTGAGCCTCTTCAGTCAAATCCTTCTGTTGTAGAAAGAACATTTCCGTAATACCCAAACTGTTAGTGTCTGTTAACGTCCCTTCATCAGAATGCCACTTATTCTCATTAGCATCGCAATTGCAAGACTGTGTAGGGTTTACGCAAGTTGCGTTGACGCCACAATGGCAGTATCCTCTGAAAATAAAAGCCTATACTTAGCTCTTTAAGAAATTAAAACAAATGCTTCTTTAGATTCGTCTACATTGCCATTTATCCTCTAGTAAGAATATTGCCGTTTTTAGCTATGCCATTTTTTTTTATCCACTAGTAGTTTTTCCTCACCTAATTTTTGCCAAATGATTTGGCAGATTAAAAAAAATATTGTACATCGTAAATCACAGCTTCAAGTCTCCCCTTAAAATCATTCTTATCGCATTAAATACCTACCTCTTCACATTTCCCAAGAAGTCAACAGTATCATTTGACGAAGATATGAACCATGTTGCGCTATGCAGTTCTAAAGGCGCCATGTTGCAATCATACTTGATGTATTGACGACAGTATAGTGAATGGGATATCAACTCTTGAAGCATTTCAGCGCTGAATTCACGGTATTTGATTCTAAAGCTGAAGTCTTGACCTGATGCTGAACGGACGTCCTGTAAGTAGTTTGCTTCTTATAGAACACATGATAATGGTAAAATACCTAATGAAAAAAGTTGCAAGTGAATATTTTTTTGAAGAAGTGTAGGCGCTTATGTCTCTATAGAGAAAATACTGAAACTAGAAACTTTGGATCTCAATTAAGTTATTTTTTATTTGAATTCGTAAGTGATTTTATGGAAATATCAGCCAGCAGACATCGTGTAGCACAACTTTTCATTTATTTATTTTGGTACTATTGTTAAATTGATAAAGTATCAAGATCCATGTTTGTGTGAAAGTTACTGTTAAAAGAAGCTTCCTCAAGATTAACTATTCGAAGTACTTACAACTTGACTAGGTAGATTATGTTCAACAACGGTGGTAGAGGAATCAGCTTCTATCTGAAACTCGCACTTGACGTGAGCTGGTGGAAATCTACCGTTACCATCTATGTCTATTAGGTAGACATCGTTCCTAGTGTAGCCGAGGAGGGCTAACTCTTCGCAGGTTTTGCGGAATGTAGCAAAATGACAGTTCTCGCCGATGTAACCTGTAATTATTGTGACGTTGATGGGATACTTGAAGGTTCTGGTTTTAAAACGTAAATGACGAAAGTGGGAAAAATGTATTTCAATAGGCATCAAACAAAAGAATGTTTAAAAGGGATATTAAACTTTTTACGATGTTTAGAGAAGGGATCTCATACGACATGTGTTTTTCCTCTAAATATCTTAGCACGAGAAATGAAATTTTCATAATTATTTTAAGCTCAGTCCAGTTCAGTATTCTCTATATTATCTTGATTCTAGTAATGCTCCTCTTACCAGTATTATCGCAGTTACAGATGACTCTATCTTGATTGATAGAGCAGATGCCGCCATGTTCGCAAGTGTTAGGCCTGGTACAAGGGTCCACGTAGCGGCAGTCATCGATGGCGACCTCGCCCACAACGCGTTCAGTATTTATAACGAACCTGAATTTACGAGGATATGATCGTTTATAGCTCTTGAAAGTTGTGTCATAAACGAATGAAAGTAAAGGTCACTTGATGTTCTTTTTATTAGTTTGGGATTTTACAAGTTGTTTTCAATGCAATTGTTTGGGTGACCATTTAAAATGGACTTAGTCTTCCATTTATAATTAGTAAGAGGTTTCGGGAAATAAAACTTTTGAAAGTTAAGTCATAAGTGACTGTGAACATGTTCATGCAGACTAATGTTTGTTCTGGTTTGGAATCAAACCCACAACCTGTAATGTGACAATCGCTCAATGCCAATCGGTGTGTCATAATATGTAGCTCTTTACCTTGGTTCTATGGTCAATCCGTTGATTTTTATATTCCTCATGCACCCAATCAATCCGTAATTGGCGGATTTGAGACCACTACCAATAACAATCTTGTCTTGTAATTCGAAGTCCAATCCTAATGGAATAAATTGATTTAGTTCCGCAAATATCTTGATCCCACGATCGACATGTTAAAATGCAACGAAATCTGGCCAAACAAATGGTCCAATATTTGTGCAAACTTACCCAACATTTGTGCATGTTTATAATGATAATCCACAGTCAACTTGATCCTTCCTTTTCTATAATCCAATTCAACAGTATGCCAATCATTGCTCACGTTAAATTTTACAGACTTAAATACTGTGACGTTCTTACCAACATCTTGTAAAAGTTCAAATCTTATTTCCTCTTTCACCATTCTAACCTGAAACATAATTCGTCTTAGACATCAATAGATACAATATTTGTAACAGCTTTACATAAATATTTAATTGACATTAAGTCTTGTAGACAGAAGTTTAATTTCGATATTTTCACTGCCAAATTAAGCTCTGTTAAAGTGTTTTGAATCTTGGAATTTAAGTTTTAATAGTCTAAAAAAACACCCTTATCTCTGTTTGTGAAGATTTCAATCTCTTAATACCTATTTATATTTTTTTCTTAAGGTACACAAACAGTCTTTAAATCTAAAAAAGAATATTGTCGATATAAAATGATTGTATATTGCTGTAAGTAGGTAGAAACATGGGATTTTCCTTATCATCACCAATCATTAATCACTTAATCTTACATCACTCGCCGTCGTAAACATCTAAAGTTGTATACAAAATAATAATACCTACTTACCTCCCAATAACCTTGTCCAGATGTGATCTGACTATAAGCCAATACAGCCATATTCTTGCTCGTTTTGAAATCAAATTTCAAATTAATATTGTTGCTCTGATTCAACGGCCACCAAATATGGGACGTTGCAAAAGGATACGTAATAGGTATCACTTCTATATCTATCTCTTCAAATTCCGGGTCTAGGACACCTATATAGTGGACTTTAGGATTATTTTGCTTTAACTCGTAAAGTATGGACACATCATTATAATAAACATACTTTAAGTTGCCAGCGAAGTTATTAAACGATTGCAATCCTTTCATTTTATGTAAATCTGGTCCACCGCATATGTAGATCTCTGGATCAATACAAACATACTTGGCGTCGCCTGCTACTTCATAAGCCTCAGGAATGTCATCTAGATATACGGTAATGGTTTTCTCGTGAAGTGTTACTGTTAAGTTATGCCACATATTGTTATTCACTTTGTCTCCTAAATAATCTTCTACCGGTCCATCGCCTAAATCTATGTGTATGGCAACTTTTTCTTGATGTATAGATAGGGCAATATAATGATGTTTGTCATCTATTTGACCGCTGGCGTAAAATAAAGCTGAATCGTCGAAACGAGTCTGTGAATGTTATCATTAAAATGCATTAGAATATATTAATAGCTATTTGGAATTCGCGATATAATCTGTCCATAATTTTAATGGCATAATATTTTATATATTTATATCAATATATCTTTGGAAATGATCACAGCTCATTATTTATTAAGATGATTGCTTTTAAATTCGTTTTTTTGGGCATAATAGTAGAGCAAATACTTTCGTAATTCTGTATTACAAAACGGAAACCCAAATTTTATCGTAATGCATCTGCTTTTAGTACAATTACGCATATCACCTACAATATCAAAACTATAACATTAACGCAAGGACATTAAGAAACGTTGGACAATCATTATGAAATCATTACGTGACATTGTTTAAAACATAATTTTACCTTAAAATGGAGGCTGACTCGTGTATTTGTTGAGTGTACTCGATCTTTCCAATCGTAAACGCGATATGACACGTAACTGGATCCTCGCAATGTTAGCACCGTCGCCGCTGCAATTATTATCGGGTGATGCAAGTGATAGTTATTGAAAATTTACTAGTTGGTACATAGAGTTGGTACATTTGTTGTCATGTTAGTTATTTTTTTGATGAAGACTCATTAAATTGCTTTTAGTATGTTTAAATTATAATGTTTAGCAGTTGATCTAAAATACAAAACTATACTACTCCCCTCAATATTTATCATCATCTTTATAAATCGAAAAACGTTTATCACTTAATATTTCAAACAAAGGTTTTTATTTAAAAAAGGGATATTTATTCTAGTTACTGCTACCTAGTGTGCTTACTGCTACCTAGTTACTATTTACAAATTCCAATCCCTTCATAATTGATCTATAGATTATAATTATATCTCACTTCAATTTTATACACAGACGTTTGACTCTTTGTGAAAGTATACAACCAAGTGTTAATTGAACACAATCGTTTAGATGTTCGATTAAGTTAAAACAAAACCTGTCCAACTTATCGAACTTTTGCGTAACACATTTTTGTAATTATTTTGTTTATCGGAATGTACAGACTTATGTAAAAGTAATTGGTCGTTCGTTACAACTGTTTAATTTTGTTTATGACAATCGTAAAGTTTGTAACGATTTGATAGTTTGCTAATCTGGGTTCGGTTCGTTATTACAGATATTAAAGTATTTAGTAATGATTTACTATTTTCTTACAACCAAAATCCTTAGCGTAATAATTCAATGTTACTAATATTCTAAACGCGAAAGTTTGTATGTATGGATGTTTGTTACTCTTGCACGCAAAAACGACTAAATGGATTTTAATGAAATTTTGCACGCTGATATAATATGTTCTGGATTAACACGTTATTAACATTAACAGTTCGGGATAAAAAGTTTCCTATGGTACTTTTTATCGCGGGAAAGTAATATTTCCCCCGGGTACGCGGGTGAAATCGCGGGGCGCAACTAGTAATTAATATGCAAGGAGTCCCTACTATGACGTTTTAAGAACTATTTTTTTATGTATGGAGTAATTACAAAATATCAAACAAATCGACTTGTAAATGCGTAGGCTTACATTAGAGAGAAACAAAAAATAAATATAGAAAAAATTAAGAAAACACATTTTACACTTTTAAATAGGATAAATGTATAAAATATATAGTATAAATTAAGAAAACATGGAGACTATAAAAACGAAAAGACATTCACATTCCATAACAATTCGTTTTAAACTGAACGAGGTACTTACTATAAACATCACACAAATGCTCCTCATACAAAGTGCCGAAGCAATCACATCTGTATCCATTATACTCGTTAATACACCGAGAACCTTCGAAACATAGGTTTTCCATAGTCCTGCATTTATCTATGCATCCTTCTTTAACGTTTTCATGTTTTGTAGCTATAAGTGGTACTATTGGTAGAAGGTCTGATGCTGCTTTCCCTGAACTTAGTACCATATCACTGATGCATCCGACGAATGATTCTATTATGTATTTTACGCCGTGGAGTTTCTCTTCAGAGCTAAGACCTAGAATTGTATTGGAAAAATATTATATGACAGATTTATTAGATTAGTTTATATATGAATCCTCACCTCCAATAAGAATGACTGATGTAAGGTTGTCGGTGATACCGTAATTCGTGTCAAAACTGAGACCCTGAAATTGTAGAAACAAAAAACTGAATTTTTAAATACGACTATTAATGACGATATCCATAAATGACAAACGGCACAAGGAAGAGGTCCTTTTACACAAGGGGATACAGGCAAAGATAATTTATTGATATACCTTTAAATAAACCTCCTCCTTCAAATGATCAACTTTAGCAATAAGTCTGGCGCCATGAACATCGATGGTGACCACCACACTGTGCCACTGGTCTCTGTTCAGAGCGCGACCAACCGTCACCGATGTCAAATGTTTGCCAAATACGTGGACCACTGAAAAACAATAGTTTATAATGAGAATTACAAACAAGTTGAGTAATTAAGACTTATTCACATACAAAGACTAATAGAGTTCAGAGATATAATAAAGAATGAAATCATATATATTGAAAAAATAGATTGAATGAATTGAAAGAGCAAGGAGCAGAGAAAGGTATAAGTAATGAAGATGATGTAGAATAGTAAAGAAGCTGTAACGAAATTCAAACTCTTTGTCACCTTTAAGTTCTCCCTTCTCAACAATAACATACAGTGCGTAAGGTGGCATCTTAAAAACAGGGTTCTTAACATTATGGTATACCAATAATCCGTGCGGAAGTCTCGTGCGAAATCTAAATGATATTTCCCTGCATAACCTGCAAAATATAAGTTACATCGTAATTTTGAATTCGTAACTACTTCAGTCTTCAGTAAAAGTGCCGTCCAGACGCCCAGAGAGATTAGTAATTGAATCCTTGGCCCCTAAAGCCACAGCCAGTATTCAAATTGAACCGAAGTATAAAAATATGCCTAAAAGAATCACTGTGGAAGAACTAATAACGGTATAAACAGCATGCATCAGTGTTTCGTCATTATGAATCATCACGACGAGACCAATATGTTTGCTGCTTAGAGGAACACGTTCCCCATTCTTATTGCTCTATAAGGTTTAGAGAACTTACCAGAACTTTCTTCTTCTAAGAGTAATTTTGTTTTCATTGTTTGGTCTTTCACATTTTCAATTCTAATACTATTGTCGGTTATATGTTACATGCCTTTGGAGAAAATAATAATACTCACCTCAACTGAAATCTCTGTATAATATCACCATCGAGCTGTATAAAAGTGTTATCCTTAGCGAACATAAAGGTCTGATGATGGCCAGTCTCCGCGAAGGTAAGGAACCTGTCTCTATCACTTGGGGGTATAGGCGGTATAGCTGTTGCGTACGTAGATGTTGATATGTTTGCTGTTGTAGTGGTTACTGATGTTGAAGTAAGAGATAGAGTTGTCAATGGTAATACTGTAAAAAGAGAAGGGAAGATATTTTTGATTATGAAGCAAACGGACAAATTGATCTCACTTTTGTGACATTCAAGTCTCCAATGACGTTCGAGTGTACAATGAAACACTGATTTGTTTGACTAATAAGTAAATAACAATATCTTGGATGGAGATGTAAGTTCCATTTGGTAGTGAATGGTTTTATTTGAGATGCCTTTTACATTTCAATGTCATCTCTAAAATCTTTATGGAAATACATTTTTGCTTCGGTTGATTCAGTGAATACTATATCAACTAACATTTTAATCCTTATTGAAGCTTTTTATGCTGCAAAATTTATCTCACCTTTCTCCTCCGACGCTAAATCAACTGGTAAGCTGCATTCAACATCAGCTATTCCATATAAAATTAAAAGTACGATCAAACTTGTACCTCTTCTTTGCAACAATTTCCCCATATTGCTCTATTGTGTTCATTTATCTGAAAAACAATTAGTTCTTCGGCTATTTATTAATCTACTTTATAATTGGTATTATAAATCAAGCTGTTCCATTATTTTCTCAGGATATATTAATCATGTTACGGTCAATACGGGGAAGACCGTCCGGTAGGGTAAGAACGTGCAGTAAGAAATACGACAAATTCTGAATAGTTACAAAGATAGCAGCCCGATATTCGAATAGCTTAGCTGTTAAACTGAAGTTTTACTGGTCTGCGATCTTTGAAGCTATTCAGAATTCGTCTTACCCTACCGGACGGTCTTCCCCATATTGACCTTATCAGAAAAGAACTAGTGTTTTGGAGTAATGAAAGTCATGCTGATGTAATTCTTTTTTTGTGGTTTATAAGTTGCATTTTCCCGCAAAACTTTACTACTTGCTAGTTACACATACAAAATGACAATTATGTAAGTTAATGAGTTACATATTGTTCTAGATTTATATTAACAGTGCTTTGCGATAATCAAGTTAAACCACAGCCCTTATAAATAAAAGTTTCTCTTCGATAATTTCGTAACTGCCAGAAAATATGTTAAAATCTTTTTCCACTTAAGAATCTCTTTTTAATTTGAAATCTATGCTGATAGCATTTAAAGTTCATTTTTATTACTCTCGCATCGCATAGGACACAAGCGGAAATATGGAATCAGAATGTTATAGTGTGGGCTGGGTAAAACTCGTCCAGCCTTTGTAGACCTGCCTTGTCCCTGACTCCTACTGTAAAGATTTTGACAAAGGGGAAATTGGCAGTAATTTGAGGGGTCAAATAAGAATGGACGAGCTTGTAAAGCTAAATTGGCTCAAGTAACCGCAGTTGTCTCGAGATGTGGTTTTGACATATCGGTTTTTGAGCTGTCTCTGTTTGACATATTCGCACGGTAACGGCCTGTCTTTATTGAATACATCCTCAATTATAATAATGAAACGTAATTTTATAATATGCACACATTAAATTAACTCAAGGTCTTCATAGCAAAAAAGTTGTAATGACATTTTTTTAATTATAAGTACACATATCATTAACAAGTAATGGTACATACCTACCTAAATGACTTCTAACTACAATTAACACTAATTTAATCACAGCCACAAACTTCTGTACACCATTCGCACAAACTAATAATGATTGTCATTCTTTGGCGCGTATTCCATATTTGAATTCTCGAATTAAGGTTCACACTTCACAATAAAAAAAATATATTTGGATTTTAGAACGTTTTATTTTTATTGTATTTTAGTTGGCCAGGGCGATGTAAGTAACGCGTCCCCTGTCAGCCGCGGTACACTGACGCAAACTTTAACAGCATGTAATAACACTAACAATTGTCCTCATGGGTCAGAGTTGTTCCCAGGCACAGGACTTAGGACACTAGCGGAGAGGTCGAATAAGCGGGGAGCCATCTTACAAATGCTTAACTATTGTAAGGTCTTAATTTATTCGCTGACCGAGTTAATACTATTAGACTTTTTTTATCCCAAAATTATGTAAATTCTAGATATTTATATAAAATTATCGATATAGAAAAGTTGAAGAGCTTTTTTCTTATCCGAGCGTTTAATAGGATTCCACTTTGCCTGTTTATGTTCTAAATATAATAAAAAGAAATAGTAAGTTTATTACAAAGAAAGAAGTAACATAAGTACTTAAGTCACGTTTTTATAAAAAAAAAATATACAAAATCGTCTATACCATTCTAAACTCAAACTAGATTTAGGTGGCTTAAATTGGATAGCACCCGAGATAATTTAGAGGAGGATATTATTTATTTTCTGTATGTGTTGAATAAACGATTTGAAAAAAAAAACCCATTCCTCGTTGCACCGAGCAACAGTACTTATGAATCTTGCACAGATGCATGCCGTGATTAATTAAAGAGCACTCAATTATCCGGCAAACCATGACATGAGCCTGTAATTTAATTTACTTGTGCCTGTTAATTAATAAGTACCTGGGTGATTGAGCTTTGCTCGCATTCTCGAAAACCGCGTTTTCCCAGAGTGAGATTTAGCTAGATTCGCCCCCCAAAAACCCCCATAGCAAATCGAAATCATGAGAAGCGTTCGAGATCTCAAAACAAATATTGCTAGTTTAATAATATAGGATAAACTTTAATTTAATACCTTATTTAAAAAAGGCTAGGAAGACCCATTAGTGTATCACATTTTGCTAATTAGATGGAATTTTTCAGTTTTATATTTTTTTATAAATCAAACATGATATGATTTTTTTATGAATATCTTATATACGTTTTAAAACGTAAATGTACAAGCGTAGAATGTATGTATAATGAAAAGGTATACAGTAGTAGTAGTAGTTTATTCATTCTTAAAAGGATAGGCAAGGGTTATTTTCAACCATACAGCCATTTCATACGTGTAATTTTATATAATATCATTTTCATTTTAGTACAATGGTGGTCATTGTACTAAAGCTTTTCACGGACTCTTTGAGACAACTTGAAAATACACGATAAACATAATTCATTTCATTTCACTTAACTGGTGCACATGAATGATCTTTATTGGATAAAATACCACCGATAATATGCAATAAAATCCAAAATACACGAATTTATGAAATTTAAAATGAATACACAACGTCACTCTGCAAGTTCCCACCAAAAAGTCGAAAAGGTATACAGTTTTCAACTTGATTCTTTCAACATGTTTTGATGAACGAAACCTTCTTGCCGATTCTAAGGCGACGAACCTTTTCATTCCGTGACTGTACAACAATTTTTAAAATTAGTACTCTTCGTTTTTTTTTTATACCACTAATTTGGCAAACAAGCATACGGCCCGCCTGATGGTAAGCAGTTACCGTAGCCTATGGACACTTGCAACACCAGGGGTATCACTCGTGCGTTGGCGACCCTTCAGAAATCTCTTCACACCCTTTTTGAAGAACCCCATGTTAATTAGTTTTTATTTCTTTCTGGTTGCCAGTATCACAGAGTAAATAATATACTATACGTACCCAATTATAGGTATACATACGGACAGCCGTGCGTGTGTATTTTTATATAATAATAATAAATCTTAATTTATTTATATAATCATGATTTTTGTTTGATATACCTAATTGTTTCTCCATTACAAAGCTGTAAGCAAAATGTTTGCGACACACATACATTATACTTTACAGATATAAACGGCTACCTGTTCAATATATTAAATAACTGTAAGGAACTCAGTATTTAAGTATTAGGTAGTTTATAGCAAAAGATATCCGACTCAATTGAAATAAAGGCCATTATTGTTATGAACAAATATAAAAACAGTCGTATTCTTTATCGATATTACTTTCTTAGTCGCTCTTCCATATAACAAGCAATTATAAACGCTTTCCTTTCAATAGGGTCGTATTATTTGCTCACAATAAAATGCGTGACTATTTTACTTCGCATGAAAGAAATATTTTGTTATATCTTTTTATTTATGTCACGAATTTAACGTTTTTAAAATAAATTGTTTGAATACGGAATGAAAATAATACTTAAAAAGAGAACACGATGATTTGTAGAAACTGGAATGCGGTTGAGCTGCCAGTAATCCAATATTTTCTATGCAAAAAATAAATCTGAAAGTAGTTTGTTCAGAATTACTAGGGCTTTTTTAAGCCAAACTTAATTTATTTCCTTGGGCGAATAAAACCGGACTATGCGATGAATTTTTTTAGAATGAAAGCAATAAAACGTTAGGGGGTAACACATTTAGATTAATTATTCCTTTGATGGTATTTATTACATCAAAACATTATAATAAAACTATACTAAATAAATTTATCTAAATAATAATAAAATAACTAAAACTAAGAAAGGTAAAAAATAATAACATAAGAAACATATAAATAAGCTAACCCGTCAAGGTCGCTGCCAAGTGTTAGCGTGGCGGCATTACCTCTGTGTATTGCTATACTAATAAATATATTCCTTTGATTAATAATATATCAATTATTCATTGATTTTAAAGCAAGATTTTGGTTGCCAAGTGTACTGACGTCGAAAGCCGTGGCGAAGGTCGTGGGTTCGAATCCTACAAGCTGCGGGCTCTATTTCATTTATTTCTCGTTCGATTAATTCACGATAGGCTCTTTAAAGATATGTTAATGATATGTATGTACATTTGTTAATAGAAATATATATATAGCCATGTAGCATAAAAATTAATGCACTTGATAACCCGATCCCTTACTTTTTAACATAGACAAAAATATTTTTTTCTTCAGTAGGTCGTCTTAATAGAAGTGAAAAACAATGTCTTTATATCTAATGTAGCTGCTGTAAAAATAGTATTGTTTTTATCGCTTCACTGCAGAATGTGACTGACCTCCGGAGACCAGTCGAAATGGCGGTGTCCAACACGCGGCGCCCACTTGGTGCATCGGTGTTACCGCCTACCTCGGGTGTTTTATTTATTGACCACTCACATGTTATAGCCTTATTTGTGGTTGGATTTGAAATAGACATAGAACAACTTTATTTGATTTAGATTTTTAAACCAAATGATGTTCCAATTTGACGGAAATCCCCGAGCATGTTATTTCCTGTATCAATTATAACAATATTATGAACAAGCAATTATTAATTATAGTTAAATTATACAATCACTAATTCGTAACCATAAATAATGAATTAATACAATGATTTATTTTAAAGAAAGTAAACTAGCGATCTATTGTCTTCTCTTCCATTGAAGAGTTAGGTACCTACTATCTCGTTGATAACGTAACTTCTGTTACGTAAGTACAAGGTGAATGGGAAATAGGCAATAATGGTACATAAATAGCTCTTATGTTTTTTCTATAATTTGTTCAATGGCCTTTTAAGATGATGGGTGTGTAAGCATGAGTAGGTTCTTCACGGAGCAAAGCGAGTAAACAGAAAAATTCAAATTATAAAAAAAGTTTGAAGAACATTTTACTATTTTCTTGATTAATTTTCTCAACTTTAAAGGCGGGAGATGCAGATATAGATTGTCCACCAGAGTAGGTAGGTAGGTTGTCTATGGACTAGCAGGGGATTGCCAATTTTTACTGCAGACTTGTATAATGCCACAAATAATCATTCACGCTGTTGATTCTTATTTCATTATTGTGAGAACCGTATTGAAATGTCACAAATTTTATTGGGGAAACCTGAGGATCTAACTGTTACCGTACTATTATGCTACTACAATAAAAAAAAAAAAAAAAACTGTCCTATCGAAGCCAATTGGGGTAAGTTCCATAATTTTGTACCTACATCTTTTACCTATCCAACTCTATCAGTGTTCTTACAAGTTTTATATCTCTTTATTTTCATTGTTACAGTTCTTCATTTGGACCTATAAACTTTAGTGAAGACAGTCTAACTTTCATAACTACTATTTCGTATGTAGCGGCTGCAAGATAAAGGTAACGTGTCGTGATAAGTTCCTCTTCACTTTGTGTGCACCTTCGGTTACATCATCACTGACAATAGTGAGATTGTGGGCAAACATGAGCCTATACACGGTAAAAAAGTGGTAAAAAAAGTCAACTGCTAGAACATCGCTGCTTCAGAAAAATAGTTTAAAAATTCCTTCCTCGTATATCGGCTAAAATGCTCCTCAGATCACAGCGATAAAACCGAACAATCAAAATCGAAGTGTTTTAAAAGCAGTGAACTGAAAACATTGTAAAAAGTAAAAAAAAAAAACACGAAAACAGATTACTTTTTGCAAAAAAAAAATTCGTTTATGTTTTTAATAGCTTATGCTTAGCGTCAAATAAAAACAGCCATTAGTACAGTTTTCAGATATAAAGAAAATCAATTACCTATGTCTTTTGAGTATTAAAAACTCTTTTCATGTAATTCCCTGTCAAATACTCTATCAATAGAGGTATTTCGCGGTAGACTAACTAAGCCACCAGTTTAATTTGAACTCCGATCTCATATTTTTATTCTCAGTGAGGGCTCTTGATGACTTGTTCGATCTGAGAAGATGAAAGATAGAATTTAATACAGAATATAGTGCAACGTTTAGAAGCAAAACAAGTTAATATTTTAGGTATTATGTAAGTGAATAGAGATCAGAATCCGTTCGTCGGATACGCTGGTGAATGGCGATGGACCATCACTTATGAATATGTTTGTTTCCATTGTTTTGGGCACGTCTATTTTAGTCAAAATAATGTTGCATTTTCAATAAATCGCTCCACACTTAAAAATACTATATTTGCCATATCATTTTGACTTGAAATGTTGAATGCATCCTCCTTGTATCTTGTGCCTCTGTTGAGGGACGTGACCTTTATGGACTATCTTCACTCTACTATTCTCTTGGACTATCGGACTATTGCTCGCCGTCGGATTCCGACCCCACGGCCCTTTTCCTTCCAACTTAGTTTTTTTTAATTAATTTATGTTTTAGGAACTTTGAGTCTCTTAAGAGAATATGACAGCTCCATCGTAACCTAAGTTTACACTTTTACCTTAATTTATTACATATAATTTCTTAATAAAGCGATCTTGCCACTTCAGAATTTGGTGTCGCCACAACGCTCGAATACCCACATCTAACATATTTAATTACCTTAGTTTTTAATAATTTTGACTATAAGCAACATTGATTGATGAAATCTAAAAGAAGTACGTCGAGATACGTTGACAAAATTCATGTTTTTTAGAGGTGATTCAGTGCCGGCAGCGGAAGGGATTCTGGTCACTTTACAAACCGCAGGTACATGCTGTTTGACCGCGATCTTCTGTAAGGTGGGTACTTCCCCGGTCGGGCTGCTCCAAATGTTTAACTGGAAACATTTTTCTCAAAACTTTATCAATCTTTTTCTAATTCCATCTAATGTAAAATCTTTTTATGTAGAAATCCTGTAAAGAAGAGGTATCTAAGGATTTTACAAAGCAGGCATACTATAAGAAACGTAACGATATCGTAACGTATGAACATGGTGCACGCATCCCAAAAGTCGGTGTCGTCCGCGTGTGGCGGATGCGTTGACGAGCCGGTCGGTGCCTATCGTCTGTTACGATCGACCTAAATACAACAATCATACGGGCATGTCGACGTCGCGCCGGCTCCTCACTGACCGTTGTATGCACCTGCATTATTCAACCCAGCTTATTGCCAAATAAGGATGATTAGGATTTGCCTTTATTATGAGATGCACGCTACGATTGCCGGTGCAGTATCATTGTTAGAATATTCATCATTTTAGGCATTCACTGTCCAGTTTTGGACAGCCAAAGCTTGTCAATCAAACGCGGATAGCAGTCGAATGGAACTTTGATGTTCAGCTTTGGGCTTAAATTAGTAGGAACAGTAAAATAGAGTCTTTGCAATTTACAAAATGATATCGGAACCGTTTTCCATGATAGTTCCAGCATTACCAATGTGCTTGTGCAATCACTATACATAAAAATGAATCTCTATTTCCCTTGGTCACGTCATAACTTGAGAACGACTTTACCGATTTCATCCATCTTTTTTTCAAGTTTTCTAATACTCTGGAGATGGATCTGAAGTAAAAAAAAATCAAAAGTTGCAGATGGTAGGGTAGGGTAGGATATCCCTCGGGTACGCGGGTGAAACCGCGGGGCGCAACTAGTTCCTTATAAAAGACAACTCAAGACTACTTTCAGATTTTCTATAGTGGCCAAACCTACCAACTTTCGCGGTCATAAAATCTGGCAACCTCTTATGAAGCGTCAGGGACGATCTGCAATCCTTATAAAGGATTAAAAAAACCACGCATAACAGAATGGAATGGCAAAATTTACAATATTCGTAACATGAGTGCAATAGTCATTCTATAATCTTGTTTCTAATTTATGTTTTGATTTTTAATTTTTAATAAAAAAAATATTTTGATTTACTAGGCTTTTTTTTTGACAGGTATACCATTTTATTTTTATTACATAAAATATTTATAAAGTTTATAATAATATAAATACTTAAATGGACATGAAATAATAGAAGAGTAAACTAAAACTACATTAAAATTATAAAGGCAATATATACAAGGAAATAATTATAAATAAAAAACTGCGTTTAAATCGCTGCCTGCAGGCAGGGTTCCCAAAAAACTGGCGACGTTACCTCGTTGAATTGCAAGGCTAATGCGTTACCCGAGGTAAGCGCCAGCTCTTTGGTCCCCTGTAGCATCAATTAGGCGTCTGGGCAACTCCCTAACTAAACTACGCGCCTCTGGACCCCAGCAACCCATTGTTTCGACCCCAAAGGGAAGAAATATGTAACCGTCTCGAAGAGTTACATATTTACTAGGTTTTGATTTATTTTTATCTAATGGGTAAAAATAAAATTTAGCTATTGTATAAAAAAAATTTTTGGAAGGTATTTGTTATTGTGGTAGTATTTTGAAAATAATAATTTTGATTATTTTAAATTAAATAATCATAAGTCCCTACTACATTGAATAAATGGCTTTGATTTTGACTGCATTGACAGAAATTTAGATGAAAAAAATACATAAATCTTTATATTGCTGAAGTGCCATCTTTCCAAACAGCGCTCTGAATATGAAGTGACAATGATATAAATAATTGTGCAACTATTTTAACGTAACTATCAATATTATTAACTTATAGTCGATAGTAAGTTCTAAATATATAACAAAATTAAAAGAAGATATTATTTTTAGCTTAATCTAATCATATACCTACTCTTACGTAGTCATTGCAGCAATTTGTTAATTCAGAGGATGTAACTGAAGACTATCTCTGACTACATCTTAGTTATATAAAGAATAAAGATATTATATTCTGTATGTACAACTTTGTAATGCAGATATTCGCAAGTAGGTCATGTAATACGTACCAATATAGTAAGTAGAGGTAAATTCGATTGTGATCTAGTTTTAGGGTTCCGAACCAAAAAGCTTTTATGGTAACTGTACTCTTTGTTGTCTGTACTTGCATTGTCATCGAATATACTAATGTATACCAATATCAAGTCAATCCGATCACTGGATTGGGTGAAATTCGACTTGCAAGATTCCACCCGAACAAACATAGTTACAGTATGAGGCATGAGTGGTGAGCACAGATAGGCAGTAGTGGGGGTAAGCTCGCGCATGTACACTTTTGGATAAATTACAGTAGCCAAATGACACGCAAGAGTCCAATAGACGACGAGGATTGACTGACGAACCAATTGTGTGCAGCTCGGCGCTCTCCCCTTCTTCATTCCGCCAAATAGACCGAAAAAGTAAATACTGCGCAGGTGGCAATCTGTGCTCACCACTCGTGCCCTTTACTATACATACATTGCAAGTTAAATAAAAGCTTGTAAAAAAGGAACCCTTATGGTGCGAATCCGCCCACCTGTCTGTCTGTCATATGCTGATTAACAATGTCGGCACAAACCAACAAGTATACGTCCAAGGAAAGTTGAAATCCTCAGTGCGCGATGATCAGTCTCACACTTGGCTGGCTTTATCTTTTTTATATACCAAGAAGTCGGTAAACAAGCTTACAGCCCGCCTGATGGTAAGCGGTAACCGTAGCCATATAGACACTTGCACTACACGAGGCATCACTCAGGCGTTACTCTGATGATTCTCGCGTGCAATGAGCTCTGGCGACCTTACTCACGCGCAGGAACACAACAAAGTTATTTGTTATTTGTTTGCGGAATTCTGTAAGCTGCTCTTTGAGCGAATATACGCTATACTCTACCCTATGGCTCTACTTTTCTTTTTGCAGTAGCATTTGAAACATAATTTGATACACTACACCAGTGTTCAATCTGTGGGTCGCGAAGCCTTAGTCGGGGGGTCGCCGGCAGAAGGAAAAAGGCAAGGTAGACTTCGCACAAGCGGGCATCCAACTTACCTCTTACAAACCTCTCGCGGTTTCTTGCAGACTAATAAGTAAAGGTATCAAAATAAAGGAAATCATTATCGTAGTCTTGTAATTTATAAATTCGTTGTTTGTCTGGTAAGGGGGTCGCCAGAATTTTTCAACCTGTAAACTGTAACGGGGGTCGCGAAATCAATAAGATTGAAAAAGACTGCACTACACTAATCCTTACTATTAGTATGTACAGTGAATACTGGATAACTGGGTCTTGGATATATGAGAAACCTTTACTACTGATAGTTGTAATGACGTCCAGACACTTTTGCATTGAAATGCCCCTTTTCGTAGTGTCTTTCCGGTGAGGTGAGGCCGGTACCTGGATGGGTGACCGACCTAGTGGTATTTCAAAACGAGCGTTTTCCGTGCTTCGGAAGGCACATAGAGTATTCTCGGAAACGGCTTATTCTATTGCAACGGGGCTTTTACTGGAACGTTCAGTATTTTCTTAGGCATTTGTTAGTGAAGGTCCTATCATTATCAGATTAGCCGTTTCCGTGATTTGGCCAATATTAAGAGGAAATGCTGGTGGCATTTGTTCCATACAAACGTAATCCTCAGTTTCCTCTCTGGATAATGACACTAGAGCAATGATTATTTTACCATGCAATCTGTAGGTACCACTGTATGTCCCTCGGTTGTGTTTTTCTCCATAAATTAATTATTATCAGAATTAGCAGCCTTCTGAAATCACAAAAACTTACCATTTTTAACGCCCTTATCAGGCGTCCAGCGAACAAATTAGACGAATATAACTTTTTAACAAAAAAATAAACCGCCTTCAAAGTACACTAAAAAGTATAAAATAACTCTTATCTGACACTGTTTTGAAGTGAGCGAAATCGCATGACGTGTTCTATAGAAAATATTTCGCTGACTTCAAAACAGTGTCAGATAAGAGTTATTTTATACTTTTTAGTGTACATTGAAGGCGGTTTATTTTTTTGTTAAAAAGTTAATTTATTTTTAGATTTTTAGTTTCATTATATTATACTGAATACATCTGCGTAACCTTTTCGAGTGTATAGGCCTGATGATTTGTTGTCTGATTGCGTAAACAATGCATATTTATGCGATAGCAGCAATCGCGGCTGATTTGCTATAATTTTTTTAAGAGTTCCGTTGTCTATCTCCGAAACTCATCATCAGATCTATATGAAATTTATATGGGACCATTTCGGAATCTACAACTTACGAACAAAAAAATAATTTTGCAAATCCGTCTATATATGACGGAGTTACGCCCGAACATACATAAAAAAAAAATATATATATATAAACAACCGAATTGAGAACCTCCTCCTTTTCTTGAAGTCGGTTAATAAAAAAACAAAGGAAAACCGACAGACACAGCCCTTCTTATTATGATTCTTGAATTTTATTTTTAAGTCGATCCCGTTTTGGAGGAGAAAACCGGGGATTACGAAATAGCGATTTCGTCTAATTTAAATATGTAGGTATAATCCATCCAAGCTGTAGTTGACTCTATCGCACACAGGTGGGATAGCTCGGGCACAGCGCGACAGCAATATACATGTTAAAAACCTATTTTTCAAATTTCTTGCAGCCATCCTTTCCTCTTAACAGGTCTCAGAAACGCATTCTCTCGGCGGCCGCATTGTAGATTCTTTGCTATTAGTGCAGCGGGAGAATGTTCGGTCTATCAAAAATATACTAAACGGAGATTGATACTTTATTACACAGTTATCGTTTGGACTATGGCATTACTACAGATAGTGCTGTCAATGATTTGCTAATCCGATACGCCTACCATGAAATTTTTCAAGGTATGTCGTTAAATACTGATTTGATTTACAATTTACATGAGAGTATTTTGCGACTGCCGTTGGTATTGCCAGTTTCAAATAATGGAATATTACATCTAAAGTGGCAAACAAGGATAGGGCCCGCCTGATGGTAAGCGGATTATAGTACTAGCTGTTCGTGTCCGGCGTCGTCACCCGGGTGAAATTTTATATATCCTATGTTACTCTGTGATAAATTAGATTTCCCCTGGCGAAAGAATTTTTTTAATTGGGACAGTGGTTTTATTCATTACAAACAAAAATACAATAATCCAAATCTTCTCTCTTTATTATTAGTGTAGATAGACGTTTACAACACTGGGACAGGGATGCCGACGAATACCGCGTTGGTCTATACCTAATAATTTACCCATAATTTTGAACGTCAATTCCTTCATTAAAGTATTTAAATATCAAAACAAAACTGCATAGTCAGAATTCGGCTGTATTTCGGAATTTAAAAAATAAAAACATCCATTGACTGTTGCGATATTCATGATACGATGAAAAACATTTGCACGAGAGTTTTTCGTAATGGCATAGATACTTTCGAAAAAACGTACTTCGCGATGAAAAATATTCGAACAAGAGTTTTACGCAATACATTTTAATGATACATTTGAATAATCGTATTTCGAATTCTTGAACATTAGCACTAGTGCACTACAGTAAATCGATGTTTACTTCTTTTCCTAAGCTAACATCTTAACATAAATTCTAAATAGTAGCAATCCGATAACTTGGCAACACTAACTACTTAATAGTGGGCCAGTAACGAGAATACGAGATGTACATCGCAACAAAACACATTTGCTTGCGTGACCAATTTCATGCTACGTACAATTTTGTACATGTTGTTATGATCATTGTTCGACTTATTGTAACTATCTAGTTTAGTTTTAGACTTGTTTTGACATGATAATGTCGCTGGTAATAGCGTGTTTATTCTGTGTTCTATTTTTTATGAATTGTGTCCATTCTGACATGTTAATAGAGATGAAAATTGCTTGTTAATGTTAGGAATTACTGAGTTTCTTTTAGTCACGAATAATGAATCTTATTTTACATCATTAAAGTGTTTTTATGATTGACAACAGCTTTACAAAATACCTACATGGCCCTAAAGATAACCCTAGAAATTGCCTAGAAAGCTGAGATTGTGCCCTATCAGAAAAAGAAGGGTTTTAGAAATATTTGTAACTAGCTGTCCCGCGCGATTTCACTCGCATTCCCGAGGGATCGTATGTTTTCCCGGGATAAAAAGTATCCTATATGTTAATACAGAACATATTCTATCTATGTACCAAATTTCATCCAAGTCCGTTCAGTAGTTTTTGCGTGAAAGAGTAACAAACATATAAACTTTCTCGTTTATAGTAAGAGTAAGGTTTTAGATTTTTTGTATGGTTGTTATGCGACATTTTTCTAAAATTTAATATAATTCCTTTATGCTAATATTAAACTTTTTCTCAGGGCATAATCTCAGTTTTCGAGGGTTATCATTTGGACAATTAATTACAGGACACCCGTATATAGTTTACTATATACGGGTGTCCTGTAATTAATTTTAATTCTCCGAAGCTGCCACAGCTGCCGTCCAACTTTTCCTTGGATGGCCAGTTTTCCCGATCTCAATTAGTTTAGAAAATATGTATTATTTAGACCTGTAAGCCAAAATACGCATCGATTGGACCAAATAATATTTTTATGCCTTTTGCGGTCGACACCATGGGACCGTGGGGGTTCGAAGCTCGTCGTTTTGCTCGCAATTTGTCATCAAAATTGATCGAGATCTCCGGAGACCAGCGGGCGGGAGCTTTTTCCGCCAACGCATGATGCCTTGGCTATCCAAAGAGGTAAAGCTGCCAGCGTTCTGGGAACCTAGCAGCGGCAGACTTGAGGAAATTTTCTTTATATAGATTGTAATTTGTACATATTTGTTGTAAATTAAGTTTTTTAGTAGGTACATACAATTATGCAATAGAAAAATAGAAAATATTTATTTCGGTAACTTATCAAGTTATCATCTACAATAATAATATAGTCCTTTTAAGTCAAAATCAAAATCAAAATCAAAAAGTCATTTATTCAGTTGAGGCCCTAGTAAGGCACTTATGAACGTTACATTGGTACATACAGTTGAATTTACCATCGGTTCGGAATACACTAGTATATAAAATACCTGTGCTAGGAGGAATAATACCAAGATTCTAAGCATTTACACACAATATTATTAAGCAAGGAACGACAGTACTAATGTACACAGTATACTATTAAATACGTATGTCAACTCAGAAATAGCTATTACATAAAATAGGTAAGTACATTATATCCCAAGATTATAATTTTGTATGCGGCAATCTGACACGTAACATCCGTAGAGCCGGAGCCTCTGTAAATGGATAGCTTGCGTTTACTATATCACTTTAACTTAGCCATTTTTGCATGTGTGTGTTAAGTGGATTTTGTTAACGTCTGGGATCTATTTTTTTAACTTTCATTTCAGCTGAGCTACATTTTTATATAGGTCACGTTAATGTTTTTTTTAGTTGTAGTGTTAGTAGTCCCGATTCTGTTGTAAATCGCACAAATAGTCACATCGCATCTTTTTCTCACAAAAGGATAGCACGTATTTAAAGCTGTCTAATTAGTCTTAGCCGTCTTCATTTGCGGGTTTTTAGACGTAACCGCGATAGATGGCGATTTTTATATTGAAAACAAGCATTGGACTAATTTGACAGGACTGAATTTCTTATATTTTTTTCTAATGTTCTTTGTTAGAAAAGATATAGTGAGACTGACAGCACCATTGTTATCGTAAAAACTTTAATATGTAATATACATGAAATAAATAAATAAGTATCCTGGTGCATTCTTCACACACGGCTATCTGATCCCAAAGATCTAAGCAGAGCTTGTAATATGGAAACCAGATAACTGATATAATACATATACTACTTTTTGTTTATAAATACATACTTAATATACATAATTACACCCAGACTCAGGACATACAGACATGTTCATGCACACAAATGCATGTCCTGTGTGGGAATAGAACCCACGACCTGCGGCGCGATAGGTGGAATCTAACCAACCGCGCCAACTGGCCCGTCAATCAATGAATAGAGCAAATACTCCACCACGCGTGTCCGCTGCGGATTGGTGGAGGTAGGCTAGTGGTCAACTTACTGTTGGAGTTTTCAAGCCGCCAAGAGGCCTCCAACTAGCTTAACGACAACTAGTGATAACGGGGACCAACGGCTTTACGTGCCTTCCGAAGCACGGAAAACGCTCGAGTTGAAATACCACTAGGCGATCACCCATCCAGGTACCGGCTTCACGGGGTTAATTTAATTTTGATGATCGGTTAAGAACGGCTAATCATGTTATTCCACGAGCGCTTCAGCTTTGTAAATACAAACTTAATATACATAATGACATCCAGACTCAGGGCATGGAGACATGTTTATGCACAAAAATGCATGTCCTTGATGTCACTTATTATCAGGAAGACCTCATGGTGAGTGAGCATTGTTGTCTGTGGCCGTCAGGTATATCAGGGGAATTACTAATGAATTTTGAATTATCAAGTCTTAAAAGCATCCTTTATTTTACTTTAGGTATAGCTTTTTTAAATAATCTAAGGTTTACATTACATATTTCAAATTATTAAGTGAATCTGCCTAAATATGAACCCAAAAGTCAAACTGAATTACTAATTGTACTCACACAAATAAAAAAAAGCTCTAAACACATTAAAATAAAGTTAATTTTCTTACGACAGCTACAATTGCAGCGCCATACAAAAGACATCAACGCTAACCTTGTTTAACACAAACACGACACCTTTGATACGTCTCTGGCAAGTGTAGATATAGCACTGATACGTTTATTTCATCACTATTTGATAAAGTAAGTTGTGAAGTATAAACTAGACCTCTATTTACTTTGTATGTGTTTGATTATTGTCAAATAATCATAAGTAATATTGGTTGAAGTTTGTTTGAAAATTTAAGGTAAAGTTGTACGGTGAAGAAAATTTATGGGAATTTATTAACTAGCGGTCCCCCGCGGTTTCACCAGGTTGTCCTTCTCCATACCATAGGCTATCTGCATGCCAAATTTCATGATGATCCGTTGTGTAGTTGAGGCGTGAAGGCGTAACCAACAAACAAACTCAATTTCGCATTTATAATAGTTAGGAAAAGTTAGGATAGTTAGGATTCCATTATATTATTATCAATTTGAATTTTATTAAGTTGCATTTAAATGAAATACATAAGAGGGCAAATCTTAAAATCAGTTTTTAGCGTTACTATAATTATAAGCATCTTTATACCACGGGCTTTAAACTTCTCCATATTTTAAAAAACTAGATTTGACAGGTATTACAGCTATAGGTATTTATTTTGGTACATAAATGGAATAGTCCAATCAGTGGGGATAAAAAAGAGGCTTTGCCCTGCAGAAGGCGGAGTAGAAAATGTTTTGATTTGTATTGCTTAAGTAAAGGGTAGTCATGAAAAATTAAAGTTTTCGACCTCGAAAATTGGTGCAACATTTGTTATTTTTTACATAATGCTTCAAAAGGACCCCACACATCGCTGTTCATTCGATTTGGCTGAAATTTCGGGAAAATATAGTCTATAACACGATGATCGATTGTGTAAAGTTGCAACGTTAAATAATGACTAGTTTTTACTACAAAATTACTAATAGGTTACTAACTATTACAAAAGGTTTATGTCGAGGTTTGTAAAACTTTTTGTAATAAGAAGGTTGAGTTTAATCACCATATTGCTAACACTATCGCACTCAAGAGTCACCAGTCGTCACATACCATAGTATTATAAGTATGACAACACTGAATAGTATACTAGTAGTACTGAGAAAACGCAACGTTTTTCCTGGCAATAGAAAGTTTATTTAAATTCACAGTCACGTATATTACACGTTTGCGTCGATAACTCGTAAAATTTAATGATCCATACTATGAGGCTTATAAATAGTGTTGCCAGGTGTTTGCGCGGGACGTCCCGATTTTCAGGCGTGTGGTGACACGTCCCGATTTACCCTTGATCGGGACGCCTAATGTCCCGATTTTTCACTAACCTTCTTAGGCTGTACTATATTCGTCAATTTTGACAGGAAAAATGAATATATCTGATTCTGTAAGCTGTACTATATTAAAATATTTTATATACTCTTGACCGTTTTTTTTTCTAGCCATTGTAGGTAGCTGTCCCGATTTGATAACCAAAATCCCGATAATTTTAACCTTCCGTTCCGAAATTTAACACACTGGACCTGGCAACACTACTTATAAACGACCATCAGTTTCGAAACGTATTATTCTTATGAAGGGTATAAAACTTGATCAAACTAGTTGGTGAGCTCGTTGACTTGCGCTGTACGTTGTACATCTGCTGTTGAGTGTTCCGGGTTCAATTGTTGCAGGGCATGGTGGAAAGTCTGGTTTTGCTAAGTAGGTTTTTTTCACAATGGAAACAGTACAGACAATAGAAAATGTATTGTTTATACGATTAATTCACCAGTGAACGTACCTTAAAAATCTTGTCAATTTTCCACTACATAGTTGATATATGGAAGGAAAACATTCAGGATTCCAATTGGTGTGATATAAGTTAAATAATAAAAGGTAGTTATAAGACTCATACAAGGAATATTATACTCATACATAATAAGATTGTTTTGGATGTGTAAATAAAAGAATAAGCCGTGAAAACTTAAGAGTTCTAATAAAACATTTTATTGGTATAGAAGGGTCGTCGAGAACTGTTATTGAGACTGTAGTAAACAATTTTTTCACCAGTTGCCATGCAACAAGATATCTGCAAGGGAACCACTGAGGTTGGTTGGTTGCGAAACAGCGCGCCCGCGAAGGTGAAGGCACTGCCAGTCGCTAGTACGAGAGAGTGGCGAGCGGACGACGCGACACGCTTGCGCGCGACACACCGCCGCGAACGCCGACCAAACGCACGCCCGCGCCGCACCGCGCGCGCAACACAACACAACACAACAGTGCACCCCAACTGCACCGTTCCAAATTCAAAATAACACCCCTACCTGGGGGAGCCCAAGTGAGAATGTGAACAGTTCTGTTTTGTGCCCAGTGTTCACGCGACAGATTTCCAGTGAGTGACGACGGAGATTGTGAGAATTTTTCTCGTTATTTGACACACATATGACGTGAATAACGGTGCGGGGATCCGACGCTCGATCGACTCGCTAAAATCGAATAAGTGTTAGTGTATCTTAAAAGCAGTGTGCCGGAATTTTAACGGACTTGCCTAAGCAGAGGTAAGAACGGATGTTTACAGTTATGCTTATTGTGTAACTTGGAGGTGGCGGAGAAAGCTTTCATGCAACTATCATATCTGTTACCGGAAGTATTTAAGTCTCATTTACTCAGCTTAGATAAAATGTACTAATGTATTACATTCGAGTAATGTGAATATTTTATCGTATGTAAATGTTTATTTACCATTTTATTATGAAACTTGGAGAAAACAGTGAAATGGCATCCTGCATGGAAGTAGTTTAAATAACGTGCTACATAAACGGCTCAAGAAAATGATATATACCCACACTTATTAGTATTAGTAAATAATTATAAAAACAAGTTTCAACACCACACGGTAAAAAGCCAGCAATTATATATTCTAAAATATTCATAAGTCAAAGCAGACAAATAAAAACGTTATTTTTAAGTCGCTTATGAAAATGTCAGGGAAAACGTTGTTGGAACGGGTTTGCGTCCAGAATAAACAATGCACTCCGGGTGAAAAGGTCTCTGACTCATCTTACTTACGGCACTCGTTTCGATGCTTCTGTTTAGAATAACATTTACCATTGAAATGAGCTTTGTTCTCCTTTTAGAAAATTTTTGACGAAAAATTGATATTTTTCCACTTATTTTATTATTCTATACGCACGTCACACCGACCATCTGACGAAGGAACACATTTGAAATTTTGATAAAAATGAATTGCTTAATGGATGTTACTGAATTAATTTTATGTAATGTCGTAATAGACGGGTTGATAATGTAAAATGTTCAAAATATTTTTTTAGAAAATATTGCAGATTAGCAATTGCTATGAAATTTTATTCTGCAGTACGCAATAGTCGGGTAGTATGGTGACAACTTGTGACGACATTGCGATCATGAAACAAGTTGCAAGATTATTAGCTATTATCGCAGTAGTTTACTTTACTTTTCCATCCGAGTTAGAAAGAGATAGACACATTGAGAAAGATAAATTGGAGAGAGGTGTTCTTTTATTCGCTGTTCAACTGTTGTCGGATTTATTGAATATTATAATTAATATATGGCCGTTCTAAGCAAGTATTGAAATTAAAGTACCTATTGATAAGTTTAAAATAAGTTACAAGTAGGTATCACAAAATATTCTTTATATTGTCTAAATATCATTATAATAATCCTAAAAAAAAGGTCTGTATAGTTTAATTTTAGTCGACTTTAAAATTAAAGTCTCCAAACAAGACCAAAGTGTAGAACGATGAGTCAGAAATAAGACTATATCGTGTGCCAATAAAGTGAACTGAAAGTAGGCGCAAAGGTTTATTCTAATTTAACCTTGCATGTCCATGCATTCTCACGTGACACCACACCACACTATGTGGTTGTTTATCTATGTCTGTTATCACAACAAAGGCATCCAATGTTTATGGAAGTGCAAACATAGAAAGCTTGTAAAAGCTCCCACCACCTGATAAGAATACAAGCTTTGAATACATTGTGTGGCCTGATGCGGTCGACCTTGGTCTTTGAGTTTATCAAAATGTATTAAAGGTTTTATATGATCAAGGAAAGGTTTGGAAATAAACCCAGTGAAGTTTGGAGTTAAGTTGCGAGGCTTTTGTTTGACCTAATCGAAAGGAAACTTAATATTCACGCTTGACAATAATGAAAACTTTGCGGTTGTATTAAAACCCCTTTCCCTTTAACTAGGATTTAAAAACCAGGGAAACAAAAGACGGTGTCTTATTCATCTCCCATCGTTGTCATTTGAAATTCAAATTCGATTCATTAGGTTTTTGCTCGATTTTTTAATTCCAAATTGCTAAATACTATAATTAATATCGAATAAATGCATATTCCATGTATGCTTCGGTGATTTTAAATGGCTCTCCGATTTATTTCAACTATAAAATGGCGGTAACCTTTAAAACGTACGATCGCGAAAAGGTCAAGAACCATTCTTGTAACAGTTGATGTGTCCACTCTAAAATGCCAAGCTTACCTCATGTTGTTTAAATCAAACAAAATTTTAATTTGTAGAAAACTTGACAGATGATGCGTATTAGCATATATGGTCGCACGGCACACCGGCTTTCGAACTTGTAGCACCAGTATAATTAACATGAAATTTTGCCAAAAGTAAAATTGGTTTTACGCAGCATTTTCGGCTCCATTCCTTATGTTTTTGTATTTGAATATTAAGTTTAATTTAATGTTTAAAAAGCTATGAATATCTATTTAATAACAATTTTGCTCATCATTCTACTCGGTCATGTGTAGGACTGTCTCCGGAACTGTTTTAGTTCCGTCTTCTTTGGCATTGTCAATAAAGACTACTATTGTTTTGAATATTAAAGGTTAAAATTCTTATAGAAAAAACTTCTGTTCAATCCATAACATTTAAAAATAGGTCTATAATTTTAATAAAAGAAACGTGTCATTAGGTTATTCAGGTGTTAACATATCAAGTCATAGTTATGATAGACAAAATGTATAAGATGAGTTTTGTTTATTGAATTACTATGATTTATAGAGCTCATGTCAATAGCAGTAATGGCTTTTGATAAATATGAACACCGATTGCCGATAAAAAACTACAAAAAAACATTGCAAAGATATTTACTAATACAAATAATATCACTCGTATACTTATCATCGATTGTAGCAAGAAGTGATATATTGAATCCGATACGGCGTAATTTGATCCGCGTCGATTGGAATCGAGTTTCTTAAGGATTTATTATAATATGTTGCTTATTGTGATATATCACGTTTTTTCTATTTTAATTATGAAAATGCCATGTTTTTGCTGCTCATCGTTGAATGACGTGCGTCCTTAACGCGTGAAAAACGTGACTATGAATATTCTTTTGTAATATGTTGGAAAAATACCAATAGTTGGTAAAATATTTATAAGTTCATAATAGTTATTTAAAAGTACGCACATACGACATGTTTTAGTGTAACTTTTTAGGTAAATTAGCAATTTACTTAAGCTGACTTTTCTACTCTGGTAAAGGCGTTTCATCATCGTCATGATAAGTGATGAAGTGCCCAAAGATGGAGCTGACAAAGTCCACATAGGAGCTGGCTCCCAAATGCCAGAACACACCATTTTGGTTAATTTATTAACAAAGAATTCCACCATCCTACCTATGTAAATCTTGTAGGGGTTAATTATCTCAAAAATGTCGTTATCTTTAGGCGTCTTTAAAATACTGATTAAACGTTTACGCTTCAGCTTTAATCTTTGTTTTTCAAGGTTTAACCTAACTTAGATAACGCTACGGTTTTATTTTATTTGTGACGAGGCTTAATCCAGTTTCTAGTGGGTTGATGTTTACATTAATTAGAATGCACGCTTTGACCTTCTAATTATGTAGGTATTCGTAAACGTGTCCGTACCTAAAGTAAAATGCAAGTGTCCAATGCTTTTAGTCATTTATTGTTTTAAAATCGGACGAAGAACAAGTTAGCTTGGTAATTTGACCTAATCGATTGACAAAACTTAAAGGAATGTCGTGTAGACCTGCTTAACCTTACAAATATATCGAGTTAAGCAAGTAAAACTCAACACATGAATATTCATGAGAACCCGATGACTTATCAAATGGAAACAAAAACGCAATAATACAAAAATCTTACAAAGAATATGGACGAAAAAACCTATAAAACTTAAGAAAAACATCAGTAAATATCTAAAAGATATAATCATCACAGATCACAGAACAAAGGTATAATAATCGTACCTAGAAGAGTCAGAAAGACTGCGCTAAAAAATAACCATGCAGAAAATTTAAGCACTATAATATCGATGTCCTAAACAATGAAAAGTTCTCCTTGTACCAATTACGATGCCCTTAATGTGAGTGTAGGTGTCTGTGACTGGACGAGTGGGCCGCCTTGGATCACGAGCCACCCGCAACTGCCGCAACGCTCTACTTACGCATATACAATGTACAGGATGTGTCATTATGACCCATGGAGGACATTTGTTCCAAAACTTGGGTTTTGGGAAATTAGCTTAGCAACTCTTATTGCCACTTAACTGAACCCAGAACTGAATCGTTTCATCAGAAAAAAAATCTACGAAAAAGTGGGTGTACAAGCTTATGGTAAGTGGTTACCGTAGCCATATGGACGCTTGCAACACAGGGCATCTCTCACGCGTACGTAACCGACCCTTTTCCCCCTCCTCAATGAGCACTGGCGACTTTACTCACGCGCAGAAACATAACATAGTTGTTTGGCTGCGGTATTCTGTGAGGTGGAGGTACTTCCCCAGAAGATAGGTAAAATTCAGTATAAATGTTGATGGTAGCCTTGTGAAAAGATAGGTGAAGGCAAAAAACTGTATGATTACCAATGCAGTTTGCCGTAATAAAGCAATTGCAAAAAATATCTTGTCGGACAACTTAGATTGGTTTGTTTATTTAATGTCCAATAATTTACACTAAAGTGATATTTGTCCAATTAAAAGTTAAGTATAATAATTTTACAGCACAACTGTTTAAAGCTATAAAACACTTTTAAGTAGCAAACCCAATTAGCAAGTATAAAAAAACATAATGCCAACGTACGTAAGTGCGGGGTCTCAAGGTTCGATCAGAGACACGAACAAGACGGACCTGATGTAGTCGTGAGCTGTAAAGTTTTAAATCCGCGTAGACCAGAGGAGCTCAAACTTATTAAAACCAAACCTCGCCGTAGCGGCGTTCACCGCAACTATTGGCGCAAATGCAGTAATCGCCTCCAAATATAGAATTTTACTGCAAACCTCTGTTTGCAGTTCAAAAAAGAGTGGGATCCATTTATTTTATAGAAAAAGATAGGATAGGAGTATGAGCTAGGACAAGTGGGTCAACATTCATACATTTACATATAAAAATGCCCTTATGTAAGCACGCTATAACTTGAAAAGCACTCATTTATAACATGCTTTGTTTTTATGAACATAGAAAAAACGAAATTTATAAATTAAAAAAATACTGTTTATTTTTAAAATATATAAACCGGTAAAGTGCGAGTCGGACTCGTACACGAAAGGTTCCGTAAAGACATTTCTTGTATGGCCCCCTTTAATTTTTAATTGATATCTAGGTATTTTTATTTATTTGAATATGTGTTTGTATAACGGCAATATAAATACACATTCTGTGAAAATAACAACTGTCTAACGGTTCATGAAGCACAGCCCACTGATTGATATAATTTCGAAATGAAGCAACCACCTTTGAACTTTGACCGAATATTGGCACTCTAAAGGGGCTTTTTCTAAGGTTGAGAACCACAGCCAGAGGTGTTATTGGAGCGGGCAGTCAGTCGGACCTGCGCACGACCTCGGTACAACCTCGCCGTAGCCGCGTTCACCGCAACTATTGGCGCAAATGCAATCGCCTCCAAATATAGAATTTTTTATATTCCGTGTCACGATAACATAAAATAAAATAGTTGGGCGCTACTTTTTTAAATATCGATTAAGATAAAAACGGGTCTTTTAAATGGTGCAACTCGAATTTTATTGGAACTTAATGGCTGTTGCTATTTTTTGCAAAAAAAACAATATTCAAAATATGACAGTTTAAAAATTTTCATGTAAAATGATGCCAAGACGAGACCATAAGGCTCGCACTGTCAAAAAGTTATTAGATTTCATGTAAAGCCAATCTTATAACTCTACACGCCCTAACTCTACAAGCCCTAACTTCACAAACTCTACACCTTAGTCAAAATACGTGGTTTGGCCGTTTCTATAACTTAATAATAGTTTCTATACCTAACTTAATACGTTTAAATAAGTTCACTATTGATATCATATCCCGAGAATTTTGTTTATCTGGTATAATCCAAACCCAAGTTATATGGGTTCAAAAAAATGACGAAGCGCTTCGAGAAAAGGTAGGTGCGCTTCGCTTGGCTCGTCTTGGCGGGGGGCACCCCCAGATAATATACCTTGTAGCTGTCCCCCAAGGTTTCACCCGAGTTCTCGGGTTTAAAAGTATCTATATATGCCCTTCTCCATACCATAGGCTATCTGCGTACCAAATTTCATAGTGATCGGTTGGTTAGTTGAGGCGTGAAAGCGCAAAAAACAAAAAAAGTTACTTTCGCATTTATAATATTAGTATAGATGATGTATATTACTTATCTGAATGTGTGTACTCCTTCTGCTTGTTTTTAATGTATAATGTATTAAATTATAAATGTGAGCTTATAAAATGCTATTTTATGTCACCATTGTTTTTTGCTACATATTTAGTTCCCCGTGAAAAATGTGATTTAAATATTTGTAATTAATTGTCTTTTTCTTCTAACTTCTATTTGTAATCTATTTCTGTTATTATTCCTTAATATAAATAAATAAATGATGTTAATTTTATGGTGAGCATAAATGAACTCTCAAATACAACAATTTTGCATTGTTCCGAATGACAATGGCCCTAAAATACATGTGAATTACCTCGACTCTAATAATACCTACATAAACTGCAGGGAAACTTTTGAACAATTGATACTAATGAATGTCAAGAATTTTGTCATTTTCTCACGGAGTTCCCATAAAAAGTATAATTAGAAGAATTTATTTAGTCTGCTGATTAAACGAATAATCATGCATAATCATTTGATAAGCGAATAATTGCGTGGTTGGTCACGATAGGTAAGCTAACACTTTGTTACTACTTCTGTTTAGTTACTTACTTTCATTCCACTAATAATAATATCTATTTAAGCATATATATTTAAAAGTGATTTGATAGTAGAAGCTCTGCTTAATTTGGGATCAGATGACCTTTTAGGATTTCCCAAATTTTAAAGTATAAATAATTTCTTCCTTTGTTTTTATCTGTAGTTGATCCGTAGTTTGATCTGTCGAGGACTAGGCTTAACAATCCAAGATAAAGCTATGGTTGAATATACATATAAAGCAATTTTAATATCTGAAGCGTTTGCGTGATGACTCCGCTATAATTAAGAATTGAGTCATTTTATGCCTTCTCTTCTTCTTTGAAGTATTGGATAAGGAAAATTACTTCAATGTTTTATTATATCTCTTCTGAATCAAGGAATGTCCATTACCTTGGTTTATGTTTCACTGAATTCTTATTTGCAGTAAAATTATATTATATGATTGCTCACAATCGATGGCTACGTTTTGGGTAATTGTCTTTTTATTTTGTTTACTTAATAACTCCCTGCTATTTATAAATTTTCTTGAAATATTTATTATATTCATTAGTCTTGGATTTTTACATAAAACTAGCTTTATAGCCCGCGACTTCGTCCGCGTAGATTATTTCTTTTTTCGAGATATGAATCATTGTAACAATATAGAGCTTTGTTCATGGCTATTGTCCGCCACTAAGTGTGATATTGACAAAAGTTCATGTAGATTAAGAGCTAATATGCGAGGATGCCACATAAAACTGAAACATTCCTGCCGCAAATCAACTCTAGCAAATTTCAGAGTTTTTCCCTGTGACTACAAACCTTAATTAGGAACTGGGGGGCGATTACGTAACTAAATTTCAATCATTTTCGAATTGAAATCGGTTAAATATAGCGGGTTTCTGATAACTTTTTTACGTTCTGATAACTGCAAATACAAACAGTGGTTCATTAGAAATGGAATAATTTCCGATTTTGTAATATTTCTACCGATTCAGAGGTTATTTCAATCTGAATTTTATTGCAATAAATTTACGTAATCCACGTACTGTTATCTTTTAAATTCAAACGGAAGGTGATTTGGGATCAATGGTATACGCGGCAAGAAGACTGTTTCTCCTCTGGCAGAACCAGTAAATATTTTGGCCTCAATAACATTGCGGCGATGGACGATGAGTCTTTTACTTGATCGGACCATCTTGTTGGTGAACAACCACATAGTCGTTTTCCTGCCGTGTTCCCAACTATGATCAGTTTTCCAAACTTTCATCGCCTTTGCGCACCATGTGGCCGAAATACGAAAAAATACGTTGGTGGCATATGGTGGACAATCGTGTTTTAATTTGGAGCTGCGATAGGATTGATGCATTGTTGCGTTTAGCGGTCCAAGGTATTTCCAACATCCGTCTCCAGCACCACATCTCGAATGTATCAATCCTTTTTCATTCTCGGGTCAGTATAGTCCACGCTTCCACTCCATACATGAAAATGAGGAATACCAATGCTCGTATTAACCGGATCTTTGTTTTAATACCGATTCCTCTCTTTTTCCTGATGTTGTTTAGGCGAGTCATTTCAATACGCCAATACCATAAGTCGAAATAATAAATTCTGAAATTTTCACTCCGAAAATAAAGAACTTCATATACTAAATTTAATCCCCCTTTTCACTCCTTAAGGTTTCAAATTCTAACAACACCGATATTCGTTGCGTTAGTTTATAACCATAAGCTTAAATACACAAATTCATCCCCCTTTTTACCCTTTCGGGATCGGAATTATCAAAAACGTTGAAGCACATATAAATTAATTATCAATCGTCAGCCTAAACACAAAATTTGAAGGTCCTAACTTCGAAACTGATGGACTTTCATATAAACTTGCATCCCCTATTTTACCCCCTTAAGGATGGAATATCCAAAAATCCTTAGTGGTTGCCTATACTGTGTAATAATATATTAAGTGACGTTTACTTTGAAACTGAATGACTTACATACATCCCATACCTTTTCACCCTGTCGGAGGTGGAATTGTCAAGAAAGCTGAAACATGTATAAATTAATTTTCAATCGTCAGCCTAAACACAAAATTTGAAGATCCTAACTTCAAAACTGACGGACTTGCATACAAACTTTCATCCCTTATTTTACCCTGTTAGGGATGGAATTTCCAAAAAATCTTCCTTAGTAGATGTCTACACCGTATAATAATACATTTAGTGAAGTTTACTTTGAAATTGAAGGACTTGCATACACAACTTCATCCCCCTGGTCCTCCCTTCGATGGTGGAATTATCACAAACGCTGTGATAACTATACATTCATTTTCAATCGTCAGCCTAAACACAAAATTTGAAGATCCTAACTTCAAAACTGACGAACTTTCATCCCTTATTATTTTTTTTTTTTTTTTACTATTTATAGGCCTTTGTTTGACCGCAATCTCACCATGGAAAGTGATGATGCGGCCGAAGGTGGTAAGCACACAAAGCCTAGAAGGAACTGGCTCTCAAGTGCAGCTATCGGAACACACCGAAAGGTGCTTGGCGACAGATTTTCAACTTGAGGGTGGTAGCCAGCCAGGCGGGTACTACAAAGTACCCTACCACCGTGCTATGGTTTCCTCACGATGTTTTCCTTCACCGAAAGCTCAAGCTCATTGTAGGATTCGAACCCGGGATTTTACCCCCTTAGGGGTGGAATTTCCAAAAATCCTTCCTTAGTGGATGCCTACACTGTATAATAATACATTTAGTGAAGTTTACTTTGAAATTGAAGGACTTGCATACACAACTTCATCCCCCTTTTCCTCCTTTCGGTGGTGGACTTATCACAAACCCTGAGATAACTATATATTAATTTTCAATCGTCAGCCTAAACACAAAATTTGAAGATCCTAACTTCAAAACTGACGAACTTGCATACAAACTTTCACCCTTATTTTAACCCCTTAGGGGTGGAATTTCCAAAAATCCTTCCTTAGTGGATGTCTACACCGTATAATAATACATTTAGTGAAGTTTACTTTGTAATTGAAGGACTTGCATACCCAACTTCATCCCCCTTTTCCTCCCTTCGGTGGTGGAATTATCACAAACGCTGAGATAACTACACATTAATTTTCAATCGTCAGCCTAAACACAAAATTTGAAGATCCTAACTTCAAAACTGACGGACTTGCATACAAACTGTCATCCCCTATTTTACCCTCTTAGGGGTGGAATTTCCAAAAATCCTTCCTTAGTGGATGCCTCCACTGTATAAGGTATCTTTGTGCAAAATTTCAAATCTCTAGGTCCAGCGGTTTGGGCTGTGGGCTGATATATCAACAATCAGTTTATCATTTTATATATTAAGATTTTGCACCTGTAAATAATTACAGCTGTCAAAGTAATTGACCATAAGCCATGTTAACGTGATGGAAAAAAGCTCTACAATTAACCTACTGCCAAGTTTAACGTGTGTTATGCATCTCGAAGTCATAAAGTTACCTTGTTCACAACCAGTTGGCTGCCTTGCTGGCCTAAAGTTGGCACGATCTATAACTTTCATGACTCTCGTTCATTTTACGACGCAAGTTGTCTAGCAAAGAAGTTAACAACTTTTCTTCGAGGGTGATAAAATTCAATTACATAGTTTAATAAGATGTGTAAAGGGGCGTGCAGCTGCGGCGAAATATTGCTGTTTTAGTTTTGATTAACAGTGTTCTTACTTTATAATTAGTTACAAAGTCATATTTTGAGGTTTATAAAGAAGATTAATTCTAAAATGATTCCTAGTTTTTAACCGACTTCAAAAAAGGAGAAGGTTTTCAATTAATTTTTTATGTTTGTTTCCTCATAGCTCCGTCATTTATTGACCGATTTGGAAAATTCTTTTTTTATTTGGAAGGGTACACTTCCCGTTTGGTCCAATTGTCATCAGATCAGGATTTGATTACGTCTTAGTGTACTTTGAAGTCGGTTTAAGTTTTTTGTAAAACAGTCCAATTATTATAAAATCTTTTCATTTGTAATCATCGCGGAAAATAGTCATAGTTATTTGGAGGGGAAAAGTGTCACAAAGAACATTCAATAGAATCTTGCTCACGATTTTGTTATACAGTTAAAGTTGAATATAACCTCTTATTTTTACATTCAAGACACGGAAACCTCACTTGAACAAAGTTATAATGGAACAGACTGTCTGACTTTGGTATTATGCAGTTCCGTGATCTGCACCAGTATTTTCTTTATAAACTTTGAAGGTGACGACCGGCGCTTAGAACGGTGCCAACTTGGAAAGTGCATAGATAATATCTGCACTATAATAACTTTAAAAGTTATAGTTATACAGTTACAAGGTCTATAAAAGTTGTAAAAAAGCTACTAATTAATTACACTGCAGCTATTGGTAAAAGTAAATGACTTACACATAATTTGTTCATGATAACAAGATATAATTCCGGAGACTTTTGCCCATTTCTGCCTCAAACTACTGTAGTAATAGATGATAATACAAATGAAGACAAAACAAATAACCATACAAAACAGCAAACATTCAATGTAATGGAAAGTCAGAGGACAGTAGCGGATGCATATTGTAGGACATGTCCGAGTATCTGTGACAGTTATTGCAGCTAACTCAATGTATGACAAAAACTTGGCATCCACAAGAAGTTTCTATGGAAGCTGACCAGCAAAATCCGGCTTTGAATATAACCTTGTTTAGTTCCTAAAATAATTTGTTCTCGAATTTCAATTTTTGTTTCGTAATAGGTTAATAAGATGTTAGTAAAGATCACCCGGACGTATTATAAAGGCTTTAGGTATAACGGACTGTAGTCATGTGGTGTTGTAAAGTTATAGTTGCTTTTAATTTAATAAAACTTTGTGCTACTTCGAAACGTTTTCTTCTTTTTACACTGCAAATATTTCAATCAAAGATACATTGAGTCCAAATAAAAAATAATTGGACTGTTTTACAAAAAACTTAAACCGACTTCAAAGTACACTAAGAAGTAATCAAATCCTGATCTGATGACAATGGGACCAAACGGGAAGTGTACCAAATAAAAAAGAACTTTCCAAATCGGTTAATAAATTACGGAGTTATGAGGTAACAAACATAAAAGAAAAAAAAACATTCGAATTAATAATATAACACATCACACTACAACTAAACTAAATCTAAAATAAGTTACTCTGTCTACTTGTAACCACTTCTCGTGGTTGGTGGAAGAAACCATATTATATAGTGGTTATTATGCTTCCGCTAGTCTAGGTAACATAGTAGAATTATAGCTACAAACGCTGGAAAACAAATCTGACATCGCAAAAAAATAACGTCGAGAACGACACATGTATTTCATTGACGTTAAATAGACAACTGGCAGCCATTGGCGTCTTGTCTTGTCAAGCAAAGTGTATGTATAACATTTGTTTGCCGAAGTGAAAATGTGCGTGACTTGGTCCTGGAGGCAGAAAGCATTGCTAATGACGTCATAATCAAGATTCATTTTCAAGAAGACCAACGAACTTTATTTCGTACATTTAAATTGTACAACAATCTAATTTGAAGCAGGTGTCTTGTTTCATTAGCGATGAGCTAATGCAGCCTGGTGTAACCTTTTCTAAAGTACCGTTTATGCGACCATGGGGACTTAGTCAGTGCAGCTTGAACTTTGAGTCATGCCCGTCTATTTTAGGAGTTTATTTACAATTTAAATTGCGAACAGTATTTTTTTCTGTTATAGATCACGTAGATACCTGTAATTAGGTATGTTATGTGTTCTGCCAGTTGCTCTTTTGCTTAAGTTTTTCATAATGACTCGTTAGAAATCTTTCTGGTATACTTTATATCCAATAGCGAAGATATTCCCTTACCATCAGATCGAATGTCAGCCTTTTGACATAAAATAATGTATGTTAGAAAATTATCTTCATCTCTCTTCCTAATTAGTAGTTTAAACGAAGTCATCTATTCGAAGAAAGTACCTTTGGGTACAAATTATGTTATGGTACTAACGAATTATGGGCTTTAAATCAGTTATCTTTATAGAACCTTCGTTATCTAGCTTGAATTTATTAGACTTAATAAATCGAGGCTTTCCAAAGGTTACAATAAAAATCAATTGCCGTCATCCAGTAATAAAATAATGCTACCTTGTGTCAAAACCAGCCTGCGGTCAATTTATTCGTTGCCATAATTCCATATTAATGTAAGTAAATGGCAACCCAGATACAGTCGTGACTAACAATCTGTTGGCGATGATGCAAGCACCTTGTTTTGTTCCTTTTTCTCTCTCTTGGTCTGTTGTAATAAAAGTATGGTTTGATATTTGAAAGCCTGTTACGACAGAGCTGACGAATTTGATGGTGCGGGAAGGAAGATAATCTATAAATATTACAATTGTAATTACCTTTCATTTTACCTTGTTTTTACCTTTTTTATTTTACCTTGTCTAACCTATGGGTGCCAAACGTGGATTTATGATCACAAGGCAAGACACAAAATACAAACAACTCAGAGGGCAATGGAAAGGAGCTGTTTAAATATAAAACTGAGAGATAGAGTAAGAAACATAAAAAATCGGAAAATACACTTCTCTCAAAGTCTCAAATGGAGATGGGCAGGCCATGTTGGGAGATACGGTGACAATAGATGGACAATTAACATCACAAAATGGAAAGGACCGCATGGTGTGAGAAGTAGAGGTCGCCGAAGCGCCCGGTGGCAAGACGAGATTATATCCGTTGCAGGAAGAGACTGGACGAACACTGCTAAGGATAGGGATAAATGGAATTCTTTGGGGAAGGCTTTTACCCTGAGGGGGTCCACGTTAGAAGGAGATGAAATTAAATGAGTTAATATTAAAAAAAAAACAGTGGAATCAAATAAAGCTCTATTATTATTATTATTATATAATAAATATAACCTTTCAATAAAATGAACTGCGAACGTAAAGGTATCTGCTACGCGAGAAGATAATTCCAAATAAAGAAATACGGATCCATTGGACCAAAATATCTGTTCCGGTCTATCCGGTCGTGGGATCGTAAGGGTCGGAATCACCACGCCCCGGTTCGCTCATACGTTATCGTCAAAACTCATCGAGGCCTCGAAAATCCTGCGGGTGAGGATTTTTATTTGCCATCGCATTAGCTTGGTCATCCAAAGAGGAAAACGCTGCCAACCTATTTGGCGTTCTTTTTTTCTATTGACCATGCCGATCAGCAGAGCTGTGTTGTGTGTTATTAATTTACTCATTTTCTGTTAGTGCTCCATTCCAGAATTGCATGTATACGGTAAGCTTTTAAAATTGATAACGTGCAAGTAATGCTGTATTCAAAACTATAATGTTTCCCTTATTTTCCAACGATCTATTCTAGGTCCGTTAACTATACATAATATTTACACGCGAACACTGTCACGTCCAAAATAGCTAATAATAATGACTAAACAAAACACTTTCAATGCTCTAAAATGGTCTAACCGACCGAGCAGTTTGCCAAACAATGGTGGTTTTAAAATTGCCTACAGCGCCGAATTTCAATGCACCATTTCGAAAGTGACCGTAATTTGTATGGAAATTGTCGAGGCTTACGTGCTGTCCTACAGACCTTGTTACATGCGTTAACTTTTGCGTTTAAAAACAGCAAAAGCATTTTTGGAAAATCTCTCGAGATCCAGTGTCACCCCTTGCTCTGCGAGATTTAAATGTCAGGCAAATGTCACTTTTGACATTGACAAGTGATGGGCTAACTTTTGGCGGCCATTTTTTATTTACTACTAATAATCAGGGTGTGTGCAGTTCAGTGTTTATTCAATGCTATTCGACTCTAATATAAAGCTTAAAATGAGCAGCTTACAATTGGAGCAGCACCTTCATAAGCTTACTCAGACACAGACGTTGCTCCTTATAAGTAGAGACATCTTTTTGATCTTGATTTACATAAGTGGACACTTCAAAGTGGCGACAAGTATTTTCGTCACTGTATGCAAGTCAAGGTAATGTGTAAGAAATCGCTCAGTCATGTGTTTAATGTATTCCGAGTTTGTGCGGCAAAGAAGCTCGTTTGCATTTGCTACACCAGTGTTTTTCAATCTTATTGATTTCGCGACCCCCTTACAGGTTGAAAAATTCTGGCGACCCCCTTGTCAGACAGACAAAGAATTTATAAATTAAAAGACTATGTTAATGATTTTCTTTATATTGATACCTTTACTTATTAGTCTGCAAGAAGCCGCGAGAGGTTTGCAACTAAGTAAGAGGTAAGTTGGACCCGCTTGCGCAGTCTACCTTGCCTTTTTCCTTCTACCGGCGACCCCCCGACTAAGGTTTCACGACCCCTCTAGGGGTCGCGACCCACTGATTGAAAAACACTGTGCTATACAATTCTTAAGTTTGTGTCTATCTGCTTATTGCTTTACCTAGTAGGTTAGCTTGATTTATTTACAAGTGATACTGTTAATGAAAGTAATTTAACAAATGAATGGAGGCACTTTTAATTGGCATGATATTTTAAGCATTCCCACGTTGTATCTTGTGCCCAGGAACTTTCGATTTTGATCGTTATGTTGTTAGCAATACAATGTAAGTTCGCTTGCGAAACGAGTGCGTCCGCGTCGCGAAAAAGGACTCTTTCTACAGTTTGCACGCAAATGATCCTCTGCATGTAGATTTCCATCGATAAATATTATTGCTGATCGTAAATCAATACTGTTACTCAAAAATAGTCTCTTTGACAATATCAATAAGGTGATCGTTAATTACGTGATCATTTAAACAGCATTTTAGTGAAATATAGCTATATTAACCTTCAAAAATCGAATTCTTTTTATCAACAATAGAAATTGTTACGTTCACAACAAAGCTAATGTTTGCTATTGAATTTCATTAAAATATCTAAATAAAGCTATTTACAATTTCAATAGATAAAGCTATTATTTCCTGTTATAACAAATTCAATTTCACTCCACAACTAATATCATTTACATATCGTTATTATATTCGAATGATATCGATATTGAATTCAACAGTCAATTAACTACGATCAAATATCAATTTTATTTACATTGAACTAAAGTTTTAACTGCACACAATACAGTATGTTACTATTTATTTTAATTAAATTATACATACATATCAAAACAGATTATTTCCATCAATGTTAGCCTAGAAACTGGTTTATAAAATAAAACTGTATTTCAATGTAACGTGGGCAGAAATTTGTATTGACAAAAAATAATTATATTCCGTATATTTTTGATCAATAATCACCATAGTGGTATACCACAAATGCGATATCGTTACGACATCGAGTGAAATTTTCGAAAGCACATGTGTCTATAATATAGAAGGCTTTCTTTTATAGGTATCGTGTTTTTGTCGTTTGTGAACTATTTGGTTAAGTGATGGTTTCGGTTCGTAATTGATAAGTCCGTATTTTTTTAAATATTTTAATGAATACCTACGTAAGTTGCTTGAATAAGTTATGTGTTTATGTAACTTTTTATGGATCAGTGACCACAACATGCGCCGAGGCCGAGACCATCAAAATGTTAGGCGAACCAATTAGTGATTTTGACAGTAGTTCTAATACTACAAGGTGCAAGGTGGATGACACCTCCATTGAAGAGAGAAGGTCTTCCGCCAGGCTGGGTCATTATGATTGGGGACCGCGGTCCTACTGTACATGTCGAACAGTATATGCAGATCGCCGAGAAATCTTCGCAAGCGCGATGCAGGATGTAGTGGGCTTGTATGCGCGATGCAGGATAATGTGTCGCCACGCCATCTATCTATCGGCGAGTGAACTTCCTTATACAGGGTGTTGTTTTGGTCGGCGACAAGCGACCCAGGAGCGGTAGTACAAAATATATATTCCCCAAAAATGGACTTAATTCCATTAAATACTGTAAATATGTTGAGAAATACCTTATTCAATTTGAAATAAAATTGCCGCAAAGTATGGTTACTAGGCACGTGCACAGACTAGAGCTAGGCGCAAGCCGCCATCGCCCCACCTCTTTACTCCCTCGTACTCCCGTTGAGTATTATGTCTAAACTTTAGCTTATTACATGATTTTCAAAAAAATATTTTTTTTATTTTTATTATAAAAAAAAAATAAAGTATTTTTTTTATATTTTTTTTAGCACCAGTATCATTTGTATTATCGACCCTGAGTCGCTCGTCGCTGACCAAAACAACGACCTGTATAGTGGTTCGCTACAACCAAATTTGACTTGAGGATAAGGCGATGATAGCCCAGTGGTAGTGACGTCGGATACCGAGACGAAGGTCCCGGGTTCGAATCCTACAATGAGCTAGAGCTTTCAGTGAAGGAAACATCGTGAGGAAACCACAGCCCGGTGGTAGGGTACTTTGTAGTACCCATCTGGCTGGCTCAAGTTGAAAATCTGTCGCCAAGCACCTATCGGTGTGCTCCGACAGCTGCACTTGAGAGCCAGTTCCTTCTAGGCTTTGTGTGCTTACCACCTTCGGCCACATCATGATTTACCATGGTGAGATTGTGGTCAAACTTCTTCTCAGTCGGGCACTCTTGTCAGAGTGGTCGTGGTTGCAAAAGATGGTGTACATGGAGGGTCTTCAACGTCAATGTTCTCTCTCCTTGACTAGGGTTACTACTTTTGCAATGCTTCTCCATTTTTGGCGGTTCGTAGCGCTGCGAGTACACTGTACCATGGTAGATTGGGTTACCGTCCTGATAAGATCAGTCCAACGAGTGGGTGATCGGCCACGAGATCGTTTGCCTTCAACCTGACCCTGGAGAACAAGTCTTTCAATCGAGTGTTCGTCTCTGGAGATGTGACCAAAGAACTTGAGAATTCGAAGCTGCACAGTCGACGAAAGCCTATCTGTTATTCGAAGCTCCTTGAGGAGTTATTGGTACGAAAGGCCGTCCACGGAATTTTCAGGAGGCGTCTCCAACACCACATCTCCAGTGCGTCGTAGTCAAACACAGACCTATAAAAAAAAAGAAAAAAGAAATACAATTTCAAAACTACAATTTAGACGATATCAAATCTAAGATTAAAAATGCCGTACATGTTATAATACACACCTGTATATAAATACAAATCAACAAACAAACGTGTGTACCTTTGAATAGAACTATGAAATCATATGCACTCCAATAGAAAGTAATAGCACCTAATACCTTGTAATAAGAACTAGAAGAAACGTATTGACACTTTGTGGGGTCTCATACGTCAATCATTTTGACATTCATTGTTCTGAGGTCCACGTTGACCTTAAAGTCTTGTCACTTTTCAAGCTGTCAGGTTCAGAATTGCATGTGGAATGTAGTCACAAAGACTGCAGTCTAGGCAATGTAGCGTTATTTACCTCGAAATAAAATTGGCTTTGTTTAAAATGATATATGATATTTGTGACCATGAACTTTATGATATTGCACTTTGATATAATGATCAAAATTTAATATCAAGGCTAAGTAAATATTGTTTTATGAAACTCATTTAGAAAATGTACCATTGTACCTACTCATGTAACCATTGAATATGGAACTCAACAAAAATAATAGTATCTACTGGTTTTCTATAATTACTTCATTAAAACACTCTTTTTTTTAAACTATTTTATGGTATTTTTGAAATTGGAATAGTTTTTGTAAGGAGAAAAAGTGAATCCAAATTTTGTTTAGTAATTGAAAAATCGTATCGCTTGTAACCAGGGGCCCAATTCTCACTTCCCTCGAACTAGCCTTCGAATCGAACTTGCATTACAAGTTCTAGTTCTACCGTAAAATTTCGAGGGGCGGAGTCAATTCTTCGATTCCTGTATTCTCGGCAATAATCGAACTACCTTCGAAATAAGTTCGAGTGTAAGGAGTAAATGTTGCCATTATGATAGATACAAATTGCACGATGCGTTTCGTTTCACTTGATAATTGCGTTTTGTTAACGTACGTGATAATGTAAATTAAAATTTAAAAGATATTAATGAATATAAAATATTTAAAACAACGTTTTACTCTTATTATATCCTAATATATCCGGAATTCATAAGTTAATCAATTTTATATAATAATTATAAATGAATATGACAAAATATTTTCTGTGCGTAACGGAAATCCTTATGCTTATCTGTCATAATGTTTCCAAATGACAACCTAACTGTTTGACGTTTGATAGTTCGCATTCAAAATACGTTTCGAGCGGTCCCGACCAGTCGAAGTAGTTCGAGCGCTAGCCCTCGAAAAATAAGAGAAAATGGCGGCTTCGAAATTCTCAGAATAGCCTAACTTGATTTTCACTCGAAAAAAGTACGAGTTAGAACTTTATTTGGAACGAGTGATGAATTCGAGTGAATGAGAATTGGCTCCCAGAACAAATGTTATTTGAATACCAGAATACTATTTGTTCGAAAAGTCATGATTAAAAAATAAACTTTTTTATAAAGTTCGGAATTCGAATATACCAAGCAAATACTTGGACCTCTAAGTATTTAATTGATATGCCATTAACAACATTATGCTACCTACATAGAAATCATCCAGTAAAGCAACATATACAAAAGTTATGTTAAGACTTGTATGTTGTACGTGAAAACGTCGCGTGTACGATGTAAGATTTCTTTGTACATTCAAGGAGAGATACTTGCGCGTACGCATCGATGTTGGAATCGATTGACTGTCTATTTTATTTTTTGGATGTGGTATATTTTCCTGATAACTATTTTTATTTTAGCTTTATTCGTTCCCATGACATATCTATGAATATTATGCTGCATGTTTTTGAACTTTGCGCCTTTGGTTCCATGACTGTCATTAGAACTTATACTTTTTTTTCTTTTCGAGTTCGCATATCTTCAGAAAAACCTCCTTGTCTTGAGTGATACCTTCTCCTTTATTTTTAAATTTAAATAGTACCTTAGAACGTGCATGTGACCAGCCAATTAACTTATAATGGCGTACACCAGCTCCATGGGAACAACGGAGACATTACCACTTGTCGAAGTTGCGCAAGTGATAATCGTAGGTACACGACTCAATTCTAGATTGTTATCACCGTTTTTACCACTTTAAGTTTACTTGTAGTCACTTTAGCATTCTTGGAGAAATAACGCGATTCAGATGGGTCTTGAAATTCTGGATTGGCTACATTTCGTGTATCTTTGATAGAGTATTGCAATAAGAAATAAATTATATTAAGTAGTATTTCTGCCTTTACAAAGATGATGTTGTTGGTTATTTTTGGCAATGTTTTGTAATACAAATTTCATCGAGCGTGTAAAGCGGCGTATTTCAATAATTTCCCACCACAAATTGTGCAAAATATTTCACCTAATGACTTCTAAAGTGCGTTGCGAAACCGCACAGATTGCTGCGATACTACGTTCGTAATTGCAGCAAATGTCTGATAGAATTCACCTTGTAAATAACAAAATTACTCTTGTAAATACCTGGTTTGTGTATGCAGATTGAATTCTGCATCGGGCTTAAATAAAAGGTTAAAATGGAATAAAATGTAAAGACATTACTGACCTCATGAGGGCAAACAATTTTTGGTCTCAGATATCGCTTGTTGGTACCGAGGTTTAAAAACAAACTATCATCACAAAATTTTATAGAAATTAAAAAATCATTCTACTTTTTTTTTACCCATAGTTTATACTATCAACATACTTTGACGGGCCAGTTGGCGCAGGTTCACCTTACGCGCCGCAGGTCGTATTCCCACACAGGACATGCATTTGTGTGCATGAACATGTCTGTATGTCCTGAGTCTGGGTGTAATTATGTATATTAAGTATGTATTTACAAACAAAAAGTAGTATATGTATTATATCAGTTATCTGGTTTCCATAGTACAAGCTCTGCTTAGTTTGGGTTTCAGATGACCGTGTGTGAGGAATGTCCCAGGATATTTATTTATTTTATTTTATTTATTATTAATTTGTAATTTCAGTCCTAAGTGGCGGGCGCCTTGTGGCAGACAAAAAAAGTATGGAAGCGCTTAATGCAAAAATCACTGGCAGTATTTTTACAATGAAATGCAGATTGCCATTTGAACCATGAAAAAGAAATGAAAATATTTTTTATCAACTATAAAATATAAATGCCAGTATTTTAAATATCAAGGGTGCGTGCAATTTTTATGTTTTATCCATTATTTAAGTAACATAAAATGAATTAATTACAAATAAATGAGTTGCAAAACCTAATTAAATATACACCTATAATAAGCAACCATAAAGAACATTCATAAAACAACTAAAAGAGAAACTATGGTTGTAAAAACTATCGAGGTTCGCCCGTGATGGAATCTAGACCCGCGCCTTGGCCGTTCATTCAGATGTGACTGATTATAACCGTTACTGGCACTAGTGGCACTCCATTACAGAATCTATATGTTAATTTAAAGATAAACCTAATTAAAACATTATTGTAGCGCAAAATGAACACAAAAATCACATTTGAATCGGAAGTTCGTATTTTGTTGAAATTTTCAAATTGGATCAAAAGCTTTTGTTTGAGATACCATTTTTTTTAATGAGCTTTATTGAAATAAGCCTCTTGAGATCTGGATCAATAAAACAAGTGTTAAACCAGATAACAATGATAACAGAAAGTCACTAACAGTACTAAACAATTTCGTTGTACAAACGTTTAAACGAGTCAGCGGAGCACAGCTTGATTTTTACCAACTAAACAAATGCATTTGTATCACTGTATAACAGCTCTTATCTATATTGTAATAAAGGTAATACGGACATTATAGTCTGTTTTTCATGGACCATAGACGCCAGATGTTTTCGAAACGTCTCTCGAAGTGGAAAATTGATAGATTTCGTGTTAGGTCATTGGCCGTTCAGTGTGACCGATCAGTGATTGCTGTGATCCAAGTGCAATGATTGAAATACCGTTGTACTCGTATCTGGAGCTTAATTATTCATAGATTTAATTGGCTTGATCACCGTTCGATGACTCGTTACAGTAGGTACCTACAGTGTTACTAGAAATAATAAAACAAAAGCCTTTTCCCTCACGTTCTGTACGATTTTGGGTTCATTGAATTATTGTACTAAATACAGAACAGAAAAGGACTAAATTAAAAAATATGATTCATCCTTGTTGACCGTCCGAAAGGCGAATGTGAGAACCCAAAAAAATTAAAAAACTTTATGTAAAGAACAGTTAAGAGGTTCTGAAATTATTTGTACTCACAGTTTATCTCAAAAAGAGTGCTTTACCTTGTGACGTGCAAAGGCTTTTGTTCTTAAAGTCAAGGACCCCAGCGTATTTTAATCGACCATTTCCAGTTTCTCGAAACGTGCACAGAATTATTATTTTAGTACAGATATTCATCTCTTTCCTGCAATATTTCGTAACTCGTGTGTAATTCATAAAACGATGGTAGGAGATAGCCTCATTTCGTCTAACGCACCACACTTTGTAATTCACACATAAGAACTCGGTACTTATGTTGAAACGTTACGTTTACGGAAAGTAATTAAATTAAAAATAATAACATTTTACGCTTTATTGCTGGGACTGTTTATTATATATTTACGACGAAGTAATTAATTTCAAACCATTATTAGGTACTTACCTTACTTTAAGTTCCCATATAGCTTTATTATTGACATACATATTTATTACGAAAATACGGTACTTGACACATGTTACGACGACTGATGTAAGATTTACAGCCGATACTTTTTAAAAGTTATTACTCACATACTTAAATTACGTAAAATAATCTGCAAGTAGGACGCTATTAATTCTGCGAAATATTCTATACACTTTAGATATCTAGATACTAAAATAAACAAAACAATTGCAAACAAACAAAACTGTCTGACATTGACATCTAAAGCCCAACCGGATCTAAGACTGGTCCTTATTTTATTATCACAATGATCTTATTGTACCATTTGTAGCTATGAAGGTGCGGTCAATGCAAGGTCACCGACCGAGCCTTGATAACGACTCGATTGTGAAAGCCGAGTTTTTTAATTGATAAGCTTTCTATACAATCGATTTCTACAATGCAGTCCAGGAATCGGTTATCGTATCCAGTCAAATGGCTTAGGTTACCTATATATAAAATCATGGGATATTATGCTTGTAATTATGATAATATATTAATTATACTGCTATTTCCAATATAGACGAGCTCTCGCATTAAGTTGCTCTAATACGTCTAATTTTGCGTCAAACTCAAGAATCTCTATCCCTGAACCTAATGCATACTAATTTGATATTATGTCTTATATAATAACAGTTAAGCTTGCTAACTATGCATTAACGTAATTTCTGTCTCAACCAAAGACTGACTGACTTTTCCACCATTTTGCCAGTGCTTTGCAATTACGGATTGTCTTTTCTCAACATTTAGGCCAGCAATCACACCTACAATAACAATTAGTAACCACATAATATTGGTCACATCCAATTTGTGCTTTCACGCTTATTTTTACATCAATTTTATGTGTTAGAAACTCTCGTAAACGTACAAGGTAATATTACTACGTACAATTTGTAGTTTCTAATTAACATGCTTGTAAATTAATAGTGTCTTTACATCGGTGCATAAATTTTTTTATGGCCAGTTTGAGATATCAGCATTTTCGATATATGTATTTTTACCGAATTTGTAATGATTATTTGCTAAGTAATTTAAACATCTGCTTTGCAGTATGACCCAAACTGGAATAATATATGAACTTGAATGCAATGTAAATAACGGAACGGAAAACCGCGGCTCCCAATTTACAAAATTGCGCTCCTTTTCAGACGGCAACAAAAATCTTCATCGTTTTGACCTCTTTTGAAGACGTGAGCGCACTAGTATTGACATTTCAAAATCGATTTGAATTTGGAATGATAAAAAGTTGAATGTGATTTTTACATTACATCGACACTTCTCTTCGCAGTCGCACTTCGTCACGACCCAACGATTAATTGCACCGTGACATCGATACACTTGACTCGATTCGATATCTAGATATAAGATCGAGTTGTTGCCATGTTATCGTATATCACTTCTCCTCGTTAATTTGCACTTGCGTTAATAAACTTTTTATATATTTACATAATGTAACGATTGTCATAAGAAATTAATATTTTCTAACTTATCAATTCTTTTACTTCTCTCACAAATTGACGGCTTCGATATTTTCTCTTTGAAAATTTCAACTTTGCACCATAGTAAAATATCGTATCGTTTCTCAAAACATAATTATCATTGTCATTACTGTTAAGGTCTTTAAATTATATTTTTGTCCGCCAAAACTTGTTTATACACAAAATGACATGTGAGCTTTGTGTCGAAATGCTGATTAGTTATAAGTTGTAAATTTTTACAAATTAACATGCAAAATGTGCAAATAATAAGAAATCGTGTTTTGTTGGAGGTCGTCCCCGCGTTTGTTATGAAGCAATTTATTATATTTTGCAAGAAAAACATAAGAATGAGTTTCTAGGCACAGAATTCTTTCTTAAAAATGCGATCGAGATCAAACTCTACAGATTTTATTAGCGAGAATTACGCAATAGCTTTCGTATTTTTGTTTTTAAGAAATTAAACAATGATCAAAGATTTAGTTTTTGTAGGTAGTCAAAGTTGTAACTGACTTTAGAAGCTTACTAGGCGAATTATTTACTTAGTTAAAATTGTTCATAATAGGTCATGGACTTTATTTTGAGACCTAAAAGTAAATCATATTTCAAAAATAGTGTCCGATGGTTGGCCTAAAGAACCTTTTGTATGACTAACGTATGAAATTTGCACTTTAACATAAAAAGAGTCTATCGATAGCAGAAATATCGAAGTCACAAATGAATGGAAAAACACAGTTGACAATACGCTCATTTCAAATCGTACAAAAAGATCAGACAATTAGTAATTTCAAAACTGCGGTAAACGTTACACTAGTTATTTATCGTTATCTCATCTGGTTTCCGTGTCTTCAATCATCAGTCGGATACATTTGTCGTGAGAAAAGGAAGGCATGACTTTCACTTGCCATTAACAATGTCATGTTTACTTTATGTTCTAGGGTAAAATTTCTTGTAGATACGTCATTGTGTGCTAGTCTTTCTCTGAGTGTCAATTGTTGGCGTTCTATGGTTTGTTTTATGACTTTGCTTGAAAGTAGAATGGAAATCAAAACTTTTTCGGTACACTCTTGTAACAAAAATCTTTGGGATTATAGAAGAATTGAAAACTGTTTTACAAAAAACTTTTACTGACTTCAAAGTACACTAAAAATAACCAAACCCTGACCTGATGATAATGAAACCAAATGGGAAATATACCCTTCCAAACAAAAAAATTATTTTCCAAATCGGTTAATAAATGACAGAGTTTTGAGGTAACAAACATAACAAAAACATACAGTTGAATTCAGAACCTCCTCCTTTTTTGAAGTCGGTTAAAAAAAACATACAACTGAATTGACAACCTCCTCCTTTTTTAAAGTTGGAAAAGAGGAACTGTGTATAATTTCTGACCATGAATATTTTGAATGTAAAATTTTCATTCATCATTGTGTTCTCTAAATGATATAACTTGACACTAACGAGGGCTTTGATTGTATTCCCCGAACCATACCAAAATACCGATGCAAAATCGGAGATATTGGAAATTCACCAATATTAAATGACGGAGGCAACCAAAAATCATTAACAATGTGGTCCATCAAAGACTTGTATTGATACAGGTTCTTTAATTGAGTTACATAAGGAAGCAAGTGTATAATTAAGTTACCACGAACTCTGACACGTAATAGGTATATTATTTTCTTTCTAATACAGAGTGACTGTTTTTTTTACTGCACGCGTCTTCTTTGAATTATAAACATTCGAGCACGCGATGAAATTACTTGCGGACTTGCGTAAATATGTATTATGCGATTTTTAAGTACATTGTAATGAGCTGTTATGTATGAAATACAAATTGGGCAGTTCCGGGATGCTGTCAGAATGTTAGATGAGCTAAAATGTCGAGTCTATGAATAATTTGAGGGATTACATGCTTGTTAAATGAAGTGTTGAAAGATATTTGTTAAATGTTTTTTATAGGTCCAACAACAGTAACGAATGATAAATAACAGGCCAGTTGGCGCAGTTGGTTAGGGTTCACCTTACGCGCCGCAGGTCGTGGGTTCGATTCTCACACGTAACATACATTTGTGTGCATGAACATGTCTGTATGTCCTGAGTCTGGGTGTAATTATGTATATTAAGTATGTATTTACAAACAAAAAGTAGTATATGTATTATATCAGTTATCTGGTTTCCATATTACAAGCTCAGCTTAGTTTGGGATCAGATGACCGTGGGTGAGGAATGTCCCAGGATATTTATATAGTACAAATGAACCTTATTTATACCAAATTGGGCCTTAACTAAATAAATAGCTTTATTTTGACATTGATTAATGAGCAATTGATAAATATGGTCTTTGATATGCGCCTTAGCCACAAAAATGGTTTTAGAGGCCAATTTCTGACATCTCATGTAATATGTAGTACAAGGCTCAAACCTTCTCGATGTCATCTTCGCCGTTGATCCAATCAAACGAAGGTTAGTCCCAATCAAATCAAGCTGGTTTGATTAGGATAATAGACTGCAAATTGACTGCGAAACAAAACTTGATTTTATTATATTATATTTGGAAATATGGCATTGTAAATTAATTCTTTAACATGAAACAGATTTATATATCATTCTATTTTGTATTCATAACCAGTATTTCCATTATATTTTCTTAAAAACTATAATCCTAATCCTAACTAATATTATAAATGCGAAAGTGAGTTTGTTTGTTACGTCTTCACGCCTCAACTACTCAATAGATCATTATGAAATTTGGCATGCAGATGGCCTATGGTATTTAGAAGGACATATACTTTTTATCCCGGTTCTATTATGTCTTCTTGGACATGTAGAACTGTAATTAAATACATTCCTGGAAGTTCAATGCGAAGTCAATGAAATGTAATTGATTATACAAAATCATGATCAGACGCAGACAGTCGTAGTTGTAATTAACAGTCAGGTCAAGATTCTGGTGCCGATTACCCAGTAGATGGGTGACCGTTAACACTGGATTTGCATAGGTGTCTAGCAATTCTGATTAACCTTTGTATACCATCGATTACTGGAAAATGTTAGAAATTGAAAGGACCCTATTAATGTTCTCTGCAATTTGATATTATCACAAACAACAATTATGAAGAAACATTTGGTAAATATCTATTCTATAAATTATTCAACTATTTCGCAAATCAATTAAACTAATGAAAACCTTTTGATTTGATTGGATAATTTAGATCAGTGTTTTTCAATCTTATTGATTTCGCGACCCCCTTACTGGTTAAAAAATTCTGGCGACCCCCTTGTCAGACAGACAAAGAATTTATAAATTTAAAGACTACGATAATGATTTTCTTTATTTTGATACCTTTACTTATTAGCCTGCAAGAAGCCGCGAGAGGTTTGCAACTAAGTAAGAGGTAAGTTGGACGCCCGCTTGCGCCAAGTCTACCTTGCCTTTTTCCTTCTGCCGGTGACCCCCCGACTTAGGTTTCGCAACCCCCCTAGGGGTCGCGACCCACAGATTGAAAAACACTGATTTAGATATTTCACAAAGCAACAGGCTAGATGTAAGGTTCCTTGCAGATTCAAATACTAGGAATTACCGACCATCAATTCATATAGTTAAGAGAGTAGGTAAAAAGATGAATAAAACTATATACCTATATTTGATAATTTGTTAGTTATGGTAATAAGTTAAAGGGGTAAGAAAATGAATAGTTTGATAGGCTAGTAAAAGGTAGAACGGTTTTTGATGTTTTCAGTGACGAAAATTTGAAAAACATTGCTAATGAAGGTTGAGCAAACTTTTTGTTGAAGCTTTGATTCTTTTGTAATTGATAACCAATTAAAAGTATCTTAATGCTATAACGGTTAATGATATTAATACAATTGTTAGATACCCCGAGTTAAGCCATCAATGCGACAATATGCGCATACGCATGCCTACGACGCACACTCGAGTAGAAAGCACGTGAAAACAACATAATGTACGGATTAAATTTGGTTAAATAGCCAATGAAAGTTGTTAGACATGTAGTAATGACGCGATGCTTTATAGATTTAAATAATTGCTGTATAGAAAATATATTTTTATTTATTGATTCGCATAATTCTTCTTATTTTTAAGTTTGGCACACACTCCCAAATTAGGGCTCATTTCTGCCAGCGTCGAGTTATATTATAGTTTCCAGTCACAATAAATCACTTTCACATAGTCCTCACGCTTGCAACACACTGCATCACTCCCACATTACCGACCCCTCCCCAATGAGCTCTGACGACCTTACTCACGCGCAGGAACACAACATAAAGTTATTTGGCTGCGGTTTTCTGTAAGGTGGAGGTACTTCCCCAGTCGAGCTGCTCTTTGAGTGAATAAACGCTACGCTCTACCACGCTCTACAACGCTCTACCTCTCTTCGTGTTCAGGGCTAGAACTGAAACGGAGAATTTATATCAAAAATTTAACACGGTTAGAGAGAGAGAGAGAGAGAGAGAGATACATGTGACTAAATTACAAAGAAAACAAGTGAAAAGCAAAACAAATCGTATTGCTTCAACGATCGTAACGCAAAATACCCGTAACTAAATCCAAATATATAGTCATAATAGTAAACTATCATCATGCTTATATCTCAAATGGCCATCGATCAAATATCCTGATTCATCGCTTAATTTGTGATTACAGATGGATACCCGCCATTTTGTTCGCATACCATCACGTTAGCGCATGATTTTTATGAAACAAAACGATTTCGTTTAGTCGACTTCGTGTCATTTGTTAGATGTTGAATTGTAACGTGATTAGTGACTGACTTTTATTAAATGCGAAATTAATGATTCGTAAATAAAAATACATTATTAAACATCAATTACATAGGTTCGGAGATTATGAACAACTCTGCATTGAAAAAAAAAAAAACCGGCCATGCACGAGTCGGACTCGCACACGAAGGGTTCCGTACAATAATAACAATAATGTTACCTCACTCAAATTGACTGTGAAATGAATAGTAGGCGCAACAAAAAAAAAACATCAAAAGAAGACGTTTCTTGTATGGGGACTGGCTTTTATTTGATTTTTATTACTTTTTTGTTATAGCGGCAAAAGAAATACATATTTTGTGAAAATTTCAAGGGTCTACCTATTACGGTTCATGAGATACAGTCAACTGACAGACAGACGGACGGGCGGACAGCGGAGTCTTATGAATAGGGTCCCGTTTAGCACCGTTTGGGTACGGAACCCTAAAAAACCACTGGTTCATACATTTTAGTCCAGTAACGATTGAAATATGTTTTTTTTGAGATTTCAGAGTAAATCCCATCGCAAAGTTAGTCGATTCAAACTGGGAAAGCCCCAATGTACTTATATAGCGTGGATAGAATTAATCTAGTCCTACTGTCCTATTAAAATTCATCCTTTTATTACTTATGATTCTAACATCGTTTTGTATTACGCATCTTTTACGCAACACAGTGTAAATAAGTTAAGAATTTCTTACACTTGTATTGATTCAAGTGTAACTTTATTTGACGATGGCTGATCATTGTTCTCAATTTGTTACGTTACAAAATACCAGTTTGAGTATACATTTTTAATAGTATCCCTTTTTAGTGACCGAGTTTTTGGAACTTTTAAACTTAGAATTTTCTAGCTTGATAAAATGTCTAAGCGTTGATTTTCGTAAGACTTTTGTTTATTTATAAAATGTAGTTGTAGGTATATAATCCACACTTATTTCATTAGTGGCTTATCTGCCACTGTTTTTTTAGTTGTCTATAACGTATCCGCCACCGCATTTTTATTTTTCTGCAACGTATCAAGAGTTATTACAATTATGACCAGCATTAAAACTAAACGTAACCTTCATGCAAATCCGTAGTAACAATTTTTTTTATTATTTAGTAGAAAGCTCGTATTCCCATGTCACAATAGGACGGTGAGATGGAGAGAACTTCTCGTTCACATGCTTACGTAATGGAGGGAGTAAGAAATGTGCGCGCATGGACGGTGGATATGGCAATGTAAGTATTGTAGATCAAAACGTGATAAATAAAATTAATATAGCCGTGGGAGCTGCGGTTGGAATTAAGAGAATGTTAATTGATACTATTATTGCTAATGTTATGATGCTACGTTACTTTCTAGATGACGTTAAAGTTGACTATTATTGGAAATAAGTTTCCACAGCGCAGTTTATACGTCTTTCTGAAAGATCGAATGATTCACCGGATAAAAATATCCAATGGTGCCGATTCTGTTGTAAATCGCACTAAACTAATTTTAGTCACATCTCATCTCTTTCTTACGAACATGATTGAAAAAGGATAGAACATATTTTAAGTTGTCAAATTAATCTTTGCCGTCTTATTTTGCGTGTATTTAGGCGTGACCTCGATAGATGGCGACTAATATTGAAAACAAGCATTGGACTAATTTGACAGGACTAAATTTCTTACATCCTTTTCATATGTTCTTTAAAATTAGTTTAGTTGTGAACAACAGAATCAGGGCCAATATACTATTATTTTATTTTTATTATCTAAACTAGTTGCACCCCGCGGTTTAACCCGCGTTACTGAGGGATATCTTACCTGTAGAGTAGAGTAAACCTACCGTCAAGTTTTCTTAAGTTTTCTACGCAACTTTCAATTTTTTTTCCGTAAGAACCTTCTCAGAGTTTTAGAAAATAAAATAGATGAAATCGGTAAAATCGTTCTCAACTGTTGGCGTGACCAAGGGAAATAGGGATTGATTTTTTTAGTTAGAAATTAAATCCAATTCCGTTGAGTCATAACAACCGCAAACAAAAACACGATCGTTTTTCTACAGTTGGATAGGATTCACAAAAAATCTCTCTCGGTCTTTCACGTATTCTGATAACACGGGAGCAAAACTGCAAACGTTCCTTACAATCTATGTGCTTCAACTTCCGAAGACTAGACTTATAATTGCGTATGAAAATTTTAACACATTTTTTTCTAGAGTGTCTTATCTTGGCCAGGTTTACCAACTTCATGTAACGTAATAGAACAAACGTTAGTTACTAAACAATGCCACAAACAAGTGGCAGAGGTTAACGTGGAACGGTTGGGAAGCCAATACTAATGAGACAGTTTATAATGCATATGAAACACTTTGTTTGTTACGTGCCTTTGAACAACCTGTTTCGGCCTTTATGATGTGTTTCGTTTTTATATTTGAACTTGTGCTCTAGGATTTAAGTGGTTCAGTGTTGACAATCTTTATGTAGAATTTTAATTAAGTTAGGGCTGATTCTTTAATAGCCAGTTCAGCAGATTAGAACTAATTTTAGATTTATCAGTGGAATAGGAATTGAGCTATTATTACGTTGTATAGAGAAGCTGTCATAAGCAAAGGTTATGTCCCATTTTTTTTTAGAGTCTACTAAATTCTCTTTAGCGCTAAAACAATAATTAATCGTCTAAGCAGACAGTAGAATCATGCAGCGCTATCAGAACGCTTTTAGGAGTAATTTTCTCGTAAACACCGTGATTTTCACGGCATTTACGAGCTATTTTTATTTAGTGTTGTTAGCGTCTATAGGTTATGGTAACCACTTACCATCAGGCCGGCCGTATGCTTATTTGCTATCTTATTAGTATACTAAAACTTGTTTAAGACTCCATGTTGACGAACTTCGGTCTTTAAGTTCAAAACTTAGCAAAGTTGATAACAAGAATTTTAATAATAACAATTAAGTACACTTAAATTTACTTACTGTTACTACTATTAGGTACTTTATTCTTTAGTACAATCAAGGAATTAATGTGAGAAAATCTCAACAGTAATTTCCGAAGAAACTTAACAGATGAGAAGTCTACAGTAATTCATTTCCCAAAGTAATAAATAAGATTGTCAAATCAACTGCAGTATAAGTAAAAGAGGGTAATGCGTTTATTAATTTCACATTTATCTTACTCGTCTTGAATCAGGCTTTCATAACACCTGTCTCTCAGAAAAATGTGTACTCGAAAGTAAACCTTAATCGCTTGGGATAGTGAAGATAATATCTGACATGTGTAGGAAAGGAGTTACTTTAAGTACAGTCAATACCAATATTGTATGAATAGGCTTTGATTGCCACCTTGCCTTAGCCCGTTTTCACACGAAACGATAACGACACCGTAAAAATGTGACAATTTAGCGGATAATTTCTATTAATTGTTTTCACACACACGACACACCGCACTGCATATAAAATAAATCGTCACGACATTTTTACGGTGTCGTTATCGTCTCATGCGAAAACGGCCTTATTGTTAGATTTGCTGTCCCTCACGGTTACACCCGCGTTCTCGGGATAAAAAAGAGCCTGTATCTCGGGGATAATGTAGCTTGCTATTTGTGAAATAATATTTCGAAACCGTCTGATAGTTCAGAGATAAAGCCTGTTAAAAAAAACGAAATAACTCTTCCGATTTATTATATTAGTATAGAATATAATAATTAATGCAAACCACTAAATAAAAAAAAATATCAGTAAAATATATGATAGAATTTATTGTTTCACACTTTTTTTTTCTCGACCTTAATTGATATCTTATTATTTCTCAGTTACCTTATAGCTAACAAGTTCACTGACTCACAATCAGTCAAACCACATTTCTAGGCTTCTTTTGACGAACTTGTAAATCAAGATCACAGAATGAGATAATTACATCGTTGACTGTACAATCTTATACCATCGATGTAACGTGTTTATAACCAATACATCTTTCATAGTTACATGTAACCATCACTCAACGTTTAAACTGTTACGTAACTTTATAGTTAATATTTGAACACTGCAGACTAGCAGTCCCCCGCGGTTTCACCCGTGTTCCCGGGGATAAAAAGTAGCCTATGTCCTTCTCCATATCATAGGCTATCTATGTGCCAAATTTCATCGCAATCGGTCCAGCGATTAGGCTTGAAAGGTAACAGATAAACAGACAGTGCTACTTTCGCATTTAGGTATAGTATGGATACTGGATAGTGTAGAGTTTCTTTCGCCGTTCAATTGCGTAATATAATTTTATGCAAAAAATTGGCATAAACAATGTAAGATGAGATTAAAAAAGCTAATAAATTCAAGATTTTTTTGTAATTTTGTAGTAAATAGACCTTGCGCCATATTTCGTCAGGCCGGTTGGATTATGACAACTCCTCCCTATAAGGTGCAGCGCAGACGATAGACTTTTTGTGTGAAGGCGTTTGCGGCACACAAAAAGTCTGTGTGGTAATAAGGCCGAACATTTTGTGTCCCGCGCGTATAGGATTTATTTTCACAAACTAAATTGTGCGGCACGGATAGTCTGGCGTCTGCGCTGCACCTAAGGGGAACGATATATGATACTATACACCGTTGCCTTATACAACGAGAAACAAATTATGGACACATTTTCGTTGAGTATCTATTTGAATTTCTAAGTAGTTTATTTACTCGACTCCTTAATGCATAACACTTGTTTTCTTGTAATGGGCAAGATTTGCAATCACACGCATACAAGAAAGTATTAAGGTTCCGTAAAGTAAAAAAGTGGAAAAAAATATGAATATATTTATAATATTTAGATGAACCATTTATCTTGGTATGGACATGAAAATTATGTGACTAAAAGAGTTATGAATATAAAAGTTTATATACGGAAAGTGGAAGACCGAAAAGAGATGGATGGATTGTGTGAAAGATGATATGGGTACGAAAGGAGTAAATACCGATATGACGGATAGAAAACACATATAGAAGAAGTTCATGTTCTTCAAGTGATAGCAGGCGAGGCAGCAGATGATGACATTTATTGTTTTGTTTTTATCGTGGTTATTTTTGACCACAATTTTACCGTAAGTAATGTAGTCTAGAAGTAGCCTTTATTATTTCTAAAGAAAGATAGAATATATAAATAAAAACATCAACGTTTTAATATGACAGGTCATTAAGATCTCATCCAAACGGAACACTCGGTTTTTTTATCGGGCTCGCACATGTCCTCCTTTTTCCAACTAAAAAGTGATTATGTTCTACGAAGATAGACGTTGTCTGTTAACTTTTGTGGCATCACCAAGTTTTTGTACATTAATCAGTCAATTTTTGACTGCAAAAAAATGATTAGTGTTACCGAAGCAGGCTAAAAGAAATTTTTATTTATTGTGTTTATTACACGAAAACAGTGTTATAGCGTTATTTAGAAGATTCTAACAAGTGTTATATCAATGTTAGGTGAATTGTATTGCAAGCAGATATATAATAGTAATCATATATGAGCTTCGAGAAGCGCTCGTGGTGTAGCATGATTAGCCGTTCTTAATCGATCGGCAAAGTTAATCTACCACCGTCGTGGTCGGTACCTGGATGGGTGACCGCCTAGTGGTATTTGCAAGATTGTATCCCTGTACACTAAACTTAATGAAGCTGTTCGGAGGAACTCTGTCTCCCATATTACAGATTTATTTCTAGCTTGGGAGACAGAAGCCTCATCAAATGTTGTAAAATACGCTAACCTTACTTAATTTTCACCTTGTAATTGTACATCAAACTGTGGTAGGCTTGTATAAATAAATTATTATTATTATTATTATTATTTCAAATCGAGCGTTTCCGTGCTTCGGAAGTCACGTAAAGCCGTTGGTCACAGTTGTCGCGAAGTGCACTTTACTATATCATCACAGCATCATTGAGGATGCGCTGTGTATATATGCATATATATGACTATATAGATATAATCATATGGGGAATATATTTATATAGTCATATATAAGCACTTCGCGACATGGTGGAGATCCTGGGTTCAAATCTCAGCATCTCCACCATGTCGCGAAGTGCTTATACTATATCATTTGGTAGGTTGTATTTGTATGTGTGTGTGCTTCACCAGGCTAAATATATTCCCCATATGATTATATCTATATAGTCATATATATGCATATATACACAGCACATCCTCAATGATGCTGTGTGATGATATAGTATAAGCACTTCGCGACAACAGTTATCACTTAATTGTGATAGTCGTTGAGCTAGTTGGATGCCTCCTAGGCGGCTTTGAAAATTTCAACAGTAGGTTGACCACTAGCCTACCTCCACCGATCCTCAGTGGGCATGCGTGGTGGAGTATTGCCCATTCCCTTTCATCCTCATTTGAGAAAGGAGGCCTGTGCTCAGCTGTGGGACATTATAGGCTGATGATGATGATATGAGCTTTCAAACAAAGATACGATGATTACTATTGGAGATTCCTTACACAGAGTACAGAATGGGGTACTTCTGCAGCAGCATTTGTGCAGGGTCGGCAACGCGCGAATGATACCATAGGCTACAGTAACGGCTTACCATCATTCAGGCGGGCCATATGCTTGTTTGTTACTTTAGTGGTATAAAAAGAACTATTTCCTCTATAACAACAACCAATAAAAAAAAAAAAAATTAAGGGGACTCCCATACAATAAACGTCTTTACGGAACCTTTCGTCCGATTCGCTGTTATACGATTTTTTTAAATATCGGTTTTTGGATAATTTCACTTTGGCTATTTTTTCATTGTCAATACGTTTTCAAATAGATAAATACGTTAGTTAAAACTTTTCAAAAAGAACCTTAACTACAAATCTGTAAAACTAGCGTCATACGGTTGATTACTGCTGATTAAAATTCAATAATGGCGCCGTCGATGAGTTCAATGCCGTCAGACGTGTCGATCAACAGCCGTCCATCTGCCGTCAAATATAGCACACGTTATAAGATATAGCGGTTAAATAACTGCTACATTATAAGCGTTTTTTTATTTAACTAAGGAACTGATACCGGAAATTATAGCAGGTTGATTAACTGTTGCCTGAGGTTATATAATGCAATGTTGGTGTATTACGAAGGAGTCAGTTGGCGTGGTTGGTTAAGATACCACCTATCACGCGAAAGGTCGTTGGTTCGATTCCCATAGGATATGCATTTATGTGTTTGATTATGTCTGCATTTCAAATTAAATATATAAATATTTTTGTCTTTATTTCTGAGAAAAACCATAAATAGAGTAAAATCATGAAATGACGTCATAATGCGCGCATTATGTTGAACTTTATACGGGCCTCTATCACAGCCATGCAAGTAATATGATTGTGTCATTAACGATAGAATGGAAATAATCTCTACGTCCAAAAATATATGTCTGATTGTTTCTATTAAATGTATTTATTGTTGGAATTATATTTGAAACTCTTGTAAATACTCGAAGGTCCATATTTTAGAACGTTTTGAATCGAGATCAAAACATTTGAATTTGGAACCAGCATAGGTTTATTTTCAATTAAAACGATCTATTCTTGATACTGGCCTAAAATACTGAAAAGTCGTGAGGAATCTTTTATGTCAATTTTTTTTTAATATCATAAAGTAAATTATTCCATGAACCTAAAACAATATCAATTCCTAACTTGACGTATTCCACAAAACCTTTACTATCCACGAATGATAACAATGCGTTTCCAAACATGTTTTTATGTAGTTTTCTTTGAAACCCGAAGAGCGTCGGTAGAGTGTGCTCCGTCTGTTATTTGGTGGTCGATACCAAACACGAGGAACGTGATGTGTTTATATTATCATATATTATCGAGAAAATAAACGTTTCACCGATACAAAAGTTTCTATTATGTACATAAGACCTTACAGGTTTTTGTTCATATTTTGTGTAGACATTTTGGATATTAACATAATTTTCTGTCTAATTATTTATTTTAACATCATATGCGAGTAGATTATTTTCTAAATAAAAAGCAAGTATGTTCGAAGGAAGCTTATTGACTTCGTAACAATTTAAGCATGGTAAGTATTGATGAAGCCGATGGTGGTAAGAAGGTACACAAAACAATGAAGGCTACAGGCCTATAAGAATAATATTTGGAGGCAATCTCGTACTATCTCTAGATACGCTAACAGCTTTTACTCTGTGCTCTAGTACAGTAAAGCCTCGTCAGTCAATCATCAGGTAACATGTGCAGGTGAGGTTCGATTTTAGAACCAAAGCCACAGAATAGAATAGTACTAACGGATAAAGAGTTCTTTGTTAAGATGAAAGGATGGCTGCAAGAAATTTGAAAGATAGGTATTTAACAAATCTATTGCTGTCGCGCTGTGGCCCGGAAATCAATGTGTGAGTGAACAGACTGTGCATGGTGCAAGTGTGCGTGCCGTAGCTCGCACCGCTCCCACCGACCGCCCGCCCCTCGATTTTACTTTACTTGTAATATTATATTTCTGTGATTCGGCCGGCGACTGGCAAGTTGATATACCTTTCAGCGCTTGCAGTTCTGTTGTTCCAAGTGACATTAGGGATTTTGAAATTAGAACAAATACCTAACCATACGTTATTTTATTTGTATTTTGAGTCGATATAAAAAAATAGATTATATATTCGACATTTATGTCGTAATATTATTGGAACTGCATTATATTCACGTAATGATAATCTATTAGGGCTTCCAAACAAATATCTATACAACATTTTATAGATTTATAATTGTCCACAGTCCACGCATTTCTTCGAAACTATTTATCGAATTGTGAACATTATTTTTTTAATGCCTTATATTTACTTCAACTTAGGGAACAGTGCGAAAGTAAAAAATAACTCTAATCTGACACTGTCTTGAGGTCAGTTATAATATTTTTAATTGAATATATACGACGTGCTCTTTCGTGACTTTAAGATATTTTCAGTTTACAGTTATTTCATATTTTTTTGTGTATTATGAAGTAGTTTTTTACTAGTGAAAGAGCTTATTTATACGTATAAAACAAGCCCTTGAAATAATATTATAGAATCATAATAAAACGTAGCTCGTATCAAGCCAGGCCTTCACGCGTATTACTCCATATCTTGAAAAAAACTGAACCGATTTTGATGAAACTTCTTCACAAAATATTAAAAATAACTCTAATCTGACACTGTGTTAAAGTCAGCGAAATATTTTTACTGGAATACGTCGTGCTCTTTCGCTGACTTCAAATCAGCGTTAGATTAGAGTTATTTCATTCTTTTTAGTGTATTTGGAAGTAGATAAAAAAAAAAAAAAAAACTTTTTTTTTGTGTATTTTGAAGTCGATTTAGTTTTTTAAATTACTTTTTTATTTCAATTACCAACTTTTTTATTTCGTATTATTTAGAATTTGACCAAGCTCAAGCCAAGCCGCCGCACGTATTACTTATTCCATATCTTGAAAACAACAGAACCGATTTTAATAAAACTCTCACTGAGTTGAAGTAAATGTAAACCAATAAAAAAAATGTCACAATCCGATTAATAGTTTCAGAGAAATGCGTGGACAAACATACACCTATGAAATTTTGTATATTTGTTTGGAAGTGCTAATAGATTATCATTTGAATATATAATATTGTTTGGCAGTCCAATAATACATACATACGTGTCGAATTGATAATCTCCTTTTTTTAAGTCAATTAAAAATAGATATTTTGTCCTGTTATTTTGAAAAAGGTTACTAAATATTAGATATTATGATAACCTTTGAACGATCACATTTCTTGTTCTTTAATCCTTCATCACTCAAAAGTATAAAAAAGAACAATCTTGGTTAGGGCACACTATACCTTACATGTAGGTTACCAAAGACGTAATACTATATCGATATCGATGAACAACACTAGAGCAGGTATCGATAATATATTATCGACTACTACGCGACACTTCTTTGACTGTATATGTATTTGTCCAAGCCTCTCCTCCCTCAACCCTGCCCGAATACAGGCGATAGAGACAACTGCAGCTTGGATCGATTATACCTATTTAAAATTGACGAAATCGCTATTTCGTAATCCCCAGTTTCCTCCTCCAATACTGAATCGATTTTAATTATTTTTCAAGAATAGTAATAAGAAGGGCTTTGGCTATGTCGGTCGGTTTTCCTTTTATTATTTATATTCGTCATATTTGTTTTCTGGACGTCTGATAAGGGCAGTTAAAAATGATGAGTTTTTGTGATTTTAGAAGATTTTTAGTTTTTATAATAATTTATTTATGGAGAAAAACGAAACCGAGGGACATACAGTGGCACCTACAGATTGTATGGTAAAATAATCATTGCTCTAGTATCATTATCCAGAGAGGAAACTGAGGATTACGTTTGTATGGAAAAAACACCACCAGTGTTTCCTCTTAAAAATTTAATTTTTAATACAAGCTTTTTTTGATTGACTGTACTTTTTGCTGACTGTACTTACATTGTCATCCAATACATTAATTTATACCAAATATCAAGTAAATCCGACCACTGGAAGTGGGTGAAATTCGACTTGCAAGATTCCACCCGAACATAAAAGCTTGTAAAAAGTCTTATCGTCTATTCACATGTACGGCAACCACACGCGTCTCGACAAAATGAAGTCAAGCTGTGGTTACGTGTGAATAGTGTCGCTGCGGCTTATTGCGGTTGCGTAGTGGTAGCTACAAAATGTTAAAAGGTTTGTATCGCTAGTTCCCGGTGTCGCTGGTGGTTGCGACGTGGCTGCGGTGTGGTCGGTATCATATACGCGGTCGATAGTGACGGCAAAATGTGGTCCGTGTGAATTCAACTATTTTTCATACAAATTAGAGCCCACGTGGTGTGAATCTGATGTAGTTGCGATTGTAGTGTGGTTGTGGTTCATGTGAATAGAGCCATACTATTAAAGGCTAAAATCATATTCTATTTGCAGATCATATAAGTGCACAAATGATACATAAAGCAATAACAAGTCTTTACAAAAAAGTCCTTATTATAACAGCTGTAGCCTTAGCACGAACCACTTTCGTATCGCCTTCGTAGCGTCATCGTATCGAGTAGATGTCATTTTTGACAGAAGTTCTATCGTCTACTCGAAACCTAGCTTGCGAGCTACGTTAAATTCGTCTAGAAATTTTGAGACATACATTTTTGATTTTATTGGTACACAATATTAAAATATTTATTTCCAATAACATAAACTAAATTAAATAATCAGCTTATCTTATTTATTAGCTAACGATATAAGGTATTACATCAAAAAATATTTTCTTTTTCACTATTGAAATGTGATGAATGTGGAAATATTTTTGAACGTACAGCAAAGAGTTCACGTTTTTAAAGGTTTGAATTTAGAACATAACAAGACGAAGAAGATGAGTCTTGTGACTCCGTTAGAAATAAACTCGACGATTTTCATTTCTAGATTTGTGTTTTAGCAGTTTTTCATATAAAGAGTGGCTCAACTTGAACTATCGACATCCCCTAACATTTATACACTTATTATAATTAAGTATATATAGGTGTTTGAGAATCAATGGGTTCGATACTCGCTTAAAAATTAAAAAATTCGGATAGTAGTCAAACAATACATGAGGCTCCCCAATTGAATGTGTTTTAGTTAAAACTAACATAAATGTAAATGTAGTATTAAATAAAATTATATTATTTTAACTAAATGATTCACCATATTTAGTTATAAAATTATAAATAAAGAAATACAAACTAAAAATCTTAATGCTTAAAAAAATAACACATTCGAAATATTCCTAAGATGCGAGATGTTCACGTAACGCTCTCACTGAAAAAATTACGGTGACAAAGTCTACGTTAGCTGGCTTGCGAGTAGACGATACCATACGTCAGAATGAGTTCCAATTTCAAATTATATACCAAACCACGTTTACGTAGTGTGACGTGAGGTTAACGTAGTTGTTCGTGCTACCGATTTGAACGTTTGGCAACATTCGAATGACACATTCCCATACAAATTTGAGTTAACTCTCTCGATACGAATACGTTACGCTTGCGATAGATTTTCGTGCTAAGGCCTCTGTTCCTGGATAAGAATGAAGTATAGATAGACCCCTTAGACTCTTTTTATTACAAATACTGAACAGATAATCGTGACTATGTCATATATCAACCACACCCACATTAAACAGGTTCTATGAACGCAGGCGCATCTGTTTCGTCAAGATGGCCGCCGATCGAATCGGTCTCCTCTTACTTTCGTTATTTTCACTTTCATTCGTAATATGTTTGTATTATTGAGTTATTTAATTTTATAAACAACCTTAACTGTCCCTGGTTTTGTTCGTGGGCGTTGTTGTTAAAGTTTTAATCAGCTTTTTTAATTTACGTCACTTTCATAACGTTATGTTGACGCTGTTTTAATTATTCGCGTGGAGAACGAGTTATTTCAGTCTTCACTAAAATAAGTTACTGATGGCTTTTGTTAAAAAAAAAACACATTTCTCTGAATAGATTTCTTCAAGTTAATGTTTTTGTGTTAATTTATTTACAATTACCTTGTTATAAATTCAAAGTATATAATGATTTGAACTCACAAAATATTTTTAGTGCAATTTGATCATAATAATTGTATAGCAAATTTTCCTAGAAAGTACTTTGTTTCTAATCATGTTTTTCCTTATTTTCAGATTACGTGTGCGTTAGATTTGTGGTGATTCGCTGATATATAAGGTAAGTCGATGTTTAATTTTATCACTTGATTTGCTTATTTAATATTTGTTCAAAATAAAGAAAATAAATAAGCGAGAATAGTAGCGAATACTTGCGAATATCAACGAAATGTCAAATCCATTAAAATGTATAAAAACGCGATATATGGACACACCTCATTAGTGATTCCTATGTTGCTTAAAATGCAAAATTAATTGTTGACCAAAAGGTCATTCGCGCGAACTATGGAAAATTTTCGTGAATCAAACTACCTATATTGTGTTGAACTTATGAAATTTTACTTCAATACCTATATTTATATAGAAACAAGTTTTATTGTTTATAGAAATCGCAGCATAGATAAAGATGATCTTTTTTATTTTATTATATCTGAATTTTCAAAAATTGTATCGAAACCTCGACGCAATTCCAATTTGGACTTCACAAGTACTTATAAATTGCTTGATTTTAATACATGTTGAGGATGGTAGCCAGCCAGACGGGTACTACAAAGTACTCTACCACCAAAGGTATTTTTTATTCGAACTCACTACCTCCGCCACGGAATTTAACCTCTGAGCTATCAGAGCCTTAGGATAAATCTAAGGTTAAGACGGGAGTTGGGCTGCGATTATTCCATACAAATGTATTCCCCTGTTTTCTTACTGAATAATGCCTCTAGAGTCATAATTTTTTTTTTTCATATAATCAAGTTCTGCTTTGGACACGTCTCTGTTAGTTCATTTTTTTTTCAGCGACTAATTATTAAAGAATTTATGGCCCTCCAAAAATTACAATAAATGCCCTATTTTTCCGCCGTGATTAAAAGGACTACCAGACAAATTCGAAAAGATTTTAACATAAAAGAAAGTAATAGGGACCTAGATAAACCCTTACTTAAAATTTTAATGTAAAAAATAATTGAATCGGCTCAGTTTTCGAGGAGGAAAATGGGGAAAATGAAACGTCGATTTCGTCAATTTTTTTGTGAATAAATCGGTTTGAGCTGCAAATGTCCCTATCGCACCTAGCGCATAGCATAGCGGCATAGCGCGACGGCAATAGTTTCTTCAAGTACCTATTTTTCAAATTCCTCGTAGCTAGGAACCCCTCTTAAATGTGCTAAAGGAACTCGCTTCTAATATAAATATCACGGACAGTCTAAAAATAGTTATGAATCACGATCCTCATTTTTTATAGCTTTTATACATAAGGCAGTTGAATATCTACCTAACTGTTTTCGACATGGCGAAAGAACGGTTGTAAATATGGTGAAATGATAATTTTATGATGTAGGAATGCTAACCTGAATCATGTTCACCGCTACTAATAATAATGATGAAAATACTTTGTTGTGACTCTTCAGTATAGTTTGATAATTATCACCATAGTTTTTTAGGTTGAAGATTCAATAAATAAATATCTTTGGACGTTCTAAGGTCCGTATTTTAGAACGTCAATAGCACTAGTCCAGTTTTGAGTCGAGATTTAAACATTTGAATTTGGAGGTTCCATATTCAAATGTTTGTTAGGTATAATGTTTATTTTCGATTAACACAAACTATTCTTCAGACTTAACTATAGTTTTGATTATCGTTATACATACAGGCACTTTGAAAACCTGTTCGAATTTTAAAAGTTGAGTAAATTTTTAATTGTTTTTTTTACGATGCATCTTGGTAATGTACTCTTTTCACTAAAGAGTTACAAGACAGTAGTGATATAAAGCTTAAAAAATGCTCGTAATTAAAGGAATTTCAGGTGTGGTAGCAAAGGCGTGGCAAGCGAAAGAGTTCAACGGCCTGAACAGAACTTAAAATTATGTTCACATCATTGTTTAACTTTATTAAGAATCTGTGAAGACATCATTGTTTTATCATCTTTATGTAAAGAGTTACAATTATTAAATAATTAATTACATGGCAATTTCGTATTATTGTTCAAATGTAAACGTTTCGGACGCGGAAAACTGCAAACTAGCATTTTTCCATGACCACGCCGTTCTTTTGTTTCTTAGTAATTCTGTTTATATGCTATTTTCAACTCTATATGAAAAGCATAAAGACGATAATTGCTAAAACTTAGAAGGAAGTTTGAGCATGTGCAAAAAAATACTTTTTGATTTGAACTGTAGCTACAAGTATTTATTTTAGTACTCGATAAAAATTAACGTAACAGTTACTATAACAGTCATATCATAATATACATACATAAAAACTATTATTCACTTAACAATACGGTATCAAAGCATTTGTATCGACGATCTTTCGCTGTTATTTCGGCTGCAGACCGGTCTGTGAGGTGAAAATAAGAAATGTCCGTCGACGGCTATTCAGAATCGATATCGCACCTGGCACTTTCGCCAATCTAACTCAATTATAATATTGTTAATATAAGTTATATAACTTCGGGTCTCGGTCAATGTATGACCCTTTGAGAGGAGAAACTTATGAATATGAGATAACATTATAAAATATTACTACTAAAAAAATAATAGAACAGGTACTGCGAGTATGTATATCTCTACTATGTGTCTCTCTATTATCATATATGCTATTATATCTCTACTATAAGATATACGGGAGAGGAAGACCGAAAAAGAGATAAAATATGAATGGGTAAGAAAGGAGTGGATGGTGGTATGACAGATAGAAGAAGCTTCTACCCCAAATGATTGGTAACAAGGCATGCAGATTATGGGTAGATATATACATAGGTTTCAACAACGTAACTGCTTATCGTCGAATCCGGTGACAATATTTTTTGCGCAAGCATCAGTTGCATAAAGCACAAATTCAAATAATAACTACTAATTTTTATTTATAAAAAATGTATAACGTAACAATTTTTGTACGTATTCTGGAAGTGGGTTACACGGAAATTGAGAAAAAAAACAGTCGATTTACAAAAAAAAAATTTAACGGATACAAATCAAGAACTATTTAGAACTTTATTTCCGGAATTGGGCGAATTCAGGAAATTAGTTCTGTATATTTTTTCTATTTGCATTATTATATAACACTCTCACGGACTTATATTGGAGTTATGTATTGTAATAATAGTACGTGTAATAAAAATCGAACGCGTAATCAAAATCACGACTTAATAACTTATCATGTTTAAAATGCTATAATGGTCTGCATAAAAACTGTTGCATAATAATAATTATTTGCTTGTATAATTTATTGAAAAGCACAAATAACTAACGGCTTATTACTTTTATATTAATTGAATACAAATCGTGTAAAAAAATGGTATAGAAACGAATTCGCAAATTATATAATTACAAACATGCTAATGCTAAAAATGAATAGGCTGGACAATGTACAACAATCCTAAGAGACAGATCACAGATCAGATACATATACAACGTGTAACAGATCTAGATGATAAAACGTTAAACGGTTTGTTCAGAATCGTAGGCAATTCTCAACAAACCGTTCAACGATTTAGCATCAAAATCTGTTACACGCTGTATATGTTGATGAATAAGCCTGTATGGAAAAAAATAACTCGCGTTTACGTAAATCAGGTCAACAGACAGCTGAAGCCTTACAAATACTAATTCCTTCAGAGGACCGTTGACACCAAAAACTCATCGCATAGGTATATCAGTTTTTTTAATTGTTTATAGGCCCGTGTTTGACCGTACCGCAATCTCACCATGGTAAGTGAAGATGCGGCCGAAGGTGGTAAGCACACAAAGCCTAGAAGGAAATGGTTCTCAAGTGCAGCTATCGGAACACACCGAAAGGTGCTTGGCGACAGATTTTCAACTTGAGGGTGGTAGCCAGCCAGACGGGTACTACAAAGTACCCTACCACCGTGCTATGGCATCACGATGTTTTCCTTCACCGAAAGCTCAAGCTCATTGTAGGATTCGAACCCGGGACCTTCGTCTCGGTATCCGACGTCATTACCACTGAGCTATCATCGCCTTAAAATAATAAATTTGACTTTAATGGTAACATTGAATAAGCATAGTGAAAAGTTATAATAAAAAAACCTAACATATCACCAAAAGAGCATTACGTGATCGGAATTATAATCAGTTGTAACGAGTTTATAAGCCAGTCTAAAATATTATTATCATAATTATTAAAATAAGTTGTACTATTTTTTCGCTTGACATTCTGCTTGTTGGCATTGGCATGATTTTTTCAGAGCCGGTTGTTACATGAGGTCTTGGGTCAATGTTGGGTCTGCATAAATAATGCTGAATTAACCTACAGTCATATAACTTATATTGTTCACTTAGGTTATGTAATAAATGTTTATTTTGATGAAGCATTTGCGTATAGGAAGGGAGTTTGTAGGGTTAAAACTATCATACAAATTTTAAATTCTTCTTTTGAAGCCCAACATACAATAATTGAAATAAAAAAATAAAACAGCGTCAACAACAATATTCGAAAGGGATTTTTTGGCGGGAACTTGCAGAGTGACGTTGCGTGTTCATTTTTATTTTCATAAATTCGTGTATTTTGAGTTTTATTGCATATTCTCGATGGTATTTTATCCAATAAGTGCCCTTCTGGGGCCTAAATTGAATAAATGGCTTTGACTTTGACTTTGACTTTGAATAAAGATCAATACATTTGCACCAGTGAAGTGAAATGAAATAAATTATGTGTATCTTGGCTTTTCAAGTTGTCTCAAGAAGTCCGTGAAAAGTGTTAGTACAATGACCACCATTGTACTAAAACATGACTATTATGGACGGTGACTGACTGAGGATTATGTGAAAGTGATTCATTGTGACTAAAACTTATAATATTACTGGAAATTGGCAAAATATACAACCCGTGTGACGCCATTGAAGAAAAAAAAATCGAAAGTTTAAATTTAGAACACCGACCACCCACTTTTCAAACAATGGATTCACTAACAAAAGCACTATTTTGCAATCGAGTGCAATCAATCATCGTAATCGGTGCTCTTCAAATCGATACAAGATTAATGTCAGTTTTTGCTGTGCCTAATTCAGCTTTAAGGCTGTGGGCGTAAAGTGAAATTCTATTTCGTACTTTTATGTCCTTGGAGCCTCGTAGGCCAGTAATTTGGAGCGGCCCTTTTAGCACTGATGATGTAAATGCGATATAAGAGTTTACTAAGAGGTGGTGAATAATTCCCTCGTTATTTTTAATAGGGATCACGAAATTATCTTAGTTTCACGCGGCAAAATGGCAGAACTTTTATGGCCTCTATTATTGGCTATTAAGTTTTGGTTTGTTTGCAAAATTGGCGTTGTTTGGTGGAATGGTCATGTAAAAGGAGGTTAAGACTGCCTGAGGACAGTTTATCAAAAGAAATCATGCTTTTAGGAGCCAAGATTTACTTTACATAGTAAATCAGTCAAATCAATGTTTTATTAAGTCTTACAATAGTTACATGATGTAACTTAAACTTACTAAAAACTTCTAATATATATTGAAAAATGCACCTGTCACGATGACACATACAGATAATATATTAACTTAAAAAAAAAACAGAAACTGTTGAATAGGGAATATTTAAAGCAAGTGTTTTGGGCGTGCATCTATAAAATGTATGGCAGACAGCACTGTATTAGTTTAAACAATCCTTGATATCCTTACCGTCAGAAGATCATACAAATTGCATAGACCACGCACAAAGAGCACCTTCAAAAAGTAGTTTTTTTTACTTCTTCTCTTCTCATGCGTGTCACTCTTGACAGAGTGGTCGTGGTCGTTAGGACGTGTGATTTGTGGCGCGCTTCACAACACGCCGGCATTCGTCCCTAACTGCTGCCCTTCTGGTGCAATCGTTGATGAGACCGCCTATTGCGGCCTTAACTTGGTCGGTCCATCGCATGGGTGATCTCCCACGTGCTCTGGTGCCCTCTACTTTACCCTGCATTACCAATCGCTCTATGGAAACATCTCCGCCCCTTAACATTTTTTTTACTATTGAGCAGCTAATACTACCAAAGCAATATTTCATGTTAATATTTTTTTTTTTTTTTTTTTTTTATACCACTAAGTTGGCAAACAAGCATACGGCCTGCCTGATGGTAAGCAGTTACCGTAGCCTATGGACGCTTGCAACACCAGGGGCATTACTCGCGCGTTGCCGACCCTGAAGAAATCTCTTCACGCCCTTTTTGAAGAACCCCATGCTGTACTCCATTGGGAAAACCACGGCGGGGAGCTCATTCCACAATCTGAGCGTCCGCGGAAGAAAGCTCCTTTGGGCCCGCACAGTTCGAAACAATTCTGGTTTCAATATGTGAGGATGGACTCCCCGTCGATGGCGAGAGTTGCGATGGTAGAAGGTAGCAGTGGGCAACAAGTCGAACAATTCTTTAGAACACTCTCCGTTGTACAAGCGGTAGAACACACATAAGGAGGCAAAGTCTCTCCTTAGACTAAGGGGCTCTAAACCGCTTGTGAGCTCGGGATCGTCAACAATTCTGATGGCACGTCGTTGAACCGAGTCTAAAGGCCCAAGCTGGTATCCAGGTGCTCCCGCCCATAGGTGACAGCAGTACTCCATATGAGGCCGGACTTGTGACTTATAAAGTTGTAGCCTTTGCCCCGATGTGAAGTACTGCCTCGCTCTGTTGAGCACTCCTAGCTTTTTGGATGCCAGCTTAACCTTGTATTATTATTCGCGTAATGGTCACAAACCGAGAGTTATTAGTGCCAATTGTCAGTTTATGGACATTTGCGACACTATGATGGCCTTCGTGTAGTTTATCGGAGTCACTGTAATTGTTATCGCCTTATTTGGTACGTTCAAATGGGCCTTTGCTACGATGGAAGGTTCTATAACCTCTAGAATGATTTGTTGTGTGTAAATTACGTCAAACTTGTCATGTTACCTTCGATTGTGTGCTATTCTAAGTTTTTTGAGTGTTATAGTTTCAGGGTTTTGCCCACGGAGGACAGAAAGTTTGTTTGCCTGTATTTGTCAGTTTCTTTTGTTATCAACATGTTTTAAATGATTGAATGGATTTTGAAATGTGTGGTATTGTTAGAATCTATTATGTAGTCATAATTTTATATATAGATATACTTAGTGTAAGAAAGACATAAATTCTGTTAGTATATACTTGCGATATATTATTAGTAAGCTTTTTTACAAGATTTTCCAGTCTACATTTCTCCGACAAAGATTTGACGAAACTGGATTTCTCCCATCGCAAACTATTTTCGTGTAATATATATATGTATAATATAATTTCGTGTATTTCAAAAATATAGTTATTTTAATAATAATATATTTAAGATTTTATGCCTTGCACGAATATTATTATTCTTAACTAATCTCATTATTCAATTGATTTACAGTTATTGAAATAAACCAAATATTTCCATACCATGTAATTACCCATTAGTTCACAATTACATTTGCAAGTTCCTACTTCCCATATGCCTTTGCTTCCAACAAAGACCTGTTCAAAATTTAAAACACATAATTATAAATAACCATTGAAAGGAAACGCAATAAAATAAACGTTATATTAATGAAACGTCAAGGCAACGGACGGACGGACATCCTCCCGTATCGTGAGCCTTGTATGAAGTACTTGTGCTGATGAGTGTAGCGGACCATAGATCCGGATTATTGTCCCCACATCGTACCATACTATAGTGCATTTCATAGTCTGTAAACTAAATTTAATTAGAAAGTGAAGCGATCTGTTTTTGTATGTAAGCATTGAAGATTGAATATTCGCTTTGACAGTGAATTCATTTGTTTTGAATGTTCATTCTTTTTTTAAACTTAATTCACTTATGTTAGAATAAGTGACGTTGATATATTTTTTAATCCTTTTCTTTTTATTCAGCCTTTGAATAAACCAGCTCAAATTGAGCGAAAGTTAAAGTAGCGACAAGATTTTTTTTTGTTTTTTTTTATTGGATAGTTTCCAACCCACGGTTTCCGTTCGTTCCCGGGATAAAAAGTAGCCCATTGGGGTTATTCAAAGCTGCTTAGTCGTGGTTCCGATTTGGATAATGAACCGATTGGTTACCGAATCAGATGGCGTTTATAGCTTATATCATTATCCATACAAAATAAAATTTCCTATGGTCACGCTGATATAAAGTACTTACTGTTCTGCTGGGAAGTAAAGTACAAAACTATACCTCTTCACAGTTACCTCGTTAATAGTTGTTAATTTTACACTCATAAATTGATTTTGTTTTTTTCTAACGCTATCGAAACCAAATCACTTACAATATTAACCTCTTTAGCGTAGATACGGTAAATTAAGAAATATTTCTTTAGTGGTTTCATCGTAAAGTTAATAGAAAATACGATTAATTTTCTGCAGATTCTTATTGAATTTCATTCAGATTAAAAAGGTAATAACACCAAAATTATACTTCTTCTCTGTCTTTCTATGTAGGTTAGAAAAAGATCGATATAGCTCCATTTTTTGCGGCTCAGACGCGTATAGAAAGCGTTTCACTACGCTCCAGTGATTGCTCAATGATCTTATTAAATTGTTAGGACGTCATGTTTTGTATTTACGTCATCGATATCTGTAAGTATATTGTAGACTAGTCCCGTAGTTTTAACCGAGGGTCTTTTATAAAAAAATTACGATCTTAATTATAAACAAAAATAACAAATAATTTTCATGGTTTTACGTCTACAAATTCCATATTATCTTACAAACTTACATCCTTTATTTTATCATCTTAGGACTTACGTAAATGATGATCATTCTATTTATATCATGAATATATGAACATACGAAAACAAGCTCTCTACATCTGTTATTTTGCTTATTGAATCTGTCATCAAGGCAGTGAAAAGAGTGAAAGCTTGAAGATTTGTATGTTTGATGATAAATTATTAAGAATAGCTCTTGTAGGTGACTACGATGTTAATGAATTCAAGGAAACCATAAATGACTTAATTATCATAATGATTTTAGTTTCTCACGATATCAAAACGTATGTATCTAAATCACAAACTAGTCTACCTAAACGGTAGAGTTTGATACAAAAATATTTAATTAAAGAGAAATCTTAATCAGTCGAAGCTGTATAGTTATAATACTTATAATTCATTGGATCCATTGTAACCGGCTAGGCTAGTTCATTAATAAATCTTTCCAATAAATATCGGAAAATACACAAAAGTCGTTCGAAATTTAAAATTAGCTTAAGTGTAAGAATGATTATCGAAAGTATAAGTAATGTCTGTACCGAATATAGAGTAAAAGGAAAAGTTCTTACAATATTATCGAGAAAGCTAAGCGAACAAAGAACAAGTTTTAAAATAATAGAAATGAAAAAAGAAACCCGATGCTATTGCGAAATGGAATTTTACAATACTGTTCAGAAATCGACTGGTCCACATATATAGCATTCTACGCTCCAAATTATAATTTAGCAACAGAACCAGCCATTCGTTGAGTAAAAATAAACGAATCCAAGGTTACATGTGACATTAAAAGTATAAAAGTCATTCCAATTCGTGACTCGAGAGTTCAGGACAATTTGGTCACAAATAACATTTATTCCTTTGTAAGTATAAATGCTAATAGCATCGGTAAAAGTCAAGGATGAACCGTTAAAAAATAAACAAACCACTTACCGTTTGGAGAAAATATTGCCGGAACGGTTGTTTTTATTAACAATTTCGGGTATTCACGAAAAATAACAGTTTGAAATGACATGAATTTTTAAATTATTGACGTGATCAATGAGTTTATGCCCTTGTTAAAGAACAACAATGAAATGAGCATGGTCTCTGAACACGAATGACAATGGATGTAATGAACAATTCAAGTTTTAGCAAAGAAGCAAAAAATATGGTATGTTCACCGTCACCCCTAATGATAAACTAGAAGATTTTTTAAATAAAAATATTGCAAACAATGATATTAAAAATAATACTGACGATGTTCCTTACATAAGCTTCGTTAATGAAATATATAAATAACTTAAATCGTTCGTATTTCGCGAACGTCGATTTATAATCTTTTACCCTGACCCGTAGGACTTAGTTTGAATAAATTATGATATGGAAACCTTGTACCAGCATCGAAGCTGCAAAGTCTTTGTTTTCTATTTATCAAGATAATAGCTATGATGGAATTGTTTCCCGTCATCCGAGCTATAAACAATGAAGGAGATCCAAAAGAGAACAAAAGATGACATTGTTACAATGAAGATATAGGTACTTCGTATTGCAAAACCTCGCGTGACTGGCCCATTTGTTAGCTATCGCTAATCATTCTGTTTGTTACATGCATATAACTGAACGGAATCTTAACATGGAAGAAAATATTTCTTATGAACATATTTTGCGGGCAAACATGCCATTTTTGGGTTTATGCAGTGATTCATGTTTACTCGTTCTCGATTGCTAAATTATTTGTCCGGAAAAAAGGAAGAGACTGAAAAATACATAATGATTCCCATATGCAGATGAAACACTAAACACAGCTTCTCCACAAGTATCTTGTGTTTTAATAAATTAAATTATTAAAAGAAACAAAAAACCCGACTGCGTAAAACATAAATTAACTGAAAAGAGAAAAACAAGCTCTTAAATCTATAGAATTTTGAATATAACTTGAATTGTATAAGGTATTGCAATCGGGGACAACCATTAAGAGCATATAAGCTAACCGGCCGCGCTCGAGTTTAGGTATTTGCCAGCGCCAAGCCGAGTCAACGCGGGGCCAACATTGGTGCGGCTCCTCCGCCAACATACTGCGCGCGTTATTATTTTGATACTTCAGTATGGCTTCATGTCGATGTAAAACTATAATATTATAAACAAGGTATCTGGTAGGTTGAATTAGGTTATAATTATGTAGTTATATAGTACAATGTACTGGATACATTTTTTTTACACTAGTAAACAATGTAGTTCAGGTACCTATATACCTAATTTATCTAATTAAACTTTAATATGATTTTCTTAAAATAATTCAATATTATTATTAATATAATTATAATAGCGACCCGCCCCGGCTCCCCTATGGGTATGAATAATAGTTTAAGTCCTATTCTAAGACCTACTGAATATACAAACAAAATTTCATGAGAATTTTATGAAAAGCAGTAATTAGGGATCCGTAGCCAAATGGCAAAAAACGGAACCCTTAAATGTATTAAATATATGGAGGTGCAAGGTGGATGACACCTCCATTGAAAAGGGAAGATCTTCCGCCAGGCTGGGTCATCGTGCCTGGGGACCGCGGTCCAACTGTACTTGTCGGACAGTTGTATATATGCAGATCGCCGAGAAATCTTTGCAAGCGCGATGCAGGATGTAGTGGGCATGTATGCGCGATGTATGCACGATACAGGATAATGTGGCGGCGCGCCATCTATCTATCGGCGTGTTAACTTCGTTATGTAGTGGTTCGCTACATCACTCCCTTCCTAGACCAGAGGTCGATCTATAGTTGCGTCATTGCGTTAAGCTTGCAAGTGCCAGTGCTGCTCAGAAGTCTGCGGTGAGTCGAGACTGAGCGGGGTTGCTGCGACGGGTTGAGCCATAGGAGTCCACGTGGTGCAGAGACTGCCACGCCGGAGAGGGTGAGCCAGCCGAAGAGATCCGGACGTGTGCTGCGGTGGAATGTGCGGGCGATGAGTGCTGTCGCTGTGATGAGCCTTGCAGGACCAGGAAGCACGGTGAATCGGCTGCGTTGGAACTGATTAAGGCGAAGCTGGCTTGCTGTGTGACTGCTTGCCGGTGGGGAGTGATGAGCTTGGAAGCTGCTCAGAAGGATGCTACTGCATGTTCAGTGATTGGAAGGGTTGGAAATTATTCCCATTCCATCACGTCGGGGTCACCAACTATGGAGGTGCAAGGTGGATGACACCTCCATTGAAAAGGGAAGATCTTCCGCCAGGCTGGGTCATCTTGCCTGGGGACCGCGGTCCAACTGTACTTGTCGGACAGTTGTATATATGCAGATCGCCGAGAAATCTTGGCAAGCGCGATGCAGGATGTAGTGGGCATGTATGCGCGATGTATGCACGATACAGGATAATGTGGCGGCGCGCCATCTATCTATCGGCGTGTGAACTTCGTTATGTAGTGGTTCGCTATAAATACAAAAAAAAATTTTTCATCAAACCCATACTTGTGGGGTATCTATGGATAGGTCTTCAAAAATGATCAAACTTCCACCAAAAAATTGGTTTGAACGAGATCTAGTAAGTAGTTTCTTTTTAATACGTCATAATACGTAAACCGCAATTTACCTTTCATTTAATATTTTTGGCGTTTTTTTTTTCATAGCAGAGTTACTTAATATTACACGGAACCCTCCGTGTGCGAGTCCGACTCGCACTTGGCCGGTTTCCTTTGTTTTTTTTTTGCGAATTCCAAGTTGGTCCGATTGTAAAAGTTGATCGTATACATGAGTACTTTACATGGTTTCATTTATTGTCGTATTGTCGTATCCATCCTGTATAAAAGTCTCCTGTCACGGAGTTTGTAATACAACTCCTCAGAAACGGCTTGATCGATTCTTATCAAATTTTGTCTCATTGATGTACTTATAGAAGACCTTTGGACCATATAACACGAATCTTTGCTCAAATTTGAAAAAAAGTCTCCGCTATTCATGTTATATGGTAACAAGAGTCTCTCAAAAATCAATTTTGATAGCAATCGGACCTCTAACAAAATATTCAAAATAGCGGACACTTTTTTAAATTTTGAGCAAAGATTCATGTTATATGGGCCAAGGGTCTCTCAAATGTCAATTTTGAGAGTAATCGGACCAGTAAATAAATGGTTCAAAATGGCGGACACTTTTTAAAATTTTGAGCAAAGATTCATGTTATATGTCCCAAGGGTCACTCAAATGTCAATTTTGAGAGTAATCGGACCATTAAATAAATAGTTCAAAATGGCGGACACTTTTTTTCCATTTTGAGCAAAGATTCATGTTATATGTCCCAAGGGTCTCTCAAATATCAATTTTGATAGCAATCGGACCAGTAACGAAATAGTTCAAAATGGCGGACACTTTTTTTCTATTTTGAGCAAAGATTCATGTTATAAGGTCCAAGAGTCTCTCAGATATCAATTTTGATAGCAATCGGACCTGTAACAAAATATTTCAAAATGGCGGACACTTTTTTCAATTTTGAGCAAAGATTCCTGTTATATCGTCCAAGAGTCTCTCAAATATCAATTATGAGAGCAATCGGACCAGTAACAAAATAATTCAAAATGCCGGACACTTTTTTGGATTATGAAGAAAGATTCGTGTTTTGTAAATCCAAGGCCTCTCAAATCTAAATTTTGGGAGCAATCGGACCAGTAATTAAATAGTTCAAAATGGCGGACATTTTGGCGGGCACTTTTTTCAATTTTAACCAAATGTTATATGGGCCAAGGGTCTCTCAAATATCAATTTTGAGAGCAATCGGACGAGTAGTTAACTAAATAGTTCATAATGGCGGACACTTTTTTATAACCTCAAATATATATTTTTTTTTATACCACAAAGTCGGTAAACAAGCATACGGCCCGCCTGATGGTAAGCGGTTACCGTAGCCAAAATATCACTTAATATAATATTGCCTATTTTACTGAGTGACATGATAGGTAACATGCATTCTAGTGGTGAAAGAACGGTACAGTCGTTTTTGAAATTTATTGAAATTACAAACAAACAAAACATCCAAAAATACAAATCTTTTCTTTTATAGTAGGTATTATTATTAGTGTATATAAACGGAGGAATTTTCAAACATAAGGCCGCCCTTATATTTGATATTTATCCATTACTTCTGACTGGCATTGATCGATCGTGCCTTTGCTAGGCGATGATTTCCGGTAGAAGACATTTATTAACAATAACAAAAAAAAAAATTTGAATATTTGTCAGCTTATTATTCAAAACAGTTACTGGCGTAACGTAATTTAAGAAACAGTTACCATTTATCAATATAACTTAACTTATCAACCCAAGTATCATAAGTGGTAAGAGCGCGCTATAATGCGGGCGATTGTACCAATACTCTCAATCGTAATAATATGTTGGCGAACTTAGCGCGCGGAAAACAGAGCGATACGTCCTCTCTCTGAGACGGCGGAGCCGGGTCTGCCGAGCCGTGGCGTCCGCAATCGATTTATATAGCAGTTTTAAAATATTCGGTATAAAATAATTATAACATTTTTACGGATTTTGTTAATGTAATAATTTTAAGCATTAACTGCTACGTATTAATAAATAGTAATTATGAAGTTTGACATTCGATTTCCATATTAAAAACAGCGCTAAACATCGATAAAAATCATAATTTTTACGCGGTATTGTTTTGTCATTTTCATAACAAAAATGTACAAAACGTTATGATGTTATTTATTAGAAAAATAGAAGACAATATGAACTATTTAACATGTATTTTTGTATTTTTTTGTTTCAAGTACTTTAATACCGATTTGACTGCAAAGACAGCATGTTCCGTAAAATTCAAAAAAGGTCTCTCAAAGAACTACTCCAAACTAAATAACAAACAGTCAATTTAATGTTTTTTCCTATGTGAAAAGTAAAAAAATAAATTTCCTATTGGATTTACGACAACGCAAATGAATAACTATTAATATAACTGAGTAGTGTCACACCGAAAACCTGGAATATTGCGGCATTGTGCGTTATTACGTACTAAACCCTCTTAACCTAAGTATGTATTTTTTTGTAATATTTGTTTATCCCCGACTGCAATACCTTATAAAATTGAAGTTATATTCAAAATTCTATAGATTTAAGAGCTTGTTTTTCTCTTTTCAGTTAATTTATGTTTTACGCAGTCGGGTTTTGTGTTTCTTTTAATAATTTAATTTATTTTAGACTTTTTAGTTTTATACAGAAAGAGTTGTATGTATTAGTAAGTAAATGAGCGGTACGGTAAAGGAACGCTAACAACTATCGCAAATCTGTGAAATCACAGATTTGCGATGGTTATACGTAAATACGTATGGTAACGGCTCAGTACCTACTGTCCTTGCATTAAACGTGTTTTTTTGCAGTTTACGTCAAAATGGTAGCATAAAAGTATTACAATATATACATATATGGAATGGTCTATTTACTAGCTTTCATTTGATATCCATATTGTTATAATAACGAAACTTTTATTTTTAATATCCCCCTATTTTTTTATTCTTAGGCGCCATATAAAAATAATACACCCCCAGTCAAGACGAATCTATCGACATCTCATATGCTTAAATCCATCAAGCCGTTTAGGCTGCAGAGCGGCACAAAGAAATAGACATACATACATACATACATACATACACTCGAAAAACATAACCCTCCTTCCGGGTCAGTCGGGTAAAAACAAATGTTCTTCACCTTAGGATTTTGAAACAGGATTGAGAAATCAATCCTGTTTGAATTTTATTTTGTTTTCTTACTATATTGTTTTCTCAATATTTTTTCATTAGTTAAGTTTTTTTCAAAAAGAAAGGTATTCCATCCGAAAATTTTCATTATTATCATTGTTACTATAAATTAATAATTATTTATAGCTTATGTAATGTTTGCCTTGTTTGTTTTACGAAATAAAAAAATACTCGAAATATCGGTAAACAATAAGACATGGCTTACCTTAAAGTTCACAAAAAATAGGTTAAATTAAATGGAGCAAAAAATCTTATCGGACCAGTGATCGATAGCCAATGAAACAAAAGAAGTAATTGGACTCTGATACCTTTCTTCCGCAATGCGAGGTCAGGCGTGACCAATAAAAATTCCTCCATCTAAATAATCTCGTCCATTATTGCAAGAACTCACTCACTTGGAGCAATATTCTAATTTGGAGGTCATCTAGATTGGAAATCAATTAATGCTGTTCATTCGTGAAGGCATCTGTTTCTCAAGTGCAATATCGAAGAGATGGGTCTCCTATAAACGGCTACGTTTTTCAGACCATGAAACTGTTTTATAGGCGTTAAATTGAAGAATGTACATTTCCATCAAGGTTTGATTACAACTGTTATTTCCTCAAATTATGTTTTGTCATGCTTGGCTCTATTTTGAGGTCTAGTTTCATCATTCTTGTCATTTATAAGACCAATAGGTTATAACCAGATAAATGCTCTTTTTACTTTAAGCTGACAAGCCATTAAAATCAATTATTTGTTTGCACACGGCAATAAACGATTGCCAAGAGTTTCAATGTCAAGATAATGTATGAAATTGACATTAGAATAAATAAATTCTTTGTAACGGAATGGTCACGTTTCTTTGTAATTTACGCTATCTTTTATACTGTTGTCATTATTGAACATTACTCATTCACAGTAGATGGAAAAAGCCATGAATTTTAAACTATCTGTGATTAATCACTCTCCTTGAAATTTCTTCACATAATTTTAATTCATCTAGTCAATTTATATTTGTTATTAGTATTAGGTATCTATTGTATCACCTGAACTATTGTCTTACTCTATCAATTTTCTTCAGTAAGTACACCGTTTTAAGTGTTTTATTGATTCTGGTATCATTTAAACTATCTAGCCTACTTTCCCCAGTGACTCATACTATAATGCCACCATTATAAGCACATTAGTTAGATATCAGGAGCCTTCGCGGTTGTGTCTAAAGTTACCTAGTTCCACTAGAAATCTGGCATCGTAGGTTTGAATTATACATGGCATCGTTTGAGAATGCAGCTATAAAATTGTATTTCGTAGTGGCATTTTCAACTGATGCTTTTCAAATACACTTTATACGTTGACGACTGATTGTTTCAGTACTTTCACGTGGCTAATGATCAATTTAATCTAAATTGTGATAATTAAGATGGTATAATTACCTAGTTTTAACTCGTACATTGTTTTATTCCTATGTACCTTCTTTGATGGCTTTTGTCTAATCATTCACTTGCGTAATTTTAACAAAATAATCAAAATCATTATATTGTTTTTTTTTCTAATTTCCATACTTTATCTGATTTAGTTAATTTATTAATGATTAAAAGCTACAATAGGTGCATCAATCTGATAAATTAATCATTACGTCGATACTGGATTTACGGGTTTGGTTTTTCTTAAGGCCAAGTTGGGAACCATGATCATCTGTTTAGACCCGGCTTTAAGGGCGGTATGTAAGCTAAACGTCATAAACAGGGTTCGCTATTTTAGTGGTTTATGAATGAAAACATGAAAGAAATAGTATTATATGAACATAAACATAAAATCAAGACACCAATTAATAGATCCGTGTTGGCTCTTTTTTTTTAATTTGCTCCAATAACTAGCAAAAACATTACAAATATTACCAAAATCACAAAAATCGAGGTTTGCCTCTTTAGTGATACCATCAAATTTAGAATCCATTTTGTAGAAATTATATATAACATCGAATCACAAATATATGTACAACAGATCCGTGGGGCCACATTTTCATTTTTTTGTACGAGAATAACGTAATTTATTTATTAATAAGCATCAATTTTGCGACGCCATTTGTCCATACATTTTTCTATGAAATGTCATATGAAGCTTTATATACAAGACGCAATCGCGAAAATATTCAGTTCCCCCCAGTATCCCAAGGTGACACCACGTCGCTTTTTATTGACACCGGAAATTACGTCATCCATATATCTGTATACATGCGCTTGTCAAAAAGAACATAATAAGTGCATTTTAATTTTTTACATTATTAGAGTTATGAAATACACTATGGACATTTTGATAAATTTATTGTTCTTATGGTAATCGGTATCAATTTCATGATTGGTTGATACGTCCTTAGTCTTTTTGAAAAAGTCCCGTATGCCAAAATATTTCCCTTGTTCTCCCTCTCAGCCATTGATTGCTTATTTTGTTACTTGCCTATAGATAGACTAGTCTTATTAATAAAATATAAATAAGATTCTATTTTTAATCATGCGGCTTTTTAATGAATCGTCGATGCTGAACAGAAGGTTAGGTTAGGTTAGGTCCGTTCACCTTACTTTAGTGTGCCTTCGACATTCATGCAGTGTGGGCGCGTACGGAGCGGCATTAATAATACAAGAAATCAAAGTCAAGTAAGTAAACTTATTTGTTTTTCAAGTGAATAAATAGGTAATAATATCACAATAGAAAAAATATTTCTTCATTTAAATGCCACGACTGCGGTGTAAATTCTATAGAAACGACACGTTGAACGAAACGCGTAGGCGCTATGAAATTCATTAGCGCTTAAGATGTTTTGGTCGCGCGAAAACTATAATCTATAAGCGGCTGGGGCGCTACATTTTTGTATCGTTTGGTTAGACACAGCTTGTACCTGCAACAGTCAGAGTACTGTGCACTCGCTTCGCGCAGGCCCCCGCCTCGCCCCCGCTGTCATCAAAATCGACGGATTTTTTGTTCGGAACGTGAAATCTAATAAAATACATATATTATATCGATGGATACGGCCATTTATAAATAATTCACTGTTCTTATATTATATTCTTTAACTATAAAGCTATTATTGTTTATTTACTTTGTAGGTTTTATTTTATTAAGCATAACTTAATTAGCCTCTTTGCAAATCTTTACAATTTAAATTCTTATAATTTTTAATTCTCGTCGTCACACTCTACTACGCCTAAAAGTCATTGTGAGCATTATCCATAAAAAAATATTATTAATTATGAATAAAAAATCGATATCTCGGCACCGGTGCATCATATATAACATTATTTCTAGAGCTAATATACCAGGTTGTTCAATAAATTTTGTCGTTCGATACGAGAAACACGTTTTTATTATTTGAAATACATTTTATTATGATGATGATGATGATTAGCACTACTCTTAGCCAGTACAACCACCGACCCATGTCCTATACAACCATTCAAACATCAAACACCATGTAACTAACTTAGTTTATAATGACTGGTACCTGAATAGTTGTATCGGAATAGCCATGAAGAAACCAAGGAGTGCGTGTTATATAGGAGTGACACGCTCTGGGGTGGGAGAGGACGGCCAGCTAACCGCAACCAGCTAACCACAATCGACCGACTGTTCAGCCTATAGATTAGGGATGAGCGTTGATGTATGTTGAGTGCGGAGTTTTATTGTCTTCTTTCTTATTTTGATTTTTTGTTCCTGGGTTGGATTTTGTTATTTCTTTGTTGTTCATTAGATTAACCTCCTCCATGCACTTCTATGGTTGAGAGGCTCCTTGTCCATTTCAGCTTCGGTATGTGCTTGCATATTTCTTGGTCTTCGTTATTATTCTAGAGTCAAATTGGTTGCCTCAGGCACAAAATTCAGCAAGGTTTTTAGTATAGTAGTCAAAATATTCTATATCATGCGCCGATTGATTTTTAAAGTAAATATCTGTTTTCTGGGTTTGAATTTTGGTGTACTGTAGGGCCGTAACATGGCCATAATATATGGGACTGTATTCTATCAGATGTGTGTTTGAAAACTTAAGTTTCCTGGTTAATGGGATGAGAAACATCCAGGATAACATATCTTTTTGTGTTCCCGAAAGTATTATTTTTGGTTTCCTATCCTGCTGGGTGTATGAAGTTCCGTGATTTTAATCTGATCATGGATGAGCATTTTGTCCTGGTTTAATTAGTGTTCAGCCTCATTGTTTATCAGTTAGTTTATCACACGCTCGAGCTGTACACACCTCAGTGCAATAATTGTTAGACCCGGTTAAGACTATACATGTGTCAAGTGTAGTGAAGTGATTATTTAATTGTAATATTAGGTATTTACCTATGAAATTTTTTATGAAAAAATTTAAACGATTTTTTTTCATGTATTTTTTATTTGTATTCATCGAAGTAATCACCCATGCAATCAATGCATCTTTGCCAACGCAGTGGCAGTTTATTGATGCCCTTCTTAAAAAAATCAGCTGGACGGCAACAAATTCTTCAAAGGCATTTTGTACTGCCTCTCGGGTATTGAATTTTTTTCCCGCCAAGAAGTTATCCAAATTCTGGAAAAAGTAGTAGTCTGTAGGCGCAAGGTCTGGTGAGTAGGGCGGATGATGGAGAACTTCCAACCGCAGTTCTTGCAACTTGGAGACGGTCTGCTGTGCAGTATGAGGTCGCGCGTTATCGTGCAGGAGCAGCGGAGACGAGCGATTGACCAATACTGGTTGGAGATGTGCCAGCTTCTCCATCATTGTGTTCAGTTCTTCACAGTACACATCTGCAGTAATGCTCACCCCGTTTGGTAAGAAGCCGTGATGAATCACACCGGCGCTAGACCAACAAACAGTGACCATTACTTTTCTAGGGGTAAGTTTTCGTTTAGGGCATTGTTTAGGTGCTGAACCAGGATCCAACCAACTTGCTGAGCACTTGCGGTTATCAAACAGAATCCATTTTTCATAGCAGGTAACAATGCGGTTCAAAATTCCTTCATTTGTGTGTCTGTTGAGCAGTGCAAGGCACGTTTCGACGCGTACTTCGCGCTGGCGATCATTGAGTTCGTGGGGCACCCAAGCTTTTTACCTTGCCAATTTGACGCAAATGGACCAATATTGTTTTTGACGCTAACGTCGAAAGCTGCTGCTAATTCAGCCGTCGATTGTGTATCATCAGCTTCCACAATCGCCTTTAATTCGTCATTGTCGACCAAAGTCTTCGGACGACCGCGAGGTTCATTTTTCAGGTCGAAATTCCCAGAACGGAAGCGAGCAAACCAATAACAGGTGGTGCGTTGGTTTGTAGTGTTAGCTGCGTAAACGTCGTTGATCGTACTCATATTCCATAATTACTCGAATTTTTAACGTATCCATGATGACGAAAAAGATTGAAATGCGATGAAAATGTAACACTAATCAATAAACAAATGACTACTTTTGGAAAAAGAATTCCATGTTTTTAAAATAAAATTAATTTGAAATTAGAATTCTTAGCCAAACAAAAAATATTTGATTTGAAATGGCCAGTACTGCAGAACGGCAATTTCATAGGTAAAGACCTATTATTACGACAATAAACACATTGGGCCCCTGAGGAGTTTGTTGCGTCGCTTCTTCTCCTCATACAAAGCATTTCCGAAGCGACGGTTTAACGTTGTTTTACCCTGCGGAAAGCTGGTGTTTTGAAACCCTGCGGAATAATTGCATATGAAATACTAAAAAATCATCGAACGAGTCATAGTGGGTTGCGGGGGTGCTCCCAGAACTCCCTATCAGTCGACCGAATTTAACAAATGTTCGATAGCTAATTATGAAGTATCCAGTACTGAATTGGCCATTGCAGGATAAATGGCTATGGCCCACGTTAAATGGCCTGCGTTCGCGTATACTAATAATTATACAAAGTAAGGGATAGAACCGCTGCATGGCCAATAGTATAATAATCATTGAAAAGGATTTCTTGACATACTTAAATTACGATGCGTGACAAATATTATAAACATAATATAGAATGGCTTCCAAATCTTTTAAAAGAGTAATAAAGTCTTGAAACGTGCAACCATCTCTTTTGATCTGAAAGCTATATCCGCACATAAACCATTAAAGTAGATAACCTGAGTCGAAGGTCCTTGATAACATTTGTTAAGGGCCTCGCACTGGCTTAATTAGGCATTGTACTAAATTATATTTATATTGCAAATATATTGAAAATTAGCCTATAGCATTTGAGGATAATGTAGCGTCCTATTACAATTCAGGTGGCTTCCTATCCGCCTTCGGCGGAATACACACAAATTGCCACTCTTATACACTGTTTTATTTAATCCTAAAGCCCCTCGCTATCTCAAGGAACGCTTCGAGTACTACACCTCAACATCATCTTCTTCATAGTCCCATGGAACTTAACTTCCAAACTCCCAGTCACACTTCTCACTCTTATTCCCAATCTTTTACTATCCAAGCTGTACGTCTCTGAAACTCTCTCCCTCAGACTATAAGACGGGCCTCGACGTTAGACTCTTTTGAATCTCTTATTATTTCACGCTATCACACGCTATAAACTTCCAAATTTCCTGCCTTTCTTTCTATTTTTCTAGAGCTGTTATTTTAACGTTATGAAAGTGTACTCTTATGTGTTAAACCTTCCATATTCTCATATATCCTGTTACCCAAAGGTTGTCTAAAAGAAATCGCTTAAGCGATAAGACCGCTTATTTTGTATCACTTCTTCTTTTTTGTATTGTTTCGTCTTCTACTATATGGTGTACAAATAAAGCATATTTATCTTATCTTATTAGTGAAAGAATGTTCAGAATCGGATTAGTAATTTCAAAGCCTCGTACATGCAACTTACAAACTTTACCTTTTCATATGATACTAGTTGTCCCCCGTGGATTCACCCGCGTTCCCTTAATAAATTAGCCTATACCCTCCTCTATACCATAGGTATTTGATTGCCAAATCTCAATGCGATGGGTTCAGTGGTTTAGGCGTGAAAGCGTAACAAACAAATGGGCCAGTTGGTGCAGTTGATTATGATTCCACCTATAGCGGTGCAGGTCGTGGGTTTGATTCCCACCCAGGATATGCATTTGTGTGCATGAACATGTCTGTATGTCCTGAGTCTGGGTGTAATTATGTATTTACAAACAGAAAGGTTTCCATAGTACAAGCTCAGCTTAGTTTGGGATCAGATGACCGTGTGTGAGGAATGTCCCAGGATGTTTATTTTATTTAATTATTATTTATTACTAAACTTATTACTATTTATTATTATTACTTATTAAACGAACAGAGTTACTATGGATTAGTACCTACATCTTCAAAAAACGTTAACGTAAGTACCCCCAAAGTACTAATATAAGGTATAGCACTACTAATATAAGGAATCCATTCTGCATAATAATTATGTAAACTTTGGTTGCGCTTATTTAAATAAGCCACTAGAAAAGGTATTTAAATAGAAAATTAAATATAATGTTACTTAATAATATTGGAATTTTATCGGCTGGTACCACGTTATGCGGTACGTACCTAACTTGACGCAACGTCAAGTTTGGATCTGATGCATGTGTGCGTGCCTGTAACACAACTGCAAAGTAACAAATGAATGCTGGTTTTCGCGCGCGATCTAGCCTACATACTACCCTTAAAGAGATCTTGTTGTAAAAAGATATGTATACGGTACGAAGTAGTGGTTCAGCTAAGTTATTCGGTGAACCAGCATATGGCATCGAAATGTTTGCGAAACATTTCTTGACAAAAATCACGATTCTGACATTTCAAATATCGTAACGCCGGCGGTGTAGAGCATTGGCATTTGCGCCCGCGCATACCTCTCGCGCCTTTCGAGGATAATACACCAATTTTAGTTTTCTGGTAGGTAAACTATTTTGAACACTTTTACGTAGGAAATAAGCTTCAAATTAATAGGGTGTTTTCTTTTGGATGACATATAACTTACTACTTTTTTCTACCATTTGCTGAACAAAGAATTACATACAAGTTTATTTGGTTCAAATGTAACTTGAAGTATCATTTATTAACATGTATAAAGGGAGACAAAAGGTGAATCTGTGGTGGTCATTTTTATCATTAATCTAAATTATTTCATAGGTTTTAAACCTGTCTTTATAAAATTATATCAATACGCTGTCCTAAAAATAGCACAACCTTTTCTTCCAAGCATGCCCTCAGATGAAGCTAACAATCGTATAGAAAGAATGAAGATTGTACTGCATTGTATATGGACGTATCAAGTCGGCCATTTTAGGGCACCGCATGAAAATAAACTTATCATTGCGAAACGATCCTGTTTCTCCGCCTTATAAGGGCAGGTGAGTAATTCATCAGCCCGACTTTCCATAAAGGACTAACAAAATGTCAATCACAATTAGGGTTGTCGTCTCTTTAAATAGACATCAAATTTTGATATGAACTTTAAGATAGCTAGATGTTTAAATGGTGGAATTACCGTAAAATATTTTATTTGTTTACAAGTTTTTTTTGATTATTTTTGTTGAGTTTTAATAAATTATTACAAAATAAATTTAAAACTACATTGAAATTATAAAAAAATTACAAATGATTTAAAAAAGATACATTTATATTGGATTTTCAGTAGTTTTACTTCAGACTTACTGAGTTTCTCATCATATCAGTTCTTTATCAATCGTGTGGCTAAAGTTTCAATTTCCAAATATAATGTAACGTATTTAAGCGTTGGCAGCCCTATCATAACACGTCTGGACACAAGAGATTGCAGATACATTGAAATAGTCATGTCAAAAGTCAAGTTGTAAAGTTGTTTGTTTGTAAATTACAATACGAGGTTGTTTATACCGGTGAAAGATTACGTCGCGGGTGAAAGGGACAGTAAATGCTTATTTTATAGTATTTTATGACATTTTATCAGTACCATATAGGTAGTGGAAAGTTTTTCTGAAATAAAAACCACGTGCATTGACGGGCCAGTTGGCGCGGTTGGTTAAGATCCCACCTAACGCAACGCAGGGCCAGTAGACAAGATGGTGACAATCGTCATAGTAAACGATCAACTTTTGTATGGGATTGACATTTCAAATCGACATATCACGTGATTTTTAACCGACTTCAAAAAAAGGAGGAGGTTCTCAATTTCGAATGTATTTTTTTTTTTATGTTTGTTTGCTCACTCCTTCATTTATTAACCGATTTGAAAAAATCTTTTTTTATTTGAAAGGGTTTTTGTCCCATTCGGTTTGGTCCCATTGTCATCAGACAATGGGACCAAACGGGAAGCGTATCTAAACTATCTAACTACCGTACGCTGATCTGATGATCAGGATTTGATTACTTCTTAGTGTACTTTGAAGTCGGTTTAAGGTTTTTGTAAAACAGTCCAATTATCAACAATCTCTTATGTCAATCCCATATAAAATTTGATCGTTTACTAACGATGACGATTGTCGACAACCATCTTGTCTAGGGGGGCAGGTCGTGAATTCGATTCCCGACTTTCCCACATACGACATTCATTTGTGTGCATGAACATGTCTGCATATCCTGAGTCTGGGTATAACTATATGTATATTAAGTATGTATTTACAAACAAAACATATAATAGTATCGGGGGGCACGGCAGTGCCCCCGCCGAGTCGAGCGCGAAGCAAACACTGCCGTACCATCCTTTACTGGAACCATTTCGCCGCATTTTCAGGCCCCTATTTGAGAACCTCTGGATAAGACCAGACCGCAGAAATTTTCGTCATCCAGTAAGCTATAATCAAACTACTGCACAGATTTGGATGTTGGTTTTTAGGAGTTTCCTTGAGAATAAGATCTACGCAGTAAAGTCACCATGCGTGCGAGTGGAGCCGCAGGCATAGGCTTGTTTTTAATATTAGTAAGTTTTATGACCCTCTCCCCCTTATTAAGTGAGATGGTTTAAAACAAGTCTAACTAAAACCAGGATTTAAATATAGTATCCGGCATTTTCTAACGTCTTATAAAAAAACCGGCCAATTACGAGTCGGACTCTCACACCAAGGGTTCCGTACAATAATAATAATTATGTTACCTTACTCAAATTGACTGTGAAATGAATAGTAGACGCAACAAAAAAAAAACACCAAAGGAAGACGTTTCTTGTATGGGGAACCACTTTAATTTTAAATTTGAAGTTTTATTATTTATTGTTATAGCGGCAATAGAAATACATATTCTGTGAAAATTTCAAGTGTCTACCTATTACGGTTCATGAGATACAGCCCACTGACAGACAGACGGACGGGCGGACAGCGGAGTCTTATGAATAGGGTCCCGTTTGGCACACATTGGGTACGAAACCCAAAAAAGAGCCGGGACTACCTTAAAACCTGGTTTTTGCTAGACGGCTTATACCATCTCGATAAGATAAGAATAAGATAGTAAGTTTAATAGTAATCATGCAAACGTTTTTTTTTTAAGTGCTATTAGATATTTTAACAGTAACGTTTGTTTTACTTAGACCATTGTGATTATCTTCAGTACGCACAATTTGCGTAATTATTGCCCAAAGCAGTGCTTCATGGTTCATTGCAGTATTACCTAAGTTAAAGCAGTTTTTGTATAAATTCACTGTAACATTTCATAATTCACAACTAAAAGTTACTGGTCACAAGTTCAAGATTTTATGTACACAGACTGGAAATATTATTAATGATTGTTATTTGTAACTTTCAAATAATAATACTGTGGAGTTAAATTTAATTTGACATAAATAGATCCATTCGAAATCATTAATGTCAATGAAATGGTCGAAAATACTTCCATATTAATTTAAAATATTTTATGCTTAAAAATGACTACGGTACAAAGTTATTATGATCCTCAATATAAAGCAAATCAACCTTAATGTACATTGAAATAAGATTTATTCAATGCATTGTAGATGTGGACAAAAACTCCGCTACAGGCGTCTCATTCGACAACAATAATTCGACACACAATTATCCATGACTCTAATGTGTGACAAGAGCAATTATTTTGAGGTCGTATTGTTAAATACTTGTGGAATTGATTTTGTCATTATAAATTAAAAAAAAAAAACTTTATGTAACACCAACCTAGGCATATTTCGTCGTGTCGGGATTTTTCAGGAACAATTGAAAAGAATCAAGATCATTTAAACCATAATAAACCTACGAGTAGAGGCGGAAAACCGTATGCAAATAATTAAGGTGCAGAAATACTTGGATTTTAATTATTTGTCATGTAAAAATATCGATATCATCATCTGCCTGCCCTGTTCCCAATCATTTGGGGTCGGCACAATATGTATGCTTCTTTCATTCGTCTCTTCTATCCGTCATACTAGCATCCACTCCTTTCTTACACATATCAATTTTCACACAATCCATCCATCTCTTTTTTGGTCTTCCTCTTCCCGTATATCCATCTACTTTCATATTCATCACTTTTTTTGTGACGTGGCTTTCATTTCTCCTCATAACATGTCCATACCAGGATAAACGGTTCCCTCTCAACTTTTCAGTCACTGGCGCTACTTTCAAGCTTCCCCTTATGTACTCATTTCTTATCTTATCCATTCTTGTCACTCCACACATCCATCTCAACATCCTCATCTCAGCTGCATGCAATCGTCTTTCATCCATCTTCTTTACTGCCCAGCATTCCGAACCATACATTAAGACAGGTCTTATCACGGACTTATAGATTTTCTCCTTTAGCTTTAAAGGCATCTGTGGATCACATGTTGTTCCTGTTACCTGTCGCCATTTCATCCAACCTGAGCTGATTCTCTATAAACTTTAATGTAAAAATATCGATATAATAAACATAATAAAATCGAATGATATAATTTGACATCGTCACAATTCTGTTTTTTTAACAATAATTGTATACTTTTCATATAGCGTTAATAATATAATTTCACTTGCATAACTCCATGGTATGAATTGATAATTGTTCACAAACTACAATTTTGCAATCCAATTAAAATTTATAAATTAATTGTGACACATGTTGAATGCAATATCTCGTTAAGTCTGTACAGTCGAACAAGAAAATTAATTTGAAAAAAATATTCATATTTGAAAATCTCTAACTTCTTTCGCTTGAAAAATACAATTCGGATACAACATTTTTACCAATGCTCGCCAGCTATTCTATATTTTTACCAGTAAATTAACAAATATATAGAATACCTACGTATTTGCGTGTTTTATACTACATTCACTACATACACACCAACACACCCCCACACACATGCACACCACACACAAAAATACACACCCTATTCACACATACACATTCACACAAACACACCTACGCAGCATTAATATTAACATTAATTTTAATTTTAATTAAATTAACTAATTATATCACGAACTAATTTAACTTGTAAAGGGGAAAGAGGCTGGCTCCTGAGATACAGGCAACCCCTAGTTTAGGAGTCAGAGCTCACCATTAAACTGTACACTGTAAACTGTATAATAAAGAAATTATTATTATTATTATACCTATAAACACATAAAAATGTTGTCTCTTACCATACCTTATTTCATGATTTGTTATTCACATTAAAAATGTGATACTTTGATCTTCTCTTTTTATATAATTACCATTTATACACATGACTGTACCTGCGCGAGCGCATACGAGTAAGTGCTTTATGCAATATAACATTGTTGCCAGTCACAATGACATGGCGAAAGTATTATTGCTGTCAACTTAGCTCTTTTGTCATAAGTGTTTATTATTAGTGATTTGTTTATAGACACGATTAGCTAGTGGTTTATAATATGACTGTTAGTTCGTAGTGCGTGAACTAAATGGTGAAAACGATTGACTGTCGAAAGCGGAGACTGAACTTAAAAGATATTAAGCCCATTTTTTTACTAATAAGGAAGCAAACAAGCATATCTACAGCCCAGCTGATGGTACGCGGTTATCGTAGCCTAATGATGCTTTCAATAACAGGGCTTGCTGACCCTGCAATAATCTCGTCACAGGGTGTGAAGATTTCCATGCTGTATTCCCAAAACAAGGAAAGTTCTTATTCAATATCCATTGTTATTACAAAGTTTTGAAGCGAAGTTCTTAATAACGACACAAAATCATAAAATTTGAAACGAGCGAACGAACACGGCGATGCAACGTAGGTACGCACCTCATTGGTTAACTTATAAGATAATTCTCCTTACTCTGGTTGCCTCCTAGGCGGCTTGAAAAATTCCAACAGTAGGTTGACCACAAGCCTACCTCCACCGATCCGCAGTGGGCACGCGTGGTGGAGTATTGCCCATTCCCTTTCACCCTCATTTGTGAAAGGAGGCCTGTGCTCAGCAGTGGGACATTATAGGCTGATGATGATGATGATGACTCTGGTAAAAAGAAGCCTTTCAGTAGGACATACTATATTCAAGTCTATCGAAGGTATATTGAAGCAGTGATGATTATCAATAAAATTGCATTTGTATTTTAAGTAAATTACAACCTTAAAGGTACCTACATATAGAAGTACAACATAGTAAGTAAATGATCTTCTTATGTTACTCACTTCTATCATATTAAACAATGTTTAAATTCTAAGGTTCATCACATCAAGTCGCACGCATGTCATATGAATAAAAGCGAAAGCTCACTCCTCAAATTAATTACAACTCTTCTCGGATTATATTTAAAGATGGCGCAACACTTTCGTCGCTTACGTTTTGTCAGACGATTACGAGTTTAATCTCGTTTGTTTATAATCTTTATTGTAAGGTCTGGGAATGTTCGGCCTCGTTCGAGACAGTGAAATAACTGAACTTTCATCTTTTTTGTTCACTCTTGTTTTTCACACCGTGGTTTCTGAACGCGGCAAGATAGATTCAGTTTCGTGACGAATGATAAATTTTCGTGACGACTGGATACGTTTTCGTGACTAGTTCAATCTTAATGAGTGGATTTTATTATAATAAAAACCACGGAAATGTTGCGTGAATTCAAATGACCATTACGCACTTATATTTACATACCCAAGTGGGATAAACTACCTAATTCTTACAAAGTTTGTCATATCCAACTAAAATAGGAATTAAATTGAGAAGAGATTTTAAATAGCATGAAACAGATTTTGATGCAGTTTTTACCACCATTTTCTTCCAATACACTTACTACTGGGAAAATAAGCAACTTTTTTAGTTGTAAGAAATACTCTTACAGAATAAAGAATATCATATTGACAAACTCATTTCAAGCCATGTCAACACTAGGTTGTTATCTGGCTAATGAATAGTCGTTTCTCATGTACAAACATCATTAGTCAATTCGTGTCACTTTACAACGGGCTACGAGTTTTTGTAGCTTTCGTAGTGCTTCGTTCGCCTCACGAGGTATGCCCTCATATTGATACTAGTGTGAATGTAATACATACCACAGAAAAAGATCTATTTCTGTGATACATACTTTAATAATTAATGTATTTGGTACGCGCATTTATGTCAGTACGTCAACTTGTTTCTATTCATACAATATTTAATGATGTCTTTAAAATTTCAATAACATATTTTAGAGCAAAATTTTCATAAATGCATTGCATAAAAGCACGCATATTTATGTACGAAGCAACAGATCGACGAGTGACATAGCTACTTTTTATTCCTAAAAACGCGAGTAACATCACTAGTAACATTAAATAACCCATTACTAAATATTCCATTTAACATTGAACCTAAAACACTCAACATAAATCTCAAAATTATCTTGTCAAAACCATGGCCACTACGCGAGTCACGTATAAAATTCTATAATGATTATTACTGAGCTAATTACAGCAGAACCTGGGCCACTGTGTCAGTGTCGACATGTACTACGGCGAAAGTAATTCAATAAGGTAAACTATACCGTCACTGGCCTAGCTACGTTTAAGTAATTACACATTAAAAGTAAGCTTGCGACATCATGCTATATTTTCAATTAGTATATAACTTTTTAACAAAAAAATAAACCGCCTTCAAAGTACACTAAAAAGTATAAAATAACTCTTATCTGACACTGTTTTGAAGTGAGCGAAATCGCATGACGTGTTCTATAGAAAATATTTCGCTGACTTCAAAACAGTGTCAGATAAGAGTTATTTTATACTTTTTAGTGTACTTTGAAGGCGGTTTATTTTTTTGTTAAAAAGTTAATTATTTTTGAATTTTTAGTTTCATTATATACTGAATACATCTGCGTAACCCTTTCGAGTGTACAGGCCTGATGTTTTGTTGTGTGATTGCGTAAACAATGCATATTTATGCGATAGCAGCAATCGCGGCTGATTTACTGTAATTTTTTTAAGTGTTCCGTTGTCTATCTCCGAAACTCATCATCAGATCTATATGAAATTTATATGGGACCATTTCGGAATATACCCCTTTCGAACAAAAAAAGAATTTTGCAAATCCGTCTATATATGACGGAGTTATGCCCGAACATACATAAAAAAAAAAAAAAAAAAAAAAATATAAACATCCGAATTGAGAACCTCCTCCTTTTCTTGAAGTCGGTTAATAAAATACAGTGCGACCGCCGCTGAGAGAATGCGTTTCTGACACCCGTTAAAATTGGGCTTTTCTCGGAATTGGTTAATCTGATTATGATGGGACTTTAACTTAGCTATGCCTAAGAAAATACTGAATCTTATATTATGACGAAAGATATCTCAGTATTATCAGTTCATTATTATTGTAGTGGGTAGTTAGGTACTGATCTTTTGAATATAAGGACTACGGGTTATGTTTTGTTATTAACCGCCGGAAAAACGGAGGAGGGTTCTCAAGTCCACGTGTACATATTTTATGTATGACCACGCATAACTTTTTTTACACTTAATTTTTTTCTTTTTTAATAGTTTGAGTGTAATCATAACCATAATCTTAACGTGATTAGTAATGATGTGGTCGTACGAAACCTAAAGGTAACTGGAATTTTAAAGCCATGTCTTACGAACTAATTTACAAGAAGCATTCGTAGTGGCTAGTTAGTGTATACTTGCCCTACATCAATATTACTTTGGTTACTCAGAAATTCTAAGGCGGATGCATTCTTAACTGCACTCTACCAAGAAATAGTTCTTTTATAGTTGTCATCACTGGGTTAAATATACGTTTAGTGGTAATAAGGCATCTTATGGCCTCTAATTTTGAAGTTATGATGTAAAGAGGTCTTGTAATTTAGTGTAACTATATTGTGACCGAGTAAGTTTATATTAGGGATCTTATAATGCTTATACATCAATAATGTCAGGCGTTTGCCCGTGGAAGATCAAACCGAGGATTTAGCACGCATGTCTATAGATGCCTGTTCACTCTCCAAGTCTTGAAAACCCATTTACAGTATAGTTTCCAGTGATGACGGGCTAGTTGTATAAAACTAGGTATATTTGTAATGTTCAGAGGTATTGAGATCCTCTCTGATGGAAAATATGTGCCTCAGTAATCAGTACTGATGATGCAACAATCTCCCACTTCGAGGGTACGTCGGAAAATACTTTAAATCGTCTTTTTTCCGTAACTTTAATTTGCTACTAAACTAAGAGTTGCTTCTAATGCTTTTGCTTTTGACACAATAATTGCTCGCGTAATATTAAACAGCGGATTTGCCTGCCACGCGCTAAGATATATAACCGTTTATCATATAAGTATAATCAATCATTGTAATAGATAATATAATAGTTATAACCTTGTCGTTATGTGAGAAAAAGAAACAAAGAACCGGAGGTGAAAACATGCTGACCTTACGATAAATATAATGGTAAATATCAAAACCGAATGATACTGCAACTATGGCAATCCATAATACACCAATTAGCATATTTTTTGTATGTCTGTCTATCTGATGAAATAAATTTAAAAATACAATATCACGACATTAAAAATAAATATTGTATCTACTTAATAATAAAACTCTAATGCTGCCTAAACCGGTAGACCAAAATTTGGTCAATGTTTGGCAAACGTTGCAAGTCATTGACCAAACGAAGACTCTGATTCGAAGGCTGGAGCCGTTGCATTTAGCCAAGCGCGGCTCCAGCCTTAAATATCCTGGGACATTCCTCACATACGGTCATCTGATTCCAAACTAAGCAGAGCTTGTACTATGGAAACCAGATAGCTGATATAATACATATACTACTTTTTGTTTGTAAATACATACTAAATATACATATACACCCAGATTCAGGACATACAGCCATGTTCATGCACAAAAATGTGGGAATCTAACCACGACCTTCGAGCCTTCGAGTCAGGGAGAGTCACACACTTATACTTGGAAGAATTTATATAACTGTTCCTCGCGGTTTCACATGGAAATAGAGTACCTTAGTATTGATGGAGGAATTTTCTAAATTGGTCCTTAGTCTCTAGAGGTGCAAGAAATGGTAAGAAAGGATTTACCGATATTCAACACCTTAGCAGACTTTAAAAATACATAGTGACATTTTGAGATCACACGTGCCCACTTAGTTTAAATTTTTATACGAAACAATTCCTTCACTGAGTGACTGACTCCCTCACGCTGAGCTGAAGTCCATTCCCTGCTCCATATGCTCAATTTATAAAAGTAATGACGCAGTAGAATTATGGCATAATTATCATTATCTAATCGGTTATTACTGCAGTTATATAATTAATCATAACATGACCTTCCAAATGAACTTAATAACTGTATTGTATAACTAATTTGAATGCTATTAACCTTAAGTATTCTTAAACTTTGTAATGTTACGTTTCCTGATTTAGAGGGTCATTAAAAACAATGCAATGTTTAACAATACTTTGACTTATAAGTATAAGTTACTGTTGTAAGTAGGAAGTAAGCTAAAAAGCTAGAGCCAAGGCTATCTGCTGTCTAGCTGGGTAGCCTCTCACTTAGATAAATGGCGCACCCAGCACATAGGTATTTCTTAGAAAATCGTCTTTATTAATAAACCTTTATTTTATAAAGTGCGGTATTGCTGCAGCATATGAATTGAAGTGGAATTAGGGTTGCATTTTATAATCAATTTAAGTTTATCGAAATTATTTTACTAACTTTTATACAATATAATTTTGTAGGTTTGTATATTTGATGAACTAAAAGTTCATCAAATATACAATTAAATCTGTATTACCATTTTTAAGTTCTACCTGTGGTGGTCTGTAAATCTTCTATAGATAAAACTGTTTGTTATGGAACAGATAAAAACTTAGGAGCGCTATTTATCCGTGTTTGAAAATATATTACTTAATGTCTGTCTATGTATATTAAACAAGTTGTCCCCCGCGGTTTCAACCGTGTACCCGGGATAAAAAGTAGCCTATTCTCCATACCATCCATCCATACCATAATTTGGCATGCTATCTGCATGCCAAATTTCATAGAAATCGGTTGAGTAGTTAAGGCGTGCAAGCGTAAGAAACAAACTCACATTCGAATTTATAATATTAGCTTTAGATTTTCTTCAATTTCTCATCTTTCTCTGGATCATTATCATATATCTAGAATCCTTTCTGTATGAAATCACAAATAACTAAATCAAATTTCTTAGAATAAAATAATATAAGCTGAGTTACTCCCAGGAGCTACAGCCAACTAATCTTATCTCTCTCACGCGAGTACTTAATGGAAAAGCAATTCTAATTCGATTCTCTATAACTAAAACACTATCGATACTTTAATGATCGTTAATCTCGATAGTTTTATCGATACTAGTATTAACGTTCGATTGCTATCGATAGATTCTATCGATATTTCCCTTCGAATTATCAATAGTTAGCCTATTTGTGAACAGTAGGATGGTAATAATGATAGCAAAAACTGTAATTAAACTCCGGAGCGATTATTTGTTTTTTACTTCTAATGCAATACAGAGGGAGTAAAATTTTATCATAAGTGGGCATTAAGGTTGTGTTGTGGTACTTTGCGTCGCCGCGTGCGTTGCAATTTTTATTTTATTTTGTTTCTTGATTCTGTATTTTTATTAATTCAAATGTTGTTTACTTTGGTTTTTATATTTTTCTCTTTTTTATTATTGTTTTTTTTTTGCATTTGTTTTTGGTTCCTTAAGTTATTTATTTTATTGTAAGAACTATGTATTATTATTTTCCTAAATAAATTATTATTATTATTACTTTAATTATTGTGTTCATGATTGATCTAGCATTAACTATATACGATAAAATGTTAAACATTTTTTACAGGCTCGTTTTAAATTATCTAGATAACTAACACTAAACTAATTAATCAAAAGACGGTAGGTAGGTACAAGCCATATAAGTAAACTTGAACTATAAGCCAGTACGTGCGTTGCGTTGGTAAATATTTATATATACGTTGTTAAGTGAGTTGGAAATTGACACATTCTTGTTTGATTATTACTTTGGTTTCACGCCTCTTATTTTGCATATATTATTTCACTATTATTTAATACATATTAAGAATTTTAGTAATTATACTATACCTGCTGTCACTGCTGTCATCCCAGGTTTTATCCGCGATTCACCCACGATTTGAAGGCCGAGTTCCGAACCGGAGGTGGTAACTTCAGTAAATGTGACCTTCATAAGTGCCCTTCTAGGGCCTAAATCGAAAGGCTTTGACTTTGATTCTGGGATGAAAAATACCTAATGTCCTATTCCATTTGTTTCATTACACCTATCCTTGAAAGTGACGTCGGATGCCCAGACGAAGGACCTAGGCACTTTAATCTGTGACCGGGGTTCGAATCTTGAGCTTTCGGTGAAGAAATAACATCGTGAGGAAACCATAGCTCGATGTTAGGGTACTTTGTAGTACCCTTCTGGCTAGCTACCACCCTCAAGTTGAATATCTGTCGCCAAACACCTATCGGTGTATTCTGACAGCTGCACTTGAGAGCCAGTTTCTTTTAGGCTTTGTGTGCTTACCACCTTCGGCCACATCTTCATGACCATGGTCAAAAATGTGAATATTGGAGTTTATCTCTATCGGAATATTGAAGAAAATTTATAGTATAAAGATCAGTCATATAACATGAGTTCACGCTCATAAACTCTGACAAGTGACAACAAATTATTTGGAAAATCATATTAGATGTTATGAGAATCATCTCACGTAACATTTTAAGATTAATCAGTACACCTTAGTTATTTTTAGTAGTCCATAGTTTGTATGTGTCTCGTGTTCGCCATTAGCAGTTGCGTGTACCGCACATGTCAACCCATTAATTGTTGTTATGCGTACGCGCATGAAATATGATTTATTTCGTGTTATGCAAATCCCTTATATCTTAAGAGGAAATGCTGGTGGCGTTTGTTCCATACAAACGTAATCCTCAGTTTCCTCTCTGGATTCTGCAATCTGTAGGTACCACTGTATGTCCCTCGGTTGTGTTTTTCTCCATAAATGAATTATTATAAGAATTAGGAGCCTGTAAAATCACAAAAACTTACCATTTTGAACGCCCTTATCAGACGTCCAGCGAACAAATTTGACGAACATAAAAAACAAAGGAAAACCGACAGACACAGAAGCCCTTCTTATTATGATTCTTAAATTTTCTTTGATTCTAAAATCGATCCTGTTTTGGAGTAGAAAACCGAGGATTACGAAATAGCGATTTCGTCTAATTTAAATAGGTATAATCGGTCCAAGCTGTAGTTGTCTCTATCACCCTCGGGCGGGATAGCTCGGGCACAGCGCGACAGCAATAGATATGTTATAAACCTATTTTTCAAATTTCTTGCAGCCATCCTTTCCTCTTAAGTGTCATGCTGGGCTTTTAGATATATTGTCCACAATTCCAGTAGGTACCTTATATTTAAAATTTTATTATACAACAAATGGGTATATTGCCTTATTTGTATTCTACTCTGGTTTCAAGTAAGATTAATGAAAGTGTTTGTAAGTTTAGATTAATGTTGGTCAATAAAGTAAATGGCGCTGCGTTGTGTTCTCATGTTTGGGTTGTCTTTTATGTGTTTTTTTTTCAATTGATGCCATCGTTACGTTATCTTGGCGATAATTTAATCTGTGCTAGAAGTTCTTTTAGGATTCCGTACGTCATAATGGAACAACAGAGCCATTATATGATAACTTTTTTGTCTGTATGACCATGTGCCTTTTTTCTCAGAAATGGTTTGAGGTATCAACTGGAAACGAATTTTGCTTACCTAAAGTCTACATTGTAATATGTTACTATAACAAGTTTCTAGTTTAATGCGTAAAATGATGCGATCGTTTAGGGACGATAGAATTAAAGAAGGTTTTACCCTTCTTTAATTCTATCGTCCCTAAACGATACTTCGATACTAAAATTCCCACTCATTGAATCATCAAAAGCAATAAGGTATTTTCCCGGTTGATCTTATGCAATTCATCAATTCCGAATCTTTTATTGAATAGAATTATGTATAATGAGTGACTAGTATACCAAATAATATTGAAATTACGTAGGATCTGCCGAGAATTCGAAAAAATGAATTGCGTCAGCAATATTGCTTTAGCTTCCATTTTAGGGGGGCTGTTGTTTTGTTTGGCACAAATTAAGTGTACTCCCAAAAATCATTGATTTATAATTCCAGTGTGGAATGATTACCAAAAATGACTATGTTTGCGGTTAATTTAAAATACGTGTACGGAAATATCTAAAGTCGCGAATTATAGTATAGCATTTGATCGTCTTTTATTTATTTATAAAATCTTATAAAAATGTTAAACACATTTCTCAACGAGTTATTTGACCATAATGAAATTTTCTTCTTTTATCTTAGTTTCAGAAATTCACTATCATAAAACTCTTAATCAATTTTATTGACCGATAACTTTATAATTTCAGTTTAGAACTACTTAAATAAAATAAACTATATCTTCTTTTCTGAAAATTTACTTAATTTTTAGCCAAGTATGAAATATGCTTTTTCAATGTGCTGTCTGTCTATTAAGCGTGATTGTTCGACTCCTCACAGTCCTCACTTATTTGTACGTGTATTGATATGCAAAACCTCAAGAACTAGGTCGGTCCGACTTACCACATTTAGCGCAAGTAACGGTTCCGCAGGTTCCTGTCATAGACTAAAGTTATAAGATGGGTAATTCCTTACTGCATTATATTGAGTGTCAGTTTGTTTGTGGGATTCTATTGCATCTTTATGTTTAAGTTATGCTGACTAGTAAGAAAGTCGATGTAGCAGTTTTTACGACAGAATAGTTAGAACATGCACAAGAAGTTGTTTTTTTTTTATTTGTAGTTTCGTTATGTGTTCTGCCCACAGACATAAATCGTGCCACCTGTTTTCTACCTACCATAATGTCACAAGAGCGCTTTAGTTAGGCATAAGAGCTATAATGTGAATATGCAGCGATCCTATTTGTCAGCTAAACACATCCCTCGCTACACATCTCTGGTGGACATGCAGTTATGCGAGTTCCCTGTCCGCGCGAAACAGTTTCAAAAGAAGAGTATTGATCTCCCTTTTGGCACATGGCACGTGAAGTACATACACTCGCGTCATCTATTTAGATTTATATCTTGTGTGTCTGTCTCACAAGGTTTGTCTTATCACTAACCGAAGAAATGCATATCATAAATAATTGAAGATAATATATTTGGAATGGTCCTAAAAAATTTTAACTTCTTTTTGTAACCCAATTTTTTACATAAAAATACTTATACTTAATGAAGATGATATATATATATATATATATATATATATATATATTTTAAGATAATATTACAAAAAATATTTCTATCACGATTATGTATTTTTCCTATACAGGGTGTTGTTTTGGTCGGCGACAAGCGACCCAGGAGCGTAGTAGTACAAAATATATATTCCCCAAAAATGGACATAATTCCATTAAATACTGTAAATATGTTGAGAAATACCTTATTCAATTTGAAATAAAATTACCGCAAAGTATGGTTACTAGGCACGTGCACAGACTAGAGCTAGGCGCAAGCCGCCATCGCCCCACCCCTTTACTCCCTCGTACTCCCGTTGAGTATTATGTCTACACTTTAGCTTATTACATGATTTTCAAAAAAAAAAATTTTTATTTTTATTATTAAAAAAATAAAGTATTTTTTTAGCACCAGTATCATTTGTATTATCGACCCTGAGTCGCTCGTCGCTGACCAAAACAACGACCTGTATATCGTCGTTTCTTCTCAACGACAATCAGTTGTGATGAAATTTGGCCCATTTTATTTCGGGTTAAATGCGGGGTGGAATCTAGTCTTTTATTTAATCTATGTACATTTCACCTACAATAGTATGTTCTCGTATTTTTATAGAATACATGGAAGCGTTAATTGGATGATATACGCGCACTAACAGGCCAGACTCAACCTAGATAGTTTTTGCCTGAAAAGCAAGTCTGACAGCACTTTCCTGCCTAGTTTTTTATCTGTCTGCGAACTTGATACATTTATTTATGGGTAGTTTTCTCTCGCTTGAGATATATATAAACATTCTTTACGCTATATGGCAACCTATCTATTTTTTTGTAGGTAGGTAGGTAGGTACTTATGCTGATGCTGTTTTTAGGGTGATATCCAGAGCGTGTATATGCGTGTATACAATGTTCTGGGTGTGCGTATTTCATTTTTGAGTTCACCATCGCTCTCGTGAAGGGAGAGTTTGAAGATAAACCTTATGGAAATGAGAACTAAACATTAAAGGGTTTTCAGTAGTAGTATGTAGCGAAATTTGTGGGTAACCGTTTACCACCTGGCGGGGTTGTCGGCTAGGGTTTATCGACTTAGTTGTATTAAAAAACTCATTTAGGGGTAATAACTATTCATGTAGGTCAGTCTGAGATACCATGTATGTACAAGTTAGGTATTTATTTATAGTATTTCATAACTATATTTCTTTGAAATAGAAGTTGTAGCATTATAAATAACATAGGTACAGTTTATAACAAAGAGGTCCGGTTAAAACGAAACTAGATCAGTTTTTTGAACCGTGATAATATTGAATTGTGGCACATCGCCACTTCCTTACTTTCTATGGTGAATTATGGGTTTTGGAGATGGGATTTGAACCTCTTACATTATGGTGCAAGAAAAAAACAATAGCGATTAAGTTTGTCGGTTTCGATAATAATGATTTTATTAATAACTAAATTGTTCAATTCTAGTGAAGTGATTGGAAAATACTTACAAAAAGTTCTATATTTATCTTTTCATCAGGTATTTTTTTGAATATAATAAATATCCGATGTTCGGACTTCGGTACTTAATTCATACAAGATTATACAATAGTTCGATCGCACGGCCATCTGATCCCAAACTAAGCAGAACTTGTGCTATGGAAACCATGAAACTGAAACACTTCATATTATACTTCTTTTTATAAACAATACTGACACAGAACAAACATGTTCCCACTCTAGGTATATGCACACAAACTGTTTGAATAATAGAGTGGGAAACGAACCCTTGACTGTGGTGAGGCAGTTTGAAGTATCAATACTTAATTTTATTCGTAAGCTTATATAATATTTGGCTGATATGATAGGTGTTAATTTCAGTAGCTAAGTGCCTGCCCTACTAGGGCCTAAATTGAATAAGTTGCTTTGACTTTGAATAATTATGTTAAATAAGTATATTTTCTCATAGTTATAAAGTTTGCAAGCCGTCGCATAATATGTTTAAAATTACAGTTATCTTATAGCAAAACTAATTTATTTATCTTTTAATTACAGGTAATTACAACGTTTACTGATGAACACACCCCGAATCCTATAAAGGTACCGTTATCACCATTTAAAATAATTATAATATTAAATAATAATATCCTGGGGCATTCTACACTTACGAACATCTGATACCAGGTCAAACAGAACGTAATAAACAAACCGATAATTCTCTGGAATACAATATGAAAACTCATAAAGATATAGTGCCTTATTAATTTTATGCCCTTCTATTCAAACAGTAACTTGGACCATATCTTAATGGTTCATGGGCAAGTAATGCCCGTTATTGTGGACAATCAGATACTAGTACTTTGCTGCAAGCGTTTAGAAATCCAGGCTAGATTGAATTCCTTCAGGCTGCGCTTGTAAATTATGGCAAAAGCCTTACAGTTGTTGGTATTAAACGAAGCATTTTGATAACGGTAAATGTTATTGATATTAATATATTGAATTCTGAATGGGAATACACCGGCGCTGATCGCGATTTTAAGATTCCTTTTAGATTTAAGTCCATGCTTTTTGTGTTGACCACCTTCAGCATAGTATCATTGCTTACCATGGTTTGATGGTTATCAAACACAAGCCTCTTGAGTAAAATAAAAACAAAAGAAATAGGAGAAAAATATTTCTTGTGCCAGCTTTTAGTGAAATTCTAAAAAGCAGTAATTACTTGTTCCAATAAATATTGTTAGATGGATTCAAAATAGGTAAATCTTCTTCATCCTATTTCACGTTTGAGTAGCAAATGATTTTATAGATATAAACTTTACTTGATATCTAGACGTGTAACTAACATATCCGGCTCGAAGGACCATTTAAGTAAATTTATTGAATAATCTGCAAGAACATCGGAGGAAACGAGACGGTTAGTCGATTTATAAACGTCATTTACTACATCCTTTAACTCAGATGAGTTCTAAAGATTAATCATTCATCTAGGCTTTTAGATTAGATAAATAGGGTTACCGTTTAATGGAAGATGATTGCTTCGACAGTCCTGACTTTTTATTCTTGTGTGAGCAAATGTTTCTCATAAGTTACATCACTAAGCTATAATGAAAATTGTTAATGTTGTTCCAAACCCAAAAAATTAAGAAGTTTTTAAAAGGTAGGTACTTATTAGATAGTAAAATCATCTTGATCTATCAGATTGCCATGTCTCATTGATCACGAAATCAAATTTCACATATCAGAAACATCAATTCAAAAATCACACGCTGCATTCCTACGCTTCAGTAAGTCACACAATGACGAAAAAAAGTGTTAAGAAACCATTACACCGAGACCGCGACAAAACACGAACAGTTCAGACAATAGGATAGATACTTTCGTTCATTTGTAACCTGTCATTATTTCAATGGTGCCGTTTAATGCTCCGTTGAATGGGCAAGCGGTCGCAAACTTACGTGGAACTTTCGTTTTAGTTGCTCATATCCGTCGTCTACGTGATTCTAGTTGTAAACGTTTAGGACTGTCATTAAAGCTTTGAGATGTGCTACAAAAGTACTGAGATTTTATGGTTTGTGCTACATTTTAACATTAGCTTCCTTCTTTGATGAGTCACGGAAGCCGCAGATGTGTCAGATGTTACCGAGGACAGTTATGTTTTCAATTTATTCTAGTGAGATAATACGTATATTAGGAAATTTACTTACACTTTCTTCCATGTTTGGTCTTCATAAATCTACATTACTCTTCTAATAGTCTTCATTATTGTGTTTACTGTATTTTCAATTAGCAACATTCTCGAAAGTTAAAGAGAGTTTGAAAATAGCCTTAACGTCTTTTTAAATGTTTTTAACAAAGAACATCGATTGTTTCTTGCAAATTAGTAGCACCCATCAAATACAATACTGTTAATAGAACTACTACTAGTATTCTCAATTCTCACCATGAACAATGGTGTAAGTGCAAATTGAACGCTATTTGCATTGTGTTTTACCGACGTAAATTTTGTTAAGCGAAAGCATTGGGAACATAGAAATCGGTTTTGCTATGGTCTGGAAATGAGATCGCCCAGATATTGAGCTCTGTATCAAAATTCATCGAGATTTGTGGGGCGTGAAATTTTGTAAAATTCTTTGAGTGACTGCTTATCAGCTTTGCTAAGTAATTTAGTTCTTGAGTGCTTCTTAAGAAGTGATAATCTTTGAAAATGCTGGTAATGATGATCAAATTGTTTGATTGTTTTTCACAGTAACTAAATTGTGATTACAGGACCCACGTCCTGTAATCACAATTTAGTTACTGTGAAAATATTAAGTTTGGTTCTTATCATTATTTTCATGTGTTTTACTTACTAACAAATGTGGAATTTAATTTTCCGGAATAAATGTATTTATTATTATTATCTTTTACTATATAAAGTAGTAAAATTCAATTCACATTTTCAGGAACATTACATTACCTAACTTAGTCAAGGATTTTTCATCGTTTTTATCGTATTTCTAGAATTTCTCGGTTGATATATAAAAGTTAAACGTAGCGATAGGTACTTAAATTTTTACGTTGATAAGAGATTTGTCTATTACTTAAAAACTAGTTATTCATATTCTTAGTCGAAATCAAAACGTAATTTATTCAGTTTAGGCCCTGATAAGGCATTTATGAACGTTCCAGTTGAATCTACCTATCACCGGTTCGGAATATTAAGAAGACTTTGGCAAGAAAACATAAGTTATAAAGCTAGCATAAATAATGATTCTGAAATAAGTTATTTTTGAATACCTAACACACATAAAAAAATATATACGTAAATAATGCAGGTTAATGCCATGAAATAGTACCTATCTTTCTTATGCAAATATGACTTGCTTATGCGACTCACGATGAACTTGCGTGCACAGTGTATCGAAAGCGAAATTTTATGGACCAAAAAAACAAAGTTTATGTTAACATTATTATGAATAAACACATGTAATACTCAACCTTGGCGTATCGATTTTTATAGAGTCACCAAAGGTTTATATTTGACTCGTAAAATATGAATTGGTTTGGGTTTTTTTCACATGTATTTTTAGTTTTACGATAGCGTATGCCGCGTACGTAACAGAGATTGTAATACATGATAATTCAATAGAAAACGACATGTGAGGTCGAAAATATTTATTTTCTTGTCAACGTTTACAACACACGGTGTTTTATACTCGCCGGTATGATAAAGTATGCCATTTATTATTTTCTTGTATTTGTACAGCAGTGGTGAAGGATTATTTAAGTTGTAATGTAAAGGTTAAATTTATAACATTGATTTGAAGTTCATTTTCATTATATTATTTAAATTACTGAGTAGTTATTAATATTTCAATTATTCCGGTAGTAATGATGCAATATTTATTGGCCCTGGGATTTTTGTCGATATATTTTGTACAATATTTGAGAAATAAAAGGCCTACTTATGTCATATAAAAGTAAATTATATGTGTATTTATTAGTTAACTTTTATTAAGCTTCCTATCCACACAAAGTCCCGTTAACTCGGTTTGTTTACCGCCATTACTTTACTACGATCGAGAATCGAGATAAAGTGCCCCGAGCTGCGTCTATACAGCCGACCTACATACATATTGCATAACCTGGCGCCGTGCGCACGCCGAGTTTAAATTGAATCTGGTACTATTGTACCGATTAATTTCGTAGAAAGTACATAATTGATTTCTTTTTCGTGACCACTGTGCTAACAGATTTATGTCCCCCTTTTAGATTTGGTGCCACTGGGTGGTTATAGAAAATATTAAAAAAAATACTTCGATAATATGACTTTTCCAGAATAAGCGGGCTTTGTCACCTCGTAATCGCCCTTTATGAGCTAATATTTGTTTTTTTTTAATAGTAGGAAATAGTTTTTCCCATTGTCCAGCCAAAGCCACATATGAACAAATGGTTCGGGTATATTGACTATTAAAACTAACGGTACCTACCTACCGGGCCGCTTGCATTCATTCAACGCCTTCCGAAGTTTGCTCTAGTGTCTCTCTTTACCCAACCAATGGCCCTCGTCGTACCGCATCATTGGATGCGGTATAGGTACCGAGGAATGGTGTAAGTATAGGTATAAAAAATTACTCTGATTTTCTGTCATTTTGTGATATATCAGGCTTGTTTGCCCGGATGGTCGCCTCGAGGGCTAGAATTCTATTTTCATAGCCGGTAGAACTGGTGTTCTACCACCAATATTGTATTGTTAGTTATTTTAAAAACGAATGCACATTTTAATACACTTTTTATTATAATTACTTAACAGATTGCCACTTTAAAAGTAATAAATTTAGCTTATATAACTAATGCTAAAATTATACTAAGGTGATGAAGTTTTGAACCAGTGTATGTACAAATACTGCATTTATGCTAAATTACAGTAACAGCGGAAGCATATACACGGAAGCAATTTGCGATTGGGTGAAATCTTTATAATATAATTGCCAATCCAAGTTTGTTTGAAATGTACTACAAATTGAATTGATTCAATCTTATTTTCGTTGCACTTATTTGATATAAAATGGACTTGCATTATGTTACACTTTAGTATCAATTTGGAATAATGAAAGGCGAGACATAGATGTATTACAAACAGTATGTATTAGTATTTATTTCATTTATTAACAAATATCCTTGTGAATATTATTTACTCGATTAGTCAAAGACTTTAAGTACTTATCGCCTTCCACAGTTTCTCCAGTTTTCCCTGGATAAAAAATAGCCATATCTTTCTCCATATCATCATAGCATCACAATCGGGACGCTTAGTCCTGAAAGGGTAACAAACAGACAAACAGATAAGTTACGTTACTCTTAATGGTATAAGTTCTCTAATTGATTGAACTTTGTTCATACATTAATCCCCTTATTCATAATCGCTTTTTAACTAAATCAGTGTAATAGTGTGCTCCGTCTCACTCTTTCGGTCACCAAATATCACCTGTCAGATAAAGACTTCGGAATTTTAGCTAATCAACGTTTGATAACTTTTATGAATAACCCCCTTATTCATAAAAGTTAGAGTTTAAATACCACTGTCGAGTATGAAAACATCTGAAATGTCTTTCAAAGAGTTACTTACCTCTTATTTACATCCTTTTTTTTTACCGACTAAAAAAGAAGGAGGTACTCAATCCATATTCATCGCGTGGACTGTCTCTGTAACTTGAAACTAATAATACTTTCGTATTGACGTCGCGTGACGTATTGAATACAGTTAGCATATTATTATTTTCAAGTTTTCGTAAAAAACATTGCGGAAAAAAGATTACACCCTTATTACAGGGTGTTATATCACAAAGTTCTTTGAGTGGCATTTATTAAGTTAAAATTTGTTTTATCAATGTTCCTGAAAGATTAAGCAGAATTTTAAGCGAAGCTCTTACTCCCTCTCCTGTGCTTACGTTATTTTTAATCTGTTCAAATTTCTTTATTTACAAAATATTTTGAAGCATGCTATTTGTAATTCAAAAATACTGTTTACCGAATGCATGAAATACCTAATCATAACCTTTGCAATAATTTAAAGATATGCAATAACATGACAATTACAACTCTTCATTGCTGTGTCCGCAAAATGTTACCTTATGTCATGTAAATATTACACAATGCTAACATCAAGTTTGCAATAATGTATTGTAATCGTTGCGTTTGTAACTTAAACGTGTAATTATTATGTTTGTTGAGTGACGTCGGGCGGTCGTTTGCTATTCCGTAGAGAATTATTACAATTTTGGACGGCCTAATTGCAGTTTGATCAAGTATTTTTCTGATTGATACATGTAGCTTAAATTATATTTCTAATATTATAAATGCGAAAGTTTGTGTTTGTTTATTCGCATCAGATCAATACAGAACGCGGGCAAAATCACAGACTATAATAAATAGTACTCTTGTAGGCTTTGATTAATAATATATCTAGATTCAGTGTCGAAGCTGCACGCTTCGAAAAAATAGCCACCAATTGTTGGGGACTAAATCAAATAATAATGAATTGATATGCAAAATATTTCCCGACATTAATTGGAATAGTTCAATAACTGCTATCAATATGAGCGTCACTATGACAAGCAGAATGACGTAGAGCGAGCGTAAAACGTAGCAGTCACGTAAACCAGCCTAAAAAACGTTGGTCTGTTTTATATGGTCGTTTAGTATGGCGACAATCTCTCTAGGTATATCTATGTCTATGCCTTTAGGTATCTAGGGTATGAAATAAATTTATTATTAATTAATTAATGGATACACACATTTTTATATTAAAATGCTTTTTTCCTTGAATCGTCTCTGTGTTATTTACTAATGTATAAATGATATTTTTGTTTCAGGTATGAATGTGTGCTTGATGGAAATTAGTAAGTTATTAAAATAACGAAATTTATTTATTCATACAACTAGCCGCAGGAATTTACTCAGCTATGCGATATGCCTGTAGTTGTATGACACATGTTAACACAACTCCATCTCTGAAAAAATACATAAGTTCCATATAAGATAACATCTCCAAAAACGCATTATATAATTAACCATTATTAAATAACATATTCGCTGAACGAGCATTTAGTCCAAGACTTAATTTAAGCTAATATAAACACATCACATCAACTCATGAATGCTGCCGTGCTCTGATTCGTAAGTGGGGTAAGCGGAGAAACAATAGTCAATTATATATGTATGTGCACAAGTTGCATTATACCTTGCATGTGTGTATAGACATACAGTGACTGATGCGCAATCCGTTTTGCGTATCTCCCGTTGAATTTGGAACGCTAAGTTCCGTTTCACGTATCGTCTGCGTTTGAATTAAACTTGATTGCAGGAGTAACTGCGATTTCCATTGCTTCAATACTTGCAAAACAATTGAATTGACTGAGATTATTCATACTAACTTAGAGAATATTCTAGCATGCTATAGATTTCGTTTATGACATAAGATGCTCCACCTGATGGAAAGTTACCTCCATCATCATCATCATCAGCCTATAATGTTCCATGAACACAGGCCTCCTGACACAAATGAGGGTGAACGGGAGTGGGAAAATACTTCATCACGCATGCCTGCGGATTGGTGGAGGTAGACTAGTGGTCAACCTACTGTTGGAGATTTCAGCCGCCTATGAGGCCTCCAAATAGCTTAAAGACTTTTTTTTTTTTTTTTTTTTTTTTTTTTACTGTTTATAGGCGTGCGTTTGACCGCAATCTCACCATGGTAAGTGATGATGCGGCCGAAGGTGGTGCACACACAAAGCCTAGAAGGAACTGGCTCTCAAGTGCAGCCATCGGAACACACCGAAAGGTGCTTGGCGACAGATTTTCAACTTGAGGGTGGTAGCCAGCCAGGCTATCAGACTATCACAATTAAGTGATAGCTGGAACCAACGGCTTTACGTGGCTTCCGAAGCACTGATTGCCTATGGATATCAGAAGATTGTCAAGGTGTTGTCGACTTTTACAAAGACTAGAAGCCAATTGGCTCTCAAAGTGCAACAGCTGAAACAAACACTTAAAAAAACGTGTGAAAATCACGCGCGCGTTGCCGATCCTAATTATTCGACTGTCTTGGTAAAACATTGCAATTTGTTTAGTAACTCTATCGATTGGCATCACCACAGAGCATAGAAATACTCTAGGCGATATAATTTTGCTTATTCCTATAAATTTGTTATTTTTTTGTACCTAGTTTAGCAACAAAATACTTCCTTCTCCTATTTTTAAAGCTTTTTTTTCTAAGAATTAAACCTTCACGGATAATTTTTTTGCGTGGTTGCTCAAGTGTAACGCCATTGGATGTTTAACGCAACTGAGTGTTCAGTTGTATCGTTGTATTTCCGCTAAATGTTCCATAGAATGTTATAAAACTTTCGTTTTCAAGTAAAGAATTAAAGGTTTTTTGACGTAGAAGACGTAGAAGTAGATAGAACTTTTGTCATAAAGTCACTAGGTGTACCTGTGGAATGAATCATGTAAGTACAGTAATAAATATTATGTTCGCATAAGCGAAAATATTATAAGAAATTTGCTGGCGAAAACGGTTTGATATTGTTTCAGATAAATATTATATTCGGCTTTTCTTGCGTCAAACTTGCGTTTATATTCGTGTTACTTATGTATCTTATTTGACGAATTGTAAACATTAGAACACGCTTCAAGCTGCTTATGATAATGAAATATTGAGTCAAAAGTATCAAAATGAATAATCCATACTATATTCTGGTTAGTAGTAAACCCAGGGTCTGAAGTTATGTTTATGTCGTAAAGCCAGTTATTTAGAAGAAGCCGTGAGTCGTATTTGGTACGACACCGCGTCAACTGTCCGACTACTCAGTCACATTAATTAAGAACGGTGTAAAAGGCACCTTGCCGCTAAAGGGAGTGGTATAAGTCATAAGCTAAACTGCTTTGCATTAAGATAAATCAGTCACAGAGGTTTATTTGAGTGGAATTTATTCGATGTTTCCGCAGGATTTATAGATTTTGTAGCTTCTTAATCGGTTGAATTTGTCAGTTGCTATATACTTATTTCGATGAAGGGAAGCTTGATTTAATATTTGTTTGTTATTAATTTAAGTGGGTACCAAAGATAATAATTAAAATATACAATCAGTAAATTCATGGTTATAAACTAATTGAATAAGGCAATAATCTAAAAGTCTGTACGAGTTGTCAAATCAACATTTAAACACATCCAATTTACTTCAAAGTAATGAAAAATTACGATTGATACGGTAATTATGAACTACTTTGAATCAAATAAGCTTGTAACTTATACCACACGCGATTTTTTACATGCGACTACCGGTCGCGTTAACAGTTACCCGCCGCTAATGGCTTCGCTTTGCCTCTATGCCTTATGATCACTGACCTATAAATAGTTCGAGGAAACTGTGATAACGAACAGCTGATTTATATGATACTACTAGAGATAATGTCGTTTTTGTTCATAGTTGGGTAGGATTGAGCGCGGAATTTATTAAGACTTGGCCTTTGATTTATTTCAGTTATATTCTTTACGTTTTATGAGAGGTAAAGCATAGGGTTTATTCGCTCAAAGAGCAGCTCGACTGGGGAAGTACTTCCACCTTACAGAATACCGCAGCCAAATAACTTTATGTTGTGTTCCTGCGCGTGAGTAAAGTCATTGGGGAGTGGGGAAAGGTCGGTAACGCGTGAGTGATGGATGGCTCGTGTGTTGCAAACGTCCATATGGCTACGGTTACCGCTTACCATCAGGAAGTTTGCTTGTTTATCGCCTTCGTCGCATAAAAACTGTGGTGTAAAAGCCATCTGAAAGTAACCCCTTTTAGTAACATAAAAAACTCAAATCCGGACCTAGTCACAATAATGAAGTTTCAATATTGCCCATAAAAATGTTTATTAAAAAATATTAAAGTCGTAAAGAAAATATTCAATGACTTTATAGCAAAATTTTCTCAAGTAGGTAATAAATTTTAAATTTTTAGGTTAATGACGATCACCGTTAACCGACCGGTTAAACTTTTCTTAACATAAATTGTACATGATTGATTGATGATCGATAACAATGCAACAAAAACCAGTATTGATTACCAATTAACTAGCACACCTACACTAAACTATTATATGAGCTTCGAACGGTCATTTTAAGGCGCCTAGGGTCGTGAAATGGTCATCTTTGAAGGCCTAAAGCTCTGAAATGAGTTAACTGAGAGCTTCAAAAAAAAAATATATTACACACTGATATATATTCTTCAATCTCAACGTTTAAAAAAATTGTAGCACATAAAATACTATTTGATAAAAAAAAATGAAATGATGCTGTTTTCAACTTTAAAATTGCTACTGCTTCAAAACTATTAGAGATATTTTCATGGCTCTTACATGAAAAAATCGCTAACTTATTTGTCTAAAAAATAGACGTTTAAATTGTTAAAATAACACATAGTTTTGACATAAGGTACAATTTACTATATGCACTACAAACGGCCTAGAGAGGGTCTGTGCGCGGGCGACGGGACGCAGTGTGCCGCTGACTTTCAGACGAGGAGGCTGTGCGCTATGCTGTCACAATCCGTTCGCTCCGTGAAGTTACGAGTTATAAATTATTTATTCTGTTGTTAAACTAGTATTCTTATTGAAAATATATTTGAGTGCAAAAGGACGCCTGATTTTGCTGAGTTGCGGCAAAAATGCCACGGAAGAAGAGAGCTACAAAGAGTTCCGCCAATAGGGCTCGGAAAATGAACAAAGTATTGTAAGTAAAAACCAAATACCTAATAAAAAAAAAAACTGAGTAAACACCAACTATCCCTTTTCTATAAGCTAGTTGTCGGTTTACAATTACCATCTATGAATATAATGAATATTTGAACTAATTTGTATACCTAACATTTTGGCAGTCTCCGATAATGGAAACTCCAAAATACTATTTGATACTACTAACTACCTATTTTAACAAAATACCTATTTTATTTTTTAGGAAGTCAAGAAAAAAAAAATTTGAAAAATTATGTGAGGGACGTGAGGGTAGTAGTCATACTGAGTGAGTACCTAGATTATATCTTTATTATTATATTTAGTCATAGATAAAATTGAATAAAGACTAGTGACCGCCTGCGGCTTCGCCCATATAGAAATAGGGCTTCCGTAGTAATTTCTCAAAATCCGTTCATAGCTGACGTCTCCTACCTATAAATAAACTATATATCTGCCAAATTTAACCTTCATAGTACCTACAACAATTATTTCTTAGAGATTTCGTATTTAGTCATTGATAGAGTGAATGAGTTTCCTTTCGTTTTTAAATATGTATCTTTCTTTACAGTTGCAATATTCCGCCTAATCAACCACGGTACTGTCACCAAATGTCACCAAAAATAACAAATACCTGTACAAACCAGTCTAGAAATAATCTGCAGGTAATGTAAAAAGTAGGGTAAAACATCCTTATTATATCCACCATATAAGCATTATTTTACATAGGTCAAACGAATTAGTTCAAATGGTGTTGAAAGTAGGGTAAACTTCCTAATTATTTGCACATGATAATTATGAGTGAGTGTGATGATAAGTAGATATGAGTCGCCTTGGTATTATTGTACCTAGTTATCTGTGAAAATGTGGGGGGCAGCTAGTTTACTTATAAATACGAACAATTGTTATAATGATTCCGACGATTCTTCAAAAATTAAAACTCATGTATTATTTTTCCATCATGAATTGAACTTTGGTACAATAAAAACTTTCGAGTCGGAATGTTAGTCCTATAGAAAAGGTACTTCATATTATTAAGTAATGAATATAAAAGTGTATTATTACATCACATTAAAATTATTACGGTGATAAAAAAATAAACGCGTTTTAACATGATTTTATTAGCTTCACCTGTATGTACGTAACGGAATCATCCATCAAACGTAATTTTCATCGACTTCAAAACGTCAGATTCCTTCTTTTTACCCGACTGACCCGGAAGGAGGGTTATGTTTTTCGATTGTATGTATGTATGTATGTCTATTTCTTTGTGCCGCTCTGCAGCCTAAACGGCTTGATGGATTTAAGCATATGAGGTGTCGCTAGATTCGTCTTGACTGGAGGAGTGTCATAGGGTATATTATTTTTATATAGCGCCTAAGAATAAAAAAATAAGGGGGGTTTAAATATAAAAGTTTCGTTATTATAACAATATGGGTATCAAATGAAAGCTTATAAATAGACCATTCCATATATGTATATATTGTAATACTTTCATGCTACCATTTTGACGTAAACTGCAAAAAACCACGTTTAATGCAAGGACAGTAGGTACTGAGCCGTTACCATACGTAAATCAAAGATTTGCTTTGAGATGGTTGTTAGCGTTCCTTTACCGTACCGGTCATTTACTTACTAATACATACTTACTTACTCTTTCAGTATAAAACTAAAAAGTCTGAAATAAATTAAATTATTAAAAGAAACAATAAACCCGACTGCGTAAAACATAAATTGACTGAAAAGAGAAAAACAAGCTCTTAAATCTATAGAATTTTGAATATAACTTGAATTTTATAATGTATTGCAGTCCAAATTTTTGTCCAATTTAATGATCCAAATGTTTGTATCTTGAAGTAATAATAAGATGATTATTTTATGTATCAAAGAATATTTCATAATAGCAGCGTACTGACTGACCGAAGCAATCTTCGCACGGCAACCACCCGAGGCAGCCTCGCAAGGCTGCTCGTTCAGTCAGTACGCGGCTAATGATGAAAATTGCAGAAACAGAATGTGTATATTTTCATATATATATATATATATATATATATATATATATATATATATATATAGTAATTATATATAATTATAATGTATTATTTCAGCCGGATGTTAACACTGAAATACATGACTCGACATTACTTGATACATCTGAAACGACTGTGACAGGCGCTATTGAAAATAAGAGATCCTGAATATATAGAAAATGCTATGAAAGAAAAACGAAAAAAAAACGAAGCAAAGCAAAGTAAAGTTGTATCTAAGAGAAAGATCATTGAAGACAAAACACAACTTGTAGGAAATGAAGACAGACAAATACTGAAAAAAAAAAACAAAGGATAGATGACAAAGAAAATAAAAACATCAATAAGAGCCCGGAAATAAATATAGTAAGTAAAATAAAAAAAAGGGTAATAACGAAAACCTTAATGAAACGGAAGAAATAAGGGAAGAAATTATGTTAGCTGATAAAAGAATGGACATAAGTAATACTAACAAGTACCTAAAAGATATAAACACAAGACAGTATGACGACGATAGTCAGGTGACAGAAGAATGTGATGTAGATGAAGAATATGTTTACCCTAATGATGAATTTTTCAAGAGATCACTAGATTTTACTGAATTTTAACTGTTGACTTTTTATACATAAAGCAATTTTATAACTACATTTCAGAATTTTTATTTCAGTAAATTTTGTTCGTGCGATTTATTTAGAGTGGTTTTCACTTCAGTTAAAAAAAAACCTTATCTGTCGTGCGCACAATCACTTACTAAAGTTATGCTATATACCGAACCCAATCCTATCAAACTCATCCCAACGCAAATATACGACAATAATGAAACCTCGTAAAGTACTCGTAAATAATAAAAAAAATTGCCGAGGAGATGGCAACTTACTATGAAACTGTTTTTGTATATTTTAATTTACTGTCGTATCCAGCTTCTTTACATTTTATAATAGTATAGAAGACGAACACAAACATATTTTTTATACTAGTCGCTTCGTGTGCGAAGTAATATTTGAATTGATATTAGTATATTTAAAACTAGATTACTTTGTAATTACTAGTTTTTAATTGCATTCCCTTCCATCCAAATCTTATATTTTTTAATTCCATTCTTATAATATCATAAAAAAATTATAATGATAGGTATAATGATGAAGTGCCGATAACTATCCCGTTTACCCTACTTACATAATCGCGCCGTAAAATAACCACAGCAACGCAAACGCGTGCGATGTTTTGGTGAGGGGGGTGAGGGGCTAGCTTGGGTGGCGGAGCGGGAAGCAAAGATAGGCCACACCTGGAAGCATAGGCCACGCCTAAATGCTCAAGGTCATTGGCGAGTCCACGCGCCTTAATTGATAGTAAAACCATGGTAGTAATTCTATGTTCGCTCACTCATGTCTGAGGATAGCGGCCAGCTTCGACATACTTCTGAAACGGATAATCAGAATATTCTGCCCAGTGTGTCCCTTACGACCTTGTAAAATTTCGGAAAACCACTGATGTGCTTGGATATATGTTTTCAACTTGACAAAGTTTTTAAACTAAACTACACTAAAATTATAAATACATGAAAATAATTATAAATAAAAAACTGCGTTTAAATCACGTCTTACTTGACAAAGTTGCAAATTAGATGAAACTATAGGCCTGATAAACAGCCGTTTGTTGTCAATCAAAGTTGAGCTAAAGGAAGAAGGAAGAAGAGCAGAAGAAGAAGAGATTCTGAACGTTGTATGCTGCTTACCATCTTTGGGAATATCCATGAAGCAAGGAAAATCATAACTGTCTAATAGTGATATTGCAGTCAAACACACTTCATTAACCGACTTCAAAAAAGGAGGTTCTCAATTCAGTTGTATGTATTTTTATTTTTATGTTTGTCACCTCAAAACTCCGTCATTTATGAACCGATCTGGAAATTTCTTTTTTGGTTGGAAGGGTACACTTCCCGTTTGGTCCCATTGTTATCAGGTCAACATTTGATTACTTTTTAGTGTACTTTGAAGTCAGTTAACTTTTTGTAAAACAGTTTTCAATTATTTTATTTAAAGCTTCAAGATAATCGGCATAATCCCGAAAATGTAGACAGCAGGCTCAAGTATATCACTAACTTAAATAGACAAGTAGACATCAAACTAGTTTTGAAACTCAATTACTTGATCGATCATTCATTGTCGAAAATTATAATTATTATGATCTTTACATAATTATAGTATCCGTCTACACGTGAACTCAGTGTGTGTGAACGTTACACTCTACCTGTGTTTGTAATTAGACACCTTACGTAAACATTATTGTGTTCAGTTACGTCTAAAATGCGTATGTTTTTAACAATCTGATCAAATAATACATGCATAAAAATTGATTTTAATTTTTCATGTTTCTGAAATTGAAAGTCCAGTTTCTTATAAAGAAACTTTTACAAAAATTTGCTGATTTTGATTTTTGATCGAGTCATTAGGTACTCCACCACAATGACAATTCTCCTGATATATGTAAGAAAAAATAACCGGACCGAAATATAACTATTTAGTATCAACCTCACAATATTTTCTAAATATTTCAATACACTTTAAAGTAAACAACGTGGGAAAACTACAGTAGTGTCGTAAAAGTGCCATCAAAGCACGTGTTTATAATTATAAAGTAACAATATTATTTGTATGCTGCATATAAGCGGCACGTGTGTACGTGAGTTGTAGCTTATGTGAAATCATAACAGCTGTAATAGCGTGTTGTATTTGGTTCTATTACGTTATACTGTTGACTTGGGATCACGTTTTGGGGTGGTCGCGCACTGGTGGTCCACGTTTAGACCACTAACTTGGTGTTTGACGTTAGGTGGTAATTTAGTATCCCCAAAGAAGCTCAATGACGTTCATTTTGTGTGTAATCTATTATGCGTTATGAATGGCTTAGTCAAAAGTCAGTCTAATGAGATTTTTCTTCGATTTTTAGTATCTAATCAGTACGTTGCCATGCCGTTTGCATTATAAATCATGATAGCTTTGTAAAGGTCTTTCGAATCCTTTAGTAAAATTAATCCATGGTAAGGTACGATACTTTGTAGAACTATTCTGGCTGGATCTACTCTCTGAAAGTCGATCGTCCACACAACGTTTCAGTCGGACGTTTCTACTGCGGACCATTAAGATGTGGAATGAGCTCCCCATTACGGTTTTCCCTCAGTGCTACGATCCTGGCTGAATCTACTCTCTGAAAGTCGATCGTCCACACAACGTTTCAGTCGGACGTTCGTACTGCGGACCATTAGGATGTGGAATGAGCTCCCCATTACGGTTTTCCCTCAGTGCTACGATCCTGGCTGGATCTACTCTCTGAAAGTCGATCGTCCACACAACGTTTCAGTCGGACGTTCGTACTGCGGACCATTAGGATGTGGAATGAGCTCCCCATTACGATTTTCTCTCAGCGCTACGATATGGGGTTCTTCAAAAGAGGCGTAAAAAGAGCTCTTCAAGGTCGGCAATACATTGGTAATCCCCCTGGTATCGCAAATTTCTATAGGCGACGGTGACCACTTTCCATCAGGAGGCCCGTCTGCCTGCGTGTCAACCTATTGACATAAAAAAAATCTCGCCAAGCATTCGAACAGTATGTTCTCGGCTTCTTTCTTGGTTTTGTGTGACTTCGTCCTATAAATAGTAAAACAGAAATATCCACGCAATTGGTCACAGATTGCTTAACCTACCATGAAAGTAAGCAAATTATAGTAATGTTGCATGTTGCTTGTCTTACTTCTGACTTTTTGTCTTATGATTGATTCGAGATATCGATTTACCTTGACCTTGGTAATACATGTAATTCGTTTATGTACATAGGATTCCGTAGCCATTCTGTGATTGATTTACTTCATACGTAGGTATAATATTTTTTTATAAATTATTTGTTATAGCAATGATTAATTTTGATGAATTGTTGTCAGTGCGATTAGAATTTAAATATTATGTAATGAATCTAAGCTTGTTTTGAAAATAGTAATTGCTGAGTTTATTGCCGGCTCTTCTCAGCAAATGCAACCTTCCGAACCGGTATTAGAGTATTAGAGTCAGACTTTTCATAAGTGCCTGCGAAGATCTATTTGAATAAATGATTTTGAATTTTGAATTTTGAATTTTGAATTTTAAATTTTTTTTTTAAATGGATACTTTGTACTGATATTAAGTTCAATTTCGGAATTTTGTTTTTTCCGGATTATTTTTCTAATATTATTTTTTGATTAATTACTAATGACCTATATATTCATCCCTCAAGAGGAAATTCACAAAATTAGGACCTTATATTGAAATGTGTATCACGAGGTTGCTTGGTAGCAGTTGATTATATCTATTTCAATAAACTCGATAATACAATAGTGTAGTAAGGTCTTTAGACGTCTTGAAGGGTGTTTTTTACACGATTTTATTTTACTACAGTGATCGCTGACGAAACTCGTTTTTGACAAGACATTTTAGCAAAAAATAATAGTCTCTACATTTTGATATTAAAAAATCTGTAAGCGCCTTTGCACATTATAAGAAAATTTCTTGTGTCTTATCAGACATGTCTTATAAGACATTCAGTCGCACTGGTTCTTATATGAGACCGTGCATATTACAAGATATGTCGGATCAGACACGCCCATACATTTTATGTCTTGTATCTGATAAGACACAAGAAATTTTCTTATAATGTGCAAAGGGTCTTACTGAAATAAGTAGCAATGTTAGTCATAGCTATTAAAATGGTTCCCAATATTTACTGACCCCTAAAAGCTTACTCAGAATTGCGCAATTGATTAATGTGGCAGATGCTCAGAGTGCCCCAGAGGTCGCTCTGTTTAGGGTAGAAGGACCAATTGTTATCCACGTACTTTTAATAGTTACTTTCGCTTCCAGTCACGACTGTCGGTTTACGGAGTAGGGAGAGCCATACAATACGGTTTAAACTTTTGGGTCGCGGTCAACCTGCGATTGTATTTTTTCTCTACATTCAACCGGCCTCGAATTAACGAGTCGTATTTTTGTATGTATTCAAATTACATGGACGCCTTTCGCAATGTAAACGTTGTTAGTTGTCAGACGATATTGCCGTGAATTGTGAATTATGTTTAACATCACTTATGTGTCGTACTCTTGGTTTTAATCTGGTTCCTTGTGTTTGTAGGGTAAGTGCTATAATTAAAGAACATTAGCTTACTTAATTAAGTTTACCTACATACCTACTAATATAAGAAAATGCTCGTTTATTTGATACTCTTTTTACTTATTTTAAAGTGGATTCTTACTACATCGATCCTGCGGTCTGGACGTAGGTACTTTACCAGATGTTCTGCCAGATGATACATGTGGGAGTTGTGGTTATTTGTAACAAGGTAACGTCCTGCTGGTCGCTCATCCTTATATGCGAAAGTATGCCTGACTATCCACCAATTCACGGCTACACTCTATAGATTTTGAATATAACTTGAATTTACATAAAAATACATACTTAGGTTATTAGTTGTCCCCGATTGCAATACCTTATAAAATTCAAGTTATATTCAAAATGTTTTTCTCTTTTCAGTTAATTTATGTTTTACGCACTCGGGTTTTTTGTTTCTTTTAATAATTTATTTAGCGTCTTTTTGTATGTATTGGTCAATTTCAATACAGCGTAAGTTCCAATTTTATAAAATAGGTGGCGCTAATTCAATTACTTACAATTAGAAAACCGTAACGCGTTTTGCGCAATCAGCTCGATTCCTACATTTCCAATTCGATTATTCGCACGTGATCGTATCGATCTCGTTATCGATCATTCGCATGCTTCACTGACATAAATAAGCAAAGAGTGGCCGACCACCGCGACGTCAACAATAGCATAGTATGTGCTGTTAACAGTAGGTATCTTCTATCTAGGTATACTAATGTAATAAAGCGGAAGAGTTTTATTGTTTATTTGGCTTTGAAATTACCAGTCTGATTTGAAAAATTAATTCACTAATAGGAATTTATCGTATACGTTATTACAACACTCGGGGTGTTATAGGTTTTTATCCGTAAATTATATAAAATATAGTAAGAAATAATAGGGTGCATTCTTATAAGCAATGAATGTTGGGAAGAATGATGAATAAAGCATTTTTTTAAGTTACTCAAAGATTTGTTAACTGACAGTTAAAAGTTAAAAGACCCCTTTTAGCTCTTACGTTAAATTTTGTGATTCGTATACTCTTTATAAATGAAATAAACCTTTAGCTATGCCATATTATGAAAATATGTATTAAATAAAAGGGCACTTTCTCGTTCGGAACAAGTTGTATTACTAAATATCAATGTATACTGTGGCTATGCGTAAGCGCACGGGAGCGTTGTTCTTGAATTTCACCAACATCCCGTTCAAGTTGAAACCAGTTTAGTTCATGGGTTTTACCTGCGTACCTATATTTTTTTTTTCAATAAGACTTGTCATAACTTTTTTGTTTTACCTTCCTTCATTATGTGTTCATGTATGTTTAATTTTCTGAGTCATACATATATCAATAGCTCGATCGATACCTAACCTACACCTCAAAAATATTAGCAATTAGGTATTCTTTTAGATAAGAAATAAAGCCTTCTTCTTAGGCGCTACGCAAACGTGGAGACGTTGGTGTCTTGTGTCGGATACAAGCTACCAATGAATATTTGATTTCTATAGGTAGAACGAGTGTGAAATGAGCCACTCCCTGCGCAGACGTAAACATTTTTTGTGTCCAGTTGCTTCCACTTTACACATACTCGTTGATAATCAAATATGATCGGTGTCGGTAACTGGAAACTAAAAGTCGTCAGTTGAAGACACAAGCACCATTAAAAAAATCCTTACAATAATTGTATTGAAACTGACGGATCAATTGATAAGCAACATTAAAAAAAATCCTTATAGAAACTGACGGAAAACAAGCAACAAATTGTATCAGTGACCAGAAGTAGCGACCGGTGACTGTGTCCGATCGCCGCCACCGGAGACTGCAGCTACGGTTACCAATGACCAGGAGCAGCAACCGGCAACTGTGTCCGATCGCCGCTACAGGACACAGCAACTACGGGTTCCTGTGATGGTGTGCCGTGTTGGTAACAAAAAGTGTCTCCTACGTTTGCGCAGCCCCTTAAAGTATGGCTCCCATATTGTACGTGTAGCGGAATTATTGTTTCATGCTATAAGTATAATACGGACGCCATCAGAGAAGTGGAGGTAAAGCAGACGAGGGAGGATTCCACTCGGGTCTCAACTTATCGCGCACAGGTAGTAGTTTATCTTTATAAGCTGTATGACTGATTAAAGTAATTTTGTTGGATTCGCATGATCAATCATCGAATCATTGTCGAACATTAATCAATCAACGCATCACTGCATGCGATTAATAGGTACCTAATTACATTCATTCTTCTATTGTTAAATCTGAAAGACAAGTTACAAGAAATACCGTTAAAATTTGTTGTCGTAATGAGTGTGGTTCCCAAATTATACACTGTTGTTTAAGTTTGGGTTAGGTAGGTTGTACACACTTGGTACTAAAGTTTGGTACTTAATGTTCACTATGTGATCTATACCCACTAAGACATCAGCCGCAGCCGAAACGGTTTTAGACAACTTTATTTCTTACTAGCTGTCCCCCGCGGTTTCACCCGCGTTCCTGGGATAAAAAGTATCCATAGGCTATCTGCATGTCAAATTTCATGATGATCCGTTGAGTAGTTGAGGCGTGAAGGCGTAACAAACAAACTCACTTTTGCATTTATAATATTAAAGTTAGAATTAGGATAAGAATCACTTTACATGAGAAATTAATATTTATATACAAATATATCTGTTGGATGTCTGTATTATAGAACAAGATCTAAGCATTCACAAAAAATATATTAATGGAAAGACTTAATTCGACATTCCGTCCTGAACTAAAATACAGGTTGACTGTTTTGATTTAATTGAAATTGTTTAACGATTCAAAATTTGAACATTGATAGACGTTCTTTAGTTTGATACGACTACACCTCCAAAACCTCCAAGATATTTTGGCCACTTTTCTCTGATCCAAAAGATTTCCCACGCTCTTCCACTCTTCCGTAAAAACACGTCTGAATCAATTACAAGCTTCAAAGACACCGATCTGGGCATCCATGCGATATCCAATAAAAAACCGGTAGTTTTCAATTGCTAGATTCCTCAAGTAAGTGATAGCAAGACGATCACATATCGTTAACTTTAATGCGTATTGGGTGTAACATAACTTCCTGAATTAAATTGAAATTGATTTTGAATTAACGGAATTTCAATTGGTGTAATATTTATGATTGCAATGTGGTACGCACGTTTCAGTCTCGTATGATAAAACGTGTGTACCGCTTCATATTCGAATGCTAGTGTAAAGCGAACTGGGAATTTAATATAGCTGCCGCTTGTGGTTTTACTCGTGTTCTATATACATATATTGTAAAAAATTAAAGAGTTTTTTTTTCAGTGGGTTTGTTATGTTGTCAAATGGTGCGTCCATGCTACGCGGAGCGAGCACGAGCCGAGCCACGAACGAACATAATTCGTTCGTTGCTCGCGATGTCAGTGTGGACGTACTTATCGAGCCTACAACGAGCGCGATGCAAATCCCTGTGTTCATGAAAAAACTGACAATCGGGCGGAGCGCAGTCGAGCGCGCGACGGATGCTCGTTCAGGCTCGCAAGTCCGTCCACGCTACGCGAACAACGAATGAATCCTGTTCGTTCGTGGCTCGGCTCGTGCTCGCTTCGCGTAGCATGGACGCACCATAACAGATTTTGATAAAAATTCGCAGAAAGGTAGATTTGATCAAGGTGCAATAAGAAACATAAATACTTTTATGCTGGTAATGCCGGTGAAACCGCGAGGGTCACCTAGTATTCTAATGACCATTTGTGAGAAAGCTACAGAACCTTTTTTATTTAATATTATTGGTAGGATTTCTTTTTTAAAGGTTTTTTTTAATTTTCTTGTTTATAAAGTGTAACTGGTTTGCGATTGAATATCCTTAATGTATGTAAATTTTTGTTGCTTTTAAATAAATGGGTTTATGAACACAATGGGCACGAAACCCACTTGTTCAAGCCTCATATCAGATAAATTACCTGCAAAAGGAAAACAAAAACCAATTATTTTTGTCCGCGTATGGCTGATAAGGCCAATCTCGGGCCCCCACCTTCTTGGAATAAAAAAAATACCATTATTTAATTAGCTATAAAAACGTGTCCTTATACTCAGAAGTAAACAACATATTAGATTTTTTATAGAGAACTGTTTTTTATGTAAATGGAAACATTGCACTGTATCGGTTGCATTTCGTAAGAATTTTGATTACGTAGCGTAAATTGTATTTTGTTTAAAATAGACACACTGTGCAGTAAGAATAAGAATATTACCATTTCTATTCACATAACTTTCTTTTAATAGTTGAACATGCAAGGAATATTTTAACGTCAATGAAGTAATCTTGACCTTGAGCATATTTTTTGTAACGTTTCTTTTGCCGTAGCACATTAAAACTATGCACGAAATTATATCACAACTTGATTTTTCATCATGCTTGGTACGGGCGTCTCTAGTACTATTTTTAGTAATTTATCATTGACTAGCTGCCCGGCGCGAATTCGTATGCGTAATACCCTATACCCTACCCTACCCTACCCTACCCTACCCTACCCTACCCTACCCTACCCTACCCTACCCTACCCTACCCTACCCTACCCTACCCTACCCTACCCTACCCTACCCTACCCTACCCTACCCTACCCTACCCTACCCTACCCTACCCTACCCTACCCTACCCTACCCTACCCTACCCTACCCTACCCTACCCTACCCTACCCTACCCTACCCTACCCTACCCTACCCTACCCTACCCTACCCTACCCTACCCTACCCTACCCTACCCTACCCTACCCTACCCTACCCTACCCTACCCTACCCTACCCTACCCTACCCTACCCTACCCTACCCTACCCTACCCTACCCTACCCTACCCTACCCTACCCTACCCTACCCTACCCTACCCTACCCTACCCTACCCTACCCTACCCTACCCTACCCTACCCTACCCTACCCTACCCTACCCTACCCTACCCTACCCTACCCTACCCTACCTTACCCTACCCTACCCTACCCTACCCTACCCTACCCTACCCTACCCTACCCCACACTAAACTACCCTACGCTACCTAACGTACTCTACCGTAAAGTTATTATATTTAAAGAAAACAAAAATAACTAATCGTAAATAAAAATTATAGATGTTGTCTACAGAGTGTTTATAAATCGTTTAACCTAATTCTTAAACCCAATAGATTCAATCGTTAGAAGTAGTACTAATAGCCAATAACAAAAATTTATAATTTTATTCCCTTTAGAAAAAACATACAATTTACAGTAGGTACTCAGAAACCATCTCTCCATTAGACGGGTATTTTTATGGCTACAAAAAGCTATAGGCTGGCTGGCTAGACTACTTATGGAGACTATACTTGGTGTCGTCTAAAGCTGCGTTTAGATGCAGTTGCAAGTCAAGTGGACCGGGGACTTGTCACTTGATACAAGTCTAAAATTGTTTGTGCATTTTACGATAAAAAAATAATTTACGAAGTTTGTAAAAATACTCTTGAAGCATTATTCGCAAAATAAATAGGGGTAAACTATTATATTTAGGATGAAATGTATGCTTGACCTACAACATTTATGATAATGTCATGTAAGACATGCAACCTTCCGAACCGGTATTAGAGTATTAGAATCAGACTTGACAGTGCCTGCGAAGGTCTATTTGAATAAATGATTTTTGAATTTTGAATTTTTTGAAAGATGTTCTAAATTGTATGTTACTAATATGACAGTAATTTGTAATTTCATGAAATGCAACATTAGAAAAAATATAGAAAGACAAAAATTCCAGTAAGAGTAATTTCTGAATAATGCACCGTCATGTACTGATCAAGCTATACATTTCCAATATAAGCTGACCTCTCATTGTACGGAAATCCTATGAAATGAGAGATCAGCTTATAGTGGAAAAATATAGCTTGTTGTGTAGCCGTGTGTACGTACTCGTATATTGTGAACAGTTTTCATCCAATAGATTAGCAGTCAAGCCGACTAGCTGAACCGAACGAGCCCACAACCGTGTCCAATATTGCCTAATAGGCATATGCGTCAACACGTCAGAGCTCGCATTAACATGTCCACCGCACGTTTCTCCTCTAGAATAGAAAGTAGCACCTGCTGTATGGTGACTGTTAATGCAGTTTTTAGTGAAAATTGTCAATGGTTCGGTTCCGGTGCGTAAACGTGATCTATTGGTAAACCCTTAAGGTCTAGTGGCCTCGTTTTTCTTTGAATATTGATGTTATTACCCTGTTTAGTTGGACCTCCTATACTGTCGGTAACTGATACTGACGATTTATTTAGTGCTTTTATTTAATCTGTTTAGTTTGGCTGCTATTAGACACATATTTCATTTATATGTAATTGTGAAGACTTTTGTTTAGTTTTTTAGGCTTCAAATCACCATCGTTATTATTAAAATAAACACGGAGGTCCTCCACCTAAAGTTACCTTCTGGATGGTTTCAGAAAGTCTTGATAGAGTCATAAGATTATGTATTTTCAAAGCGTATATTCCCATATTTATTTGCTTTCGTGTCCCTTTGGTCATCTTTATAACGAGGTAAGTCGATTTCTCAAGACTATTACAATTTCCCATGTGGGCAAATTCAATATTATTCCGTATACCGAAATATCAATTACCCAATTGATATTGGACTTTATAAAGATTGAATAACAGCTATATTGGCTTATTCTATGGCTTTCGAGATTCTTGCGGTGTGGGCAGTAGACATAACTAACAAGGAACTTAACTATCGTCTTATGGAAACAGAGTTAAAGTGGGTGTGAGTCGTTTTGGCACACTTTTGATATTCTTTATTTTACTTGAAATTGGTGATATTTTTATTCATATATTATTAAAGGCTTTGGTGGCATCATTCCGATTAACTTAAGTGACCATTTTTTGGTAAGATTTAGTTAATCAATAGAATTCGTACGGCCCACGCAATTTTGGTATTTAAAAAGATTTTACTTCAGAAGAGATGTTTGGCTCTTATAATAACTGTATTATACTTTGTACCTAGTTCTGAAAATAATGTATTAATACAACCGGCTTGGAACTCGATTGACCAAACTAATATGCCACAGAGATATCGTTATTGAAGACTGAGCACTTTCATATAAGGTTACAATCACATTAAGTCGGTAGGTGCTGTATAATAACAGGCTATACTTGTGCAATTAACATTCTGGGGCTACATTTCGAGCAAACGGGTTAGGCGAGAAAAGATCTTTTATGGAGTTGTAATAAAAATATCAATTGTAAAGTTATTTTCTTGTTTGACTTTTCACATTTGTTTTCGTTCGTCGAGCATTAAATCAAATCTCTTTCTTAGGATTAAAAAAAAACTTAAAGCCGTAAAATTTGTCATGTCATAATCATTTAGCAACATCATTTAATACATTTCTTAAATCTGTTTCTTATGTTTTTTTGTTTGACAGAGATAGTTACAATGGAATCAGCACCATATATTCCCCGTCAAAAGTCTAAAGTCAACATCTATCTATCAACCAGTTTTACTATATTTTTTAATCTAATAGAACTAAGGCAGATCGCCAGCTCATGTTTATAAAAGCACGTACTATTAAGATACGTGATCAGAATTCTCTCGGAATTTCTAAGTATTAACAACTATTATTTCTCATATCAACACGCTCGTTCAAGTAATGTAAACACAGCATAACATACGCAAAGCGAGACGCAGTCTTTTGTGCATTTCACTAGTGGGCGCGCCCCCACTGATTGGCTGAGATCGGTGCAATGTTGGGACTACGAGGGTACCCACGTGCTGGAATTGCTACGAGCACGTTAGTTGATTTATCGACGTCATAAAAATATTATAATTAGTAGATTTTTATTATTTGCTTTTTGAAAGAAAACTTTTTTATAAGGCTAATATTGGCCCTGATTCTGTTGTTCACAACTAAACTAATTTTAATGTCACTATGTCTCTTTCTAACAAAGAACATAAGAAAAGGATGTAAGAAATTTAGTCCTGTCAAATTAGTCCAATTCTTGTTTTCAATATAATTGCAGTCGCCATCTATCGCGGTTATGCCTAAATACACGCAAAATAAGACGGCAAAGATTAATTTGACAACTTAAAATATGTTCTATCCTTTTTCAATCATGTTCATAAGAAAGAGATGTGATGTGACTAAAATTAGTTTAGTGCGATTTACAACAGAATCGGCACCATTATTTTATTTCTACCATTTTGTAGCAGTTTATGCTAATGGTTTTCAAATTCAAATTCAAAAAGCATTTATTCAATTTACGCCCTAATAAGGTAATAACTTGTGAACGTTAACAAAATGACTACACCGGTTCCAAATACAACTTGAACTGAGAAGACTCCGGCAAGATACTCAGCAAGTCTTTTCTTTTTAACTGTGTACTTAGAAGTATAATTAAGTGGTTAGCTCCAGTACCTAAAGATTAGTAGTCTGATAAAACTCATTCGATTTATTTAACCTTCTCAATACTGAAATAGGGCTTTCTCTTCTAGCATAGAACATTATGATAAGATTTCTCAATGTGTCTGGTGATCTGGTGTGCTGTTAGAGAAATGTGTGCTTGTTGTCTTAGATGAGTTTTAAGTGGCGTACGACCGTTTTTATCAAAGTAAAATTTAAAATTATATGTATTGAATATTTTTCCGCGAACATACTCGGTGCAATTTTAATCCGTATGTTGCACCGTCCCAAGTACCGTGTAAGCGGCGCGTGCGCAGATATTGCACGAGATAAAATAATGTAGGTTGCATGAAAGTCCACCGTGGTACCGCCGGGGGCTCACACCATAGTACTTTAGGGTTACCTTATTTAGTAGCGGTACAATGGTATTAATAACATAACCCTTATTGGTTGGTATAGTAAATAAATATAAAGTTTTATGATTATGATATAATCGTGGGTTGTTGTATTTAAATAAAGATGATCACCATCAAGAGTATTGGTCGATAAAGATTAACGTAAACCGTTTATATAAACCTCATGTTAGTGTCCGCGACCGCTCTGCCAAGAGCGAAACGACAGAGAAGAAGAATTGAAATAATTCTACAGTAAAAAAAAACTAATTAAAAATATATCAAAATTATTTTGGATATACCTGTTCATTAATTATGTACTTAAATCGACTGCTGTAAAATTAAATCAATGCAATTCAATTTCGTGGTGGCCAAACCATTCTTAGGCCAAACCGCTTGCCCGGTGCAGCGTTTCGAGTATAGTACTTATTGTTCTAAATGAACGGTGTCATGCAATAGGTCTACATTGAGAAAGCCTTAAGTATCTATTGAAAGGTTCTAGAACGATTATTTAGTTCGCGGGTGATTTAGTAGGTACTTTGATATTAACAACTACTTAGATTTGGATTTGCATAGTTAGTTTAAATTATGGGAACCCAAATGTTGTATTGTTGGACTTGTCTTTGTTGTTTGACCTAGTGGTATGGTGTATGACATTATGGACATTATGACGTTATGGTTTGGATATAAAATCGTATTTTGATTACCAACTGACCTAATGATAATTTAGTCAGCATATGAACTTATAATATGTTTGACTACCTTGACCTTGACGTTGACATTTTAGATTCCAGACTCGTTTTAAAAGCGTATCTATACAAACTTTTGTTTTTGATTTCCTTACCTTGTTACAATGACAATACGGATTTATAGAAGGAGACTTATATAAATTAGCTGGGCCTCAATAGAGTTTTTATAGACTTTTTACTTACTATAAGGTTGTTCTTACTATTTTGTTACGTAGCTGTTGTAATTCTACAATAAGGTTGAAGGAAACATCATGAGCGAACCATAGTACAATGATTGGATAGTTTCTAGTAGTCTACCAGCCTGGTTTTCGGCAAGTTTAATTAATAGCGTGGTTCCTTCTTGGCTTTGCGAGCCTTTTGGCCTCATTATCACCTATCATGTTGAGATTGTCAAACAAAAGTCTGTCCATACAATAACATACTTTTTTATTGGCGTTAATAACTATTAATAATTATGTCATTTTCATAAAGGGTACGTCATGCATGCTTTAAACAAGATAAATAATTCAGGTCAGATCAAAAATGGCGATATTGGTAATTAGTGTATAACAGATTTAATTATCTTTATCAATGAAGGCTCTTTAGAAAACGTGTTGCATACATCCGGTGCTGACATGTATTTTCTCTTCAATGACATTATGATTATGGATAAATAACATAAACTACTAGTGGTTTGTGACCTTAATGATCCATAGTGTTTTTCTATACTTTCACTGTCCACTGTCCATTTTTATGTCATTAGGTTATATTTTTTGTGTCACAATCATAATTATGTCATTATTATCTTCGATTTGTTGTTGTAGTTGTTCATTGCTGTTGTTGTCTTCAGGGATCAGTTCTATTTGCAACCTTATTTCTGCTGCATATCAACGATCTGTTAAAACCCGGTATCTTTGGGTACGCAGACGACAACACTGTTGCAGAGAGATACATTTCCAGCGCACGAGCCACTAGTGACGAGATCCAATTGTTTCGAGAGGCCATGGTAGAGCGTTTGAACGTGACCTTACAGGCAGTCTCTGATTGGGACAAAGCCAATCTGGTCACATTTAACGCCACCAAGACACAGGCATGTCTTTTCACCGCCAAACGGAGTCCTTAGAACCAGGCTCCTACTTTCCAAAATATATCCTTGCCAATATGCGATCGGCTTGATCTCCTAGGCATTACATTAACAGCCAAAATAAACTTTGGCTGTTCTATTGAGTCGAAGGCAGAAACAGCTGCCAGAAAGCTGGGTATCCTCTCTAAGGTCAAGCGGTACTTCACGCCTGGACAGTTGCTCCAACTTTATAAAGCACAAGTCCGGTCATGCATGGAGTACTGCTGCCATCTTTGGGATGGATCAGCTAAGTACCAGCTTGAGGCCCTCGACTCAATAGACCGCCGAGCCAGGAGACTAATTGGAGATGAGTCTTTAATTAAGGCGAAACTCGCGAGCCTTGACCATCGAAGAAAGGTTGCTTGCTTATCGGTTTTCTACAGGATATATTTTGGAGAGTGTGCGCAGGAACTGTTCAACCTTATTACACCATCCCCATTTTTACACCGAACCACAAGACGCCGGGAAAATTGTCACCCGTACGTTGTTGACTTACCGAATATACGGACACAGCGTTTTTGCATCCTCATTTATAATGCGGACAGCAAGGGAGTGGAACTTGCTTCCGGCGTCTGTGTTTCCTGACGCTTACAATCTAGATACTTTCAAGGCCAGAGTGAATAGGTTTCTTCTGGGTAAGCGTGTTTCATCTTAGGCTTCGTCATCGCCCCTTATGGGCGGGTTAGTGGCCAAACGCAAGGCCATTTAATTAAAAAAAAAATTGCTGTTTCAATTTTTTAGGTTCTTACTTATTGCTATTATTATAAAAGGTAATATTTTGTAATACGATTTTTTAAACATTAACGGATGATTAAATCCCTTAAATTAGGGTTTAGTAGTTTTTTACTCCACAGCGTTGAGAAAACCGAGCATTTAAAAATGCATAGAAATTATCAACATCTGCTTTATCTAAGTTAAAAAAAGTCAGTTTTATTAAGGACGTCATAGTTTGTCCCATCTACTACATTATTAATCATAATTATTTAATAATTACATTTAATATCTACACGTTTACTTTAATTATACAGGGTGTTGTTTTGGTCGGCGACAAGCGACGCAGGAGTGGTAGTACTAAAAATACATTTTCCAAAAAAGGACTTAATTCCATTAAATACTGTAAATGCGTTGAGAAATACCTTATTCAATTTGAAATAAAATTACCGCAAAGTATGATTTCTAGCCACGTGCACTGACTAGAGCTAGGCGCAAGCCGCCATTGCCCCACCCCTTTACTCCCTCACACTCCCGTATAGTATTACGTCTATATTTTAGCTTATTACATTATTATGAAAAAATAAAGTATTTTTTTTTATATATTTTTTTTAGCACCAGTATCAGTTATATTATCGACCCTGAGTCGCTCGTCGCTGACCAAAACAACAACCTGTATTATTAGCAACAATCAAGATTGCAGGAAAACGAAGATGGTGCTTACAGCGTGAACGCTAATAGTATTACATTAACATAAACATAAAACACGTAGTTATGTGTTATTATTTCTATAATATTGCCTTCCGTAAAGTCGTAACTTTGAAATTATAAAGGGAGCCTCGAGGTAACATTCAATAGCAATAAAAATATAATATCTGCCTTTATAAGTCCATTGCAAGGTGACTCAACTAAGAAAAGGGATAGTATACACCATTTTGTTTATATATTTATTTATTGATATGTCCATTTATGTACTTCCATCGAACAATGTACTTCCTACGCATTAGTAGTTGTAGTAATTGAAGACAGTTTCGACTATCTGGTGTTTTGTCTATATTCCCTAAGTGTCAAGACTCAAGAATAAATTGTGATTGTTAATCGTAAATAAACCTTTAAAACTAACCTTACGGCCAAAATCCAGGATACAAATTCATTATTTCGATTTAAACTGAAAATGTAACTTTATGCTGCTTTAATTGGCGTTCTAAATAATAAAAAACAAATATTGTTATTATGGTTGCGAATATAATTCCTAATAACTTCATGTCTATTTTAGCACCTAGCTTTGGTTTCTACTTACTCCTAATATTAATCAGTCTTTATTATAGACGGTTTTCAGGAAGATACCTTTTCGGTTTTCATCTTGTACGAAACGATGTTTTTGCAACTTGTAACTCGATTTTTTCCAACAACAATAGTCCTAGGCCGTAGCCAACATTATTATGAATTTATTATAAATAATACATAAATAGGTATTCTAGGAAATTCCTCACACACGGTCATCTGATCCCAAACTAAGCAGAGCTTGTAGAAACTGGATAACTGATATAATACATATACTACTTTTTGTTTGTAAATACATACTTAATTACAATAATTACACCTAGACTCATGACATACAGACATGATCATGCACACAAATGCATGTCCTGTGTGGGAATCGAACCCACGACCTGCGGCGCGTTAGGTGGAATCTCCAACTGCGCCAACTGGCCAATATTATGTTTCATTACTATTAATTTAATAATCGTATTAGTATTTTTTCACATAGACATAAAATAACTACTTAAATACTAAAAGATAACATACGTACAGTAAATTAAATTAATTACGCACTTTAAATTATTCAGTGGAACCCAAGCCTTGTACGCCTCATTTACTCCTTATTCGACGTTTGCGTTATTATTTTAATTATCGTAATCTCTGAATGGCATCATCGTGGTGGTACTTTGTACGTGACAACATTTAAGTTTCAATGTTACTGAAATTATAAATATCTTTTTATCTACTATGACTATGTCATCACGGTAAATGATGTAGACAAAGGTGGTAACCAGGCTAAGACTAGAAGTGACAATTCTTCTGATACAATACATTGTTTAAGGGATATTTTTAATTGCACCTCTGTTTAAAAATTACTCTAATTTACTTATTGGACCTCTGATTTACTTATTGCATATCAGAAAAATTACTGTTGTACAATTAAACTACCTATTCATCAAAAAATGTTCTATCATCCAGAACCGACTCGGGGCACTCCAAATACAGTTGGTTAGAGACAAAAGTGTAAGTGACTAGATGATCATTCAGTTCAAACAGTTTTGCATAAACCATAAAACTGATACTCAGTTTGATTTATTTAGTGTGCGTATTTAGTGTGCAATTCAGTATTTTTAGTTCTATTCTAGTTTTGATTTGTTGTGTTGGAATAGAGATAATTAATAGTTAAGGCATTAATACATGCCATTGTTTAGTATGAAGGTAAGTTATGCTATTAGGCTCGCACATCAGAAAAATAGAGTCCATATACAAACCCAAGAGAACCTGGGTTTGGTGATGATCTTACTCTATATGGCTAGAACCGATAAAAACAACAACAAAAGCAAAAGGAGGATGTGAAACACTCGTTGATGCTGGTATGATAGTAATATAGACGAATGGATGTAGCGTACTTGCGCCGACCCCAAATGATTGGAAACGAGGCAGGTGGATGATTTATTTATTATCATTAACTGCAAAGCCTAAAGTAGACGTCAGAAACAAAACAATAGGAAGACCTAACTGTCCAGGTAGGTGTGTCCTGACATTACAATTTCTTTGTACACGTATAAAGCTGACACATTCATTACTACGACCTGTGTGGGAATTGTCTTTACGCTAGGAAGCGGGGTCAATGACACAGAGTGCACTGACGCGCTGCGTCACACGGATGCGCTTGCGCATTGCACAATAATGGCCGTACGATGTGGTTTTATATTGAAAAAAAAAAAAAGAAGTAACGTGACGACGCGACAACATGAAAAGACATTGCCCATCGAAAATGAAGCACGATTAATGTTTGGAATGTTTCTATGTTGATGAAACGTGCAATGGTTGCCCAACTGCAGTGCAAGCTGATAGTCTTTGGGCAGAATTCCTTGGTGTCCATTGATAGACCCAATTCATAATAGGAGCTGTATTCAATCATATTCTATATATCAGTTCATATTATATAGATTCAATGTATATCATTTTAATAAAAATAATAGTTTTAAAACAAGATATACAATGTACTATCTTTAGTTACCCCAACGACAGTAGAAGTTGTACAAACAACTCAATATTAAGTTTATAGGTGACAGCAAATGACTAAAATAATTAATTAAGATCGTGGGATGCCCGTCCTACTAAACTACAGATTAGTAACAAGAAAAAAAAAACGAGAATACTTATAACATTTTAAGTTTGTTCGCGTAAGGATCTAAAAATAAGGATATAAAAGCCATCAGACATTCTAGTCCATAAAAATAGCATTATAAATACTACCTATTTATGTATGATGCATAACTACTGTTTCTCACTGGCTCTGACTGATACTAATTTACTGTTCTGCCCTAACACCGTCCGCTGCTCTTTCCCCGTTTCCCGAGACCAATAAAACATGTTTTAGAGGAAGCGTAATATATCCTTATTATGAATTACCTGCTCACCAGTTCCATTCTCGTGCGTAAATCAAACGTTTGATCTATGAATGTGGCGAGCGATATTTTCAGCACTATTAGCGATAAAAAATATGGGTGTATTTAAACAGAAAACTTGAAGTTATGGTGATTGCGTTGTAAATAATCTAGGCACACGTAATTTAATAACTGTAGACACAACTTTCAGTTTTTCAACTAAAATACTTTATTATAAGAGTTCATAATAATATAAATAAGATAAATAATAAAAGTTCAAAACACTAAATTAATATTAAGGTTTTGTTAAGAATTCCAAAAAACTCGGATAAATCTTTATAATCATCAGAATTTTTATTTTTATTTGGACGTTCAATGTATCTTGTTTTTAGTTATGGCTAGTCAACCTTTACCATTACCTGGAATTGCCATCTACCACATAATCTTTTAACTCACTTTCTTACACACCCTAAGATAAAGAAAACCCCAAACACTTTTCTTAACATTATCTTTTCTGGTTGCAGAGCGATGTCGCGGTGGAAGGGTAAACTGAGGTAGCCGGCAGATGGCAGCAGTCAGCGCGGCGATGTTTCGGCCTGGGGGCGGTATAGACCCCTCATGCTACGCCACGCAACGGGTGAGTGTTTCCATCTTTTGTCAATAGATGGTGTTGTAAATATCCTGTTTTATCTGTGGGTACTCTTGAAGAAATTATAATCTCGAGTTAATTGATACGGCTTATACGGATTTTACTGACTTTGGGTTTAAGGCAAAAATTTTGCACACTGGCTGGTGTAAAATGTTGTCACTGGTTAGTATAATAATATGTTAAAAAACAAAATGGCGAATAATTATAAGAAATAAACTAAACCAATCTTAAGGACTCATCAAATCCTTTAGAAGTAACGACTATCATAACCAAGCCTACGTATTAAGGGGGGATAAAAACAGACCATTTTCCTCACACGCCCATTTGCAAGGAATCGCCGAATACATGAATAGCAAATCGGTGGCCACTTAATTTCGCCGGTGGGAGTTACTCGTGTAGCCATCCTTCAGTGGCGTCTTGGGATAGTCCTGCGTATAATGTTCGAGTGTTTATTGTTTTCGAAATTTTACTTTGTTTGCTTTCCCCGAATATATTAATGTGAAAAGACTTAAGGTGAAGATACCTTCTATTTATATTTCTGTTAACTTGAAATAAATAATAACGACGAAAGGACCTATTTATAATATTCAATCAAAAGTAAGCAAATTAATTGTTATTAAAATATTACATATTCGTTCATATATTTTACAATTCTAAAAGAAAATGTAATGGAGTATCCTTTACAAATCCTTCAAAAGATATATCTGGAGTCTGCGTCATAAAAAACGGTAAACTCTACGTTAAGTAATTTATTATCAAGTATCGAATAACAAGACGTTTCCTACACGTGTCTCAGGGTATCTTGCTATAGAAGTATAAGATCTAGGTCATCTAAATACCAAATTTGATCAAAAGTATAGAAAAGTAAAAGAAAAGCGATTTTCAGTAGCAGCTATTTTCATACTTTCCATAAACTAGGGAAGTATTTTTGGATAATTGGTAATAGCGGGTTGCTAATTTTTTTTTAACACGTGTGGTTAGTTTAGTTTAGTAAGGCTAAGTAGTTTTGGGTTTTTTATTTGTATGGCTTCGGTAGGTACTAATGCAATTTAATAAAATTGCAATCTAATGTAATCTTTATTCAAATAAATCAAAATAAATGTTTTTATGGTAGTTAGGAGAGTGCTTCAGAAGGATTCGGATCAAAAAACAACCTACTTATGTCGTAATTTAAAATTAGATCATTTTAGCTGCCCAAAGATTCTTTATCAATCAACTATGGATCAAAAACCCACCTTAAGTCGTCGTTAAACTTTTAATTAAAATGTAATTTAAAATGAGAACATTTTAGCTGCCCAACGATTGATCGAGTTAGCACACAGGACTACCGGAACGCGCCCTCTAACGTAAGCAAACACGGATGTTTGGTCTAGTCGTAATGGACATGTAATGAGTTGTATTTGCCATGGAGAAACAATGCCACCGTTACATGTTAGGTAGAAGTTAGTGTTTGTGTCATGAAGGTAAATTACTTTGCAGAATTGATTATCGATTCACCCCAATGGTAAATAGAAGAAAATCAGTTTTTAGTTGATTGAATTTTAATGAATGCCAGTAAGTGAAAAATAAGTAATCATAGTAGTAGTTATGTTAAATAACACTAAAATCTAAATTCAAAATCTATGTCTAACAATTTATGAAGTTTTTGGCTAAAGGACGATCCACATTTTTATACCTTTTTCAACGAAAGTATTTTTACCTTTTATTAAGCATCCCTTGGGACCAGTCCTGGAACTTTTATAACAATTTTCCCAAAATTTGTTTTAAATGTACAAGCTAATAATCTTTTATATTAAAAATAACGTTATATGAATCTAGAAATAATTTCCACTTCTTTGTAAGCAAACTAAAACGCAGTGACAGAATTAACCAAATCATAATTATTATTGCCACGCTTTGCAATTAGAAAATTATCACTTTCAGCCAGTCAGTGAGATGTTTTGCGTGCCATAGAAAATTTGCCAAGTGATAAATTAAGCTTCTATGACAGGCCTATTGTGATGTGTGATTATGTAGTTTGTTATCTAGATTCTGGTATTTAATGCCTTCGAATACAGACGCGCGTTTTATGACGGCGGAACTGTGTTACTCGGCGATTGGTTACTAGAGTTATGTAATTCTATTCAGACTATGATTACTAACGTATATCGTATTAAACTTAAGTTTAATAAATAATATAATTAGTATATAAAGACTAAAGTTAGTGCCAGACTTTTATTGATGATTTGGTCCTGACAAGTGGTCTTGAAAATGTTAGATAGATAGATAACACTTTATTGTACAAAAAGTATTTGTTAACAAGCCCATCGTGTTTGTTTTATTAAAAAAGAACGGCATTATTGAGTGTTTTTTTTGTACTATTAAACGTGGTAATGGCTTCGCTGTTTCTTTGACGCAGAGCCGTTGTGCTACTGGTATAAAAGTGAAATGTATTGTAGCACCGTGAGAAAATCAGCAATGTACTTTGTATTATAATATGTGCAGAAGTGATGAAACGAAAGAAAAGTGAAAATTTTCTTAACTCATACCATCTCATACTGCAACAAGGTATAATTACTGAGTTTCTAACTTTCTAACTAAGAACTGTTAAGACAAGTGTATGCCGATTTTATAGGACTTACGTTTACAATAATCTAAGACGTCTTAATTACTTTGATGATTTTAAGAATGCCTAAGAACTCTGAACCAACTAGCTTCCCTCCCCGTGTTTTCACCTACTTGGGGTTGGAATTTCCAAAAATCCTTTTTAAATGGAAGCCAACGGCATGATTTGATTCTATCATAGAGTAAGAATATTAATAGAGTGATCTTGTGCGAGTCGTGAGCAGTTTGCATATAAATGCAATAGATATATCGTACGCTAGCTAGTGATTTACTGTCGATAAAAAACGAGAAATTTGAAATGTTTTTAGTCGTTCAAACTATGAGCGTGCAGCTCGTTTCAAGGCAGCGTTGCACATACCCGTGCTCACGGCACATACTCTAGTACAGTCGCTCTATCAATATTCTTACTCTATGGATTCTATACTCAAAATATCATGTTTCTAAGTTCAGCGGCTTAAACAGTGCGTTGATGGATCAATCAGGACAAGTATTTTTATATGTATAATTATACCTATAAATCATTTGAAATTTTAAGTTGAATACAACTTAGTAAACCAACTTGTTTCTACAAGATCGTTGCGTATATTTTGCGGCTAAAAGGACCTTGGACCTTCACAAATTGAACTTTGGCCTCTACATAAGTACGAAAACACAGCTCATAATATCACCGGCGACTTGCGAATTTCTCTTTAACAACTTTTTATATAATCAAACTTGTAGCAGTGAAAATATATACTGCGGTATATTAAATACTAGCTTTTCACCTGCAATCACCCCTTTTTTCCCCTTTTTTTTTGGTAGCCAAATGTTTTAGAACCTACGGCTTAAACTGCGTTTTGATCCGTCAATCAGTCAATACCTCCATTTACATGTACAAATTACTTATGTTTTTTCGTATTATTTGCACATTTACGTTCAGCGCCTTGAACTGACCGACTCTGACATCAGTCTGCGTAAGGAAATGTACCTTAAAACCATTTTATTAAAAACTCTATATATGGTCAATCAAGCTCATGTCTTATGTCATTCAGTGCCCCGCCAGAATGGGGCCCGTTATGGAGCAATTATCTAAATATACCTAATTGAATTTATGAAAATTACAGGAAACTTTAAAATATATGACAATGAATAACGGCAGAAAAACGTGAAAAACCCGTCTAATTCATCATTCACGATAAAATGTCGATATAAAAAGTAAATCACAAAATCGTATGCCATCGAATTAAATTAACGATATTCGCTCATTGTTATGATGAATCGTTTCGCATATTTTAAGGTTCTTAATTAATTAACTGCCGCGTAATTCTGTCGGCAACGCGTTGAATGTTAATGCGGTAGTTATTACGCTGGTTCCACATTACGTTGTTGAGGTCACAATATGTGACGTGGAAATTTAACATTACACTCACGTTTATTGATTTTAAACGATTAAAACCGTGTAATTACATGTCATCTATCGATTAATTATTCTGTAGTTGTTGCATGCTAATTATTAGTTTAATATTATAGGAAAATTGTTAAATTCGACGCGTAAAAGCGAGTCGAAAGCTGGAAGCAAGCCAGGCGTTCTAAAGTTTTACCAACTGTGGATTTGCATCGGAACTATCAGAATTTATCGTGGAAACAATTGTTATTCAATAACTAGTATCGATGAAGTTTTGTAGCTGAGATAGCAAATTATAAAAAAAAACACATTATTAAATGTAATTGACTAGAATATAACGGCCCAAAATGATTAGCCTTAGCACCATTACACGGACAAGCCGGTGAGTAAGCTCTCAATCACTATACTTATCTCTTTCTAACAAGAAACATAAGAAAAGGATATCACAATAAAAAAACTATTCAAATTCACGCTGAAAACAAGCAATTGTACTAACAACAATTGCTTGTTTTCAGCATGAATTTGGTCACGACTATTTTCTCATAAATGCAGAAAGTCTAATTAGATTTAAATAACTTCTATTCCTTTTCAGTAATATTTGTAAGAAAGAGATATAAATTAGTTTGCAAAAATAGAATGAGCACCATTATTTTTGAATTTAGTCCAATTTCAACCTTATCCTAATTTACAATGACCTTACTTTCAAATGAGGCTCACAACAAAGACAAGTCTGGAATGTAGTGCTTTTATTTTAACATCACGACTCAAATGAGGTCAGAGGCTGAGTTGCAATCACGTTACGAAGGATTCTCGAACGATATTTTGTTACAACATTCTGCGTGTGTTATGATGTAGGTTAACAAGAAATGTGTTTGTATAATCTCTAAGTAAATTTAAGTTATGAATAACTAAGTTCATAGGAAGGTCAATATGGCATAGTATCCTATTAAAAGTCTAATATGCTTATACATGAAGATAATTGCAGGATTCCATACTAATGGATAATCATTTATTTCGATCATTAGGTTTGACTATCATGTTGATCTTGACTTTTGATACTTTTACCACAGAATACTATAATTTACCATTCAAAGGTAACTTCTGCAATAAAGTGATTAAAACAAAATATAGCTAGGAATATTTTTAAATAGTCACAATTCAGGATGCAACTTCCATAGTCAAATAGCCTGAAATTAACACGCTTACATAAGCATATTCACAACAAATATATATACAATACAATCTACACTTAAATATAGATTTTTTGAGGCTGCCGCTGGTGCTTATCTTCGGCAATATGTTTATGTAAATAAAAGGCAGTACCCACTTACTATCTTTCGTTTGCTTAAAATGTATTGTAGCAACTACTCATAAGTTCGTATTCTAGATTCAATCAATGCTCAAGTCAAGTTTTGAGTCAAGATTAAGTCATTGGAATTTGGAACCTGCACCAATGATATTAGGTCTATTTTCGATCAACACGATCTATTCCTGAGACTTCTGAGTTTTGATCTCATTCTATACACGCCATAGACTAAAGTACCGATCGAATTTAAAATGAGAACAGAATGCGTAGTAGTAGAGAAGTCGCTTGGTAAATTAACCGCATAGTTGCATAACAAACCAGGCAGACGTGGAATTCACTTTCCTCTTGGTATGTTGTTTACATATAATGTTGGTGAGCTAGCTCTAACTAAGGTAGGCCTACCTACGTGCCGTAGCCTAGATGCTAATTAATAACGTGGCATCCTTGAATTTAATTGGTCCATTCTAATGTTGGAAAACTCCAGTTTCTAAGACTGGTGAATAAATTGTCAAGCTATATTTTATTGGAGCATGATGCAAACATAGAAACTTTTTCCTTTTTAATTTTGTGTTCATTTTTATCCTAGTTATTCTTTGTTTCAAATAGTCGTTCCATTACTTTTACATAGAAAGAGCTAAAGCAAAAAAAGATTTAAAAACATGGCGATTACGTTATCATCCAATCTCCACTTTAAATTTTCTTTTATTTCCTTCTCTATCACCTATTTTTTTTTGTCTGAAGGATTACAAGCTGGCTGGCGGTAAGAGGCCTAAATCAACTATACTCTCAGTCATAATCTTTAAAATAGCTTATATTTACCCAAATGCAACCACGTCTATCCTAACCAGGCTTCACCCTAAAAACCAGTCTAACTCTATAAAATCCAGGCCACTTTGTCCTCTTATCACTTTTACACGTATCTATTGGCACGCAGACCCGTTGATTTATGCAGTGCTTTGTCTACTGGCCTTTGAGGATTTTTGTGTTTGAATTTTCAGCTCTATTAGTTGGCAGATAGCTATATATCACAGGGTTTATTAATTTGCGCGCTTATTGTCGCTTAAACATTTTGAATCGAGATATTCTTAAAATTTTATTATGTATTAGTTATTTATTCGTGCAATCTTATTACCTGTCTTTATTTTACAAGCTTTTATTTAACTTACAATGTATGTATATATGTTTGTTCGGGTGGAATCTTGCTGGTCGAATTTCACCCACTTCCAGTGGTCGGATTGACTTGATATTTGGTATACATTGGTATATTGGATGACAATGCAAGTACAGTCAACAAAAAGTAGAGTCACTCAAAAAAAGCTTGTATTAAAAATGAAATTTTTAACAAAGAATTTATTATTTTTGTTTCTGTGATTAATATGGTCATTAACCTCGCCTTCTCCATGATTTACAATTCATATAAAATTATATTCCATCTTTTTCTTTCTTTCTTTATTGTATTTACTATTCTTATATTTGATTTCAAAAATATATGTTTTAAAAGATATATATTTCAAACTATCCACGTATTTAAAGATATCTTATATGACCTCAGCAGTCAGTAGCTACGGCCATTGTTTACCCTCAACTACAATTTCTTCTACCACTTGTATTTTTACTGGTTTTTAAATGTCAAGTGACATCGTCGATCATAAAAATGATATCTCAAATTCATACGTAACATATTATAAAATGCAGTGCTTGATCAATAAACACTTTTAATGTAAACATAATAAGGCGGACATACCTTTGTTACGTAAGCTCTGAGGCGAAAGGCAACAGGTGCGTATGCGCTTATCGCCCCACGATACCACTTTCCATTTTCAAAAATATAGTAATTGATTGTTAAAAGTTGTTGGGACTGAATTTAATTATACTAGATTTTAAGGTTTTATACGCAATAGCAATGTCTGTAGTTTTTGTGAGAAGCCTGTGGGAAGCAGCCTAGAAGTCAAATAGTACTTGAATACTGCTGCCATAACTAACCACAGAAAAAATACTTAACACAATTTTTTTCATGAGGATGGTAGCCGCCCTTACGGATATTCAAAATAATTAGTCACTTCAAAGATCATATAATGGTGCGTCCATGCTACACGAACCAAGCACGAGCCGAGCCACGAACGAACAGAATTCGTTCGTTGCCCGCGATGAAAAGTGTGGACGTTACAACGAGCCTACAATGAGCGCGATGCGAATGAAAAGTGTTCGTGAAAAAACTGACAATCGGGCGGAGTGCAGTCGAGCGCGAGCCACGAACGAATCCTGTTCGTTCGTGGGTCGGCCCGTGCTCGGTTCGCGTGGGATGGAAGCACCATTTGAAATTACATCATGCAAATTTTAAGGCATTACCAGCCCCCCTAAAAAGGAAGCTAAAGCAATATTGCTAACGCAATTCATATTTTCGAATTTACGGCAGATCTTATGCAATTCATCAATTCCGAAACTTTTATTGAATTGAATTATATATAATGAGTGACTAGTATACCAAAAAATATTGAAATTACGTAGGATCTGCCGATAATTCGAAAAAATGAATTACGTTAGCAATATTGCTTTAGCTTCCTTTTTAGGGGGGCAGAAGACGGATCTGGAACCATCGAACAGAGAGAGACAGCGCTATACCTCAAAAAGAAAAAGGAGTACAGCTAGGAAACCTGTTTTCCTCTGTTCGGCTCCGGTTCGGCCGCACGAGGTTTGGTTATGCTATTATGTCAACCAGTCCTTATTAGGTAATATATATTTATTAGATTAGATAGAGTAATATAGGTTAAGAAACCACCCTCTTAGAAAATTGCTTGATATAAGTACTTACAAACGTAAAGGCCGGTTTCATAACGCAGCGTAAACTTTTAGTTAAGGCACCCTACGATCAACAATGGAGGTTGCGATTGTGATCAATTGTTACTAAATTACTTTGTTCCGGTTCAGAGCGCGTTCACACCTCGAAACTCTTACTAATAGTTCTGTTATTTACTTTAAAGAAGTGTGCCTAATTGCTTTAGGCCTTATATTGTACTTTTCAAGTCTTTTTGCATTGTTTGTATGTTACATGTTTTTATCTAGTTGCCGAGACCGATAGTTGCTTGACTACTGATTTAATTATTGATACTATACTATGGTTCAAGTAGATTTATTCCTTTGACCAAACTTCCAATAGCAATATCTTTCTTATGATCTTAGAATGTCGTGTCGATGTCTTCCTTTTGTTTTATGAATTAATTAGCTTTCTACAAAAAGTATCTTCGGAAATGAAACTCAAAAAAATAAGTAATGAGAAATTACTCGAGTATCTTTCATATTGTTCAATGGCAATTTGCTAACGGATATCTGGGAAAACGATCCCTAAAATGTAATTCAAAAGAAATTCGCACATAAAACCGATAATACCATAGGCTTTATCAAATCAATGCGTACGCAATGACATAGGTAATATTTCCGCAAACAATATTCTTTGATCATAATTGTTTTTAATATATACCGTATTTCGTTATACATAAGGTTTGTATTCCCGCAATATTGTTAAACGTAATCTTTTGTTACAATGATATTTTTACATATGCGAATGGAAACCGATGTAATTGCTTTGGAAACGCCAATTATCTTTTGTATTTCGTTTCTGTTACGTTATTCAGTGTTCACATCTCGATACTGTTTTGTTTATTTGCAATTTGAACCTTACGTGTAAGTACTTTACTTACCTTTATATTTGAATATGTACTCGAGTTTTATTAAGATAAAGACTCATGGAAGTGGAATTTTTGTATATTTTCATATCTTTTTGTAGAACAATCTTCTTTTTCCTTCACTTTTTTTCGATAATCACTGGCAGTGGGATGTTATTAATGGAAACAAATTGTGTCGGAATATATTACTACTTTGGCTCCTTAAAAATTTCTTGTTTAATTGGTGACTTATAATTTTGAATTAAGAATGAGTTTTTTTTCAGCCTTGTATCATTGTTTTGATTTGAATTTAGAAAATTAACTTTACTAGACCATTATTTAACAACACTAGCACATTCTTACGTTCATAATATTCATCGCGTGCTCTGCATAATGATTTACATTCGTAATAATAGAGCCATTTTGAGTCCCAAAACCGAACTTCATTATTTTCTTCATACAACACCGGAAACCATTATACTTTCGTCGTTCACTCATGACGGATGCTATAATAGTCAATTTCGTATTAAAATCCATAGCCGGGAGCCGGTTTATTGCGGTTTCATAACTGCGCTGCGCCCATTCACTAGCAGAGTATGGGAAAGCAGTGAAAATACTTGAATACATCGACTAAAGCGATATTCAAATGAGAGACGTTTATGCTGCTTTATAGTCGAAAATAGAGCGGCATTTGTTTTTTGGGGTTGAATTTGTACGTAAATATACGGCGCAGGTACAGTATTACCCAACTGATAAGGCGCGTCGTGAATCTTCGTTCGCACAGAAAAGAAAGTATGGCCCCGAAGATTAACGAAAGCATGCTAAAAACTTACATTCATCCTTAGATTTAATACACTGCAGCTGTTAGGTCCGTCTCACTCGTATGTCTTTTGTTCCGTGGTCACCCCTACGCACGGCGCGCGCTAACATGGCGGCAGCTGCCGACCAATAGCGGCTTCCCGCGCTTTGAAAATGCACAAAAAGTATCTTCTGCGCAGGTACATCGATAAGCCATATCAGTTGGGTACTACTGTAATAAGTTTAATACCTCCTATATTTTCTAAGTGCTCCCCATAAAAATAATTCAAAAAGTCACGAAGACAAACAAACACATAAAGCAATACACTTTCATTAAGGCGAAATATATTATCATATCATTATTGAAATCATGAGAATATCATGCCTTTGAGCTAAATTGACGAAGTGAAAGCAATATTATTGAAACCATATTCGAGTCTAAATTCCTTTGTAATTCCACGTCAGTCCTTAATTAGATGTTAAAGATGTTAAAGATCAATGAATCGAGCGCAATGAAAAGTCTATCATTAATTTGTACCTTGATGTTTCGGTCTATGCTATGGTTTAATGTTTTTTTAACGTATTCGTTTAATAAACAACGTTAGTTCGTTTATATAAAGACGACATTTAAAATAAGCCTGCGATATAAACAACATGTTTTATGACAATATTTACCGATAGATGGTGCTGTTATAACTAACAAGAAACCTACATCGCGATTATGATGTTGCGGTAAAGGTGTACGCCAATGTGGTGTAGTAAACGGGATAGTGGATGCTAATGATAACTCTTTAACACACCGTTTGAATGAGCGATAGCTTGTATGGTTATCTTTTTGCCTGTGGCTTGGATACATAACTTTTTTTACCAGCTAAATCACCAATCTGCGCTGTATCACAACATGGAAAATTACAGTTTATCATAAGGCATAGGGAAGTCATCTTGAGTGACTTAAAATATTCATTTTTTTTTACTGTTTATAGGCCTGTGTATGACCGCAATCTCACCATGGTAAGTGATGATGCGGCCGAAGGTGTTAAACACACAAAGCCTAGAAGGAACTGGCTCTCAAGTGCAGCTATCGGAACACACCGAATGGTGCTTGGCGACAGATTTTCCATTTGAGGGTGGTAGCCAGCCAGACGGGTACTACAAAGTACTCTACCACCGTGCTATGGTTTCGAGCCCGGGACCTTCATCTCGGTATCCGACATCACTACCACTGAGCTATCATCGCCTTGAAAGTTAAGAAAAAAAATTCTTTAACTTAGATAGATAGATAGATATATCTTTATTGTACAAAAAGTATTTAACAAAGAATACAAATAAAAATTACTGTAAGTACCTACAATAGGCGCTTATCGCTAAGAAGCGATCTCTTCCAGACAACCTTAGGATGAAGAGGAATTTAGACACGTTATTAGACCGTGGTGTATACTTCTATAATATCATAGTTAAAGAGCCAAGGTACCTTGGCTCTTTAACTGTCGTGATTGATGGTACGGGCTTAGGGCAGTCGACATCATACATCGTGCGGGAAGTCCATGTTTGATAGTTTTTTTTGAACTTACAAATATTTTCTACTTACACAATGGAATGCTTCTTACATAAAATTAAATTGATCCGCATTAAAATATCAGTCAAATTAGCAATTTTTTATAGACAACTCACGTTTGACCTGAAAATTTGCCAAAATTGTTATCGCAAAAAAGACCCCATGCTTCCTATGACAGTTTCCCAGTATCTCCATGGATTCTGATTTCCAATACAGATCCAGTTAAAAAAAAACAGACTGTATATGAATTTGTTTTATATAGCCAGTCCACACCATTACCTTTTTCCGAGTAACTTAACTGACCAGATAGAGACATTTACTTGAAAATACTTTTACCTTCGTAAAAGATTAATCTTTAACAGTGTTGCATCCATTAATTTGTATAGTAAAGTAAATAAACCTACATTGTAACCAGACTTAGTACTGGTAAAACTCGATAGTGAAACCGATTTCGAAAGCGAGCTCGGTGAACTAGCCCTCTCACGACATAGCGGAATAATATTTAATTTACAATAATAATTGTATCGATTTTTGAATTCAATTCAAAGTCGCTCGGTTGGGTTTATACTTGAAATTAACTGAAACCTTGAGAATTCCAGAAATCGATGTCAGTTTGTTTACTTGACATCTATTCAGTCTTTGATCTACAAATAAAGAAAACTATGGATTAAATTAATGTTCCAGAAGGACAAAAAATACCGATAGCCTATTTAATTAAAAATATTTTTTTAAAACGACCTATCAAATATTATCTGTCAAGATTTCAATTTCGAATTAGTGTTAGCTAATGACATGAAGGTAAAAACAAGATCAAAGACCGTTTGTGCTATCTAAATTAATTCAGTAGTCTGGAATTTAACAGGTCTTCAGGGTGTTATACCTACCTAGATTTTATCGTTGAGTAAATACAATCAGGCACGTCTTTGAAACATTAATTCTGTTACAAAAAAGTATCAAGTATTTTTTGAAGATCTAAGTTAATTTTATTTAACCTTAATACGAGTTTATAGTATAAATGTGAGTTTGTTTGTAACGCTTTCACGCCTTAGTCGCTGAACTGATCGCGATGAAATTTGATATGCAGATAGCCTATAGTATGGAGAAGCATATAGGCTACTGTTTATCTCGATAACGCGGGTGCAACCACGGGAGACAGTATAGTAAAACAATAATGTCAACGACGAAAGTCAGAAAACGCTTTGTAATATAATACATGTAACTAAACTTGGCATTCAAGAATTCACTACAAAACGTTCCACTGACTTGCAAAAATAAATTAGTTTCTGAATAAAGAAGTGCAACACCTCAATCTCGACAACAAAGTTCTGGGGCACCAACACAATGTGTAAAGATACATCTGCAAAGTGCTATAGGTACGACTGTTACCTCAAACATTCCCGGTTCGGTGTGCTTTTAGTCGGGGTAAGGAAGCACCCCCACATTTTATTGTTGCTATAAATTTTACGTCCGCTATAGCTCCCGAGATTGCCTGTGGATTTTTGTACTCCATGAAAGGGTGTTCCTACGTTTGAACCTTATATTTCTTTATTATTTCCACAGGATTAGATGCGGCTTGTTGGCGCGGTAATGAGAATTTGTAACGGTAATTTTAAAGATATATTGCGTTGTACGTGTGGAATTATTATGCGTATTTTATGTGGATGCTACGTTTTAAATGTTTTGTTGTAAACGGAGGCCTCATCGGTAGTAGCTTTGATATTTTATATCTACACTTGGCGTTTTTATTAAACATTATTTTTTATCATTGACATGTCCATCATAAAACTTGTTAATAGCAGCAGTAACACCTCTACATAATAGTAACTCTTTCAGAAGTTCGACTTTTAGTTTAAACAACAGTCATAAAACTGAAAGGTGTTTCACGCAGCTAATGTTATTTAGCTTTAACTTCAGATTATTCACTTCACTTATTAACCTCGTTGTATCGTCCTCTTTAATTTTGTGTGTGTTAACCATAACCCTATGAATTTTATCACGGACTTCAAAGTCAATACCACTAAGCTATGATTGCTTTATTTTCTTGTTTTACCTTGGTTTTTATTTCAATAGTTCAAATTAATTACTTGTCCTTCTTTGAACTGAACATTTGATATCTAGTTCTTTAACTATCTCTAGTTACAAGTTTATGTTTATACAACCTGTTAGAAATATAACGAAATCGAAAGTTACAGTACCTTCAAGAAATACCACTCTCGCGGTCGTAATTCTGCAGCAATGAAACTGATATGATGTGAATTTTCTCCATTTGTATTATTAATTCTATCAATCTATCTTTATTCAATAATTTAAGTGCCTTGATAACGCACATCAGTTTGTTTTTTTTTTTTTTTGTGTGGAATCATTATTTTTATTTCTTTTCATCTTTTTATATTAAGTAGTTAGACATATGTACTTCTGCTAATAATCATGGTCTTATGTGGGTCTGTGTGTTAAATCGGGAATAATAAATGACCCAGAATTTAGTTTTTGCACCCTACTCCATTACCAATATCGTTTAACGCCTGAATCTAGATATTTTTTTTACTATTTCTAAATTCCAAATCCTAACTCGATAGCTCTAGGCATTATCCCGATTGACATTTTCAATCAGTGCTGTCAAAGAGACATTTTTCAATCAATCAATGTGCTCTCCCCAAAAGGGCTTAGTTCTATTTTTGGATATCAATGTTGGTTTTTAGTCCTAGTCTATTAGATAAGTGGTAGATTAGGTACACTATAATAAGCATGTTTTATTTTGAATATTTTTTTTTCTTTGGTTTATGAGGCATTGATGTTGAGGATAGGATCGCAGTAATATTCCATATTAATTAATTAACGCTTGTTTCTAGTAAGTATGTAAAATAACATAATAATATAGGTACAGAGAATTTTCGAGATTAGCACAGATACATAAAAGAGAATGTTTCTCGAAATCATTATCCCAAGATAAACTTAACTCCAAGTTCCTGGAACAAAATTTACATTGCTACCGTAGGATGAAACGTGGTACAAGTATCATGAAAAGAAAGTTATAAGCTTATTTCAGTAATAATTTACATATTTGTGTTTTTCACGTATCATTTCTGAGAACAATTTTACTGTGATCCATCCTACGAATTGGCTCTCAGGCAGCCTTTACGAAGAGCGTAAACATATTTCTTCATAATGAACAGTGATTTATGTATGCAAATTTTAACCTTTTTGAGAACAAAAACAAGAACATCAGAAATAGCACGCGCGGTGCAAAAAGTCGAAATATTTTATGAAGGGTAGAGGTATACTTAAAATACCCGACAAGTCTACACCTGCGCATTTGTTATTTAATGAGACAGTTTAATGGCGAAAAATCTTTAAAATACCCTTCTAACACCCGTTAAAACGGTCATCAACACCTTTATTATAGATCTCATTAGATTTTATGCCAAACAATTTGAAGGGTGTTTTGAGATTTTAGCAGTAGGGCTACCACGTATTTTTGGTGGTCATCTTAATAAACAAGATAAAAAAATTACACTACTCTGCTTTTCGTAATTGATTTGGGGTCGATAGTTACATACTAAGAAGAAAAAAGTAAAATTGACATCGTCACATTTACAGATGCTTGCATTGATACCTGATACCAATCACAATAATTTTAATTGTGATAGAACGCATTCTATGCCGCTGATTTACATCACTGATACATTGACTACAAGCGTATTTAAATTGTTCTACCAACATATAAATATTCATTTCTTTTTGCGGTCGTAGCAAAGTAACATCTTCAGGTACCAATCTCGGAATGAAATAGGTATACAATTATGAAGCAAATGAGATACAATCTCATAGACAATTTTCCTTGAATGTTGGTGTTGTGGTTTTGCTTATAAATACTACCACTTGTCAGGGTCTTCGAGTTATTAGGAACGACTGTCTTTGTAGGTCATAATTTGTAATGTCTATGCATCTATATATTTTGAATAACCTTTTTTAGTTGTCCTATAATATCTTTAATATGTAGTCGATATAAATATTATTTCTCCAAAACATCTGAATTGACATTTATTTAGAAACTGCGTCATTAAAAAAAAAATTGAATAAGCTTTGCGGTCTTCATGTACAAAAACTGTTTCCAAGCACCTGCTTTTAGTGGCATGTTTTGGCTGCACTTGAGAGGCTTTGTTAACACCACCTTCGGCCACATCATCACTTAACATTGTGGGGCCGAAGCATGAAGCAATCATGGGCCGAAGGCTGTAAGCAGGTTCTAAGATGAAAACAACATACGTAACTACGTTCTCTCTAGTTAGATATAGTATGAATAAAAACCTAGTAATACATTAAAAGAAGAAAGTTAAAACCCGGAAGAATAAAAAATATTTTATTAAAATATAAAAAAAACAGGTCAACGGCTAAACGATAAACGCATAAATAGTGCTTAAAAATTTAGTTTAGGAAATAACGAGGTTCTACAAACAAATAATCCCACTGCTGCATATGATGACGTCAGGTGTTGGGAATTTCGGAATAATACTGGAATTGTTTGGATTATGTCTAAGTTCTAGATAAAATGTTTGCACAAAGGTTTACTCTTGTTCCATTCCGTTTAGGTGGAATTTTCTTTGTTGCAACATCCATGTGCGTTATTTTATCATATTATACCAAACATACTTATAGCATGGAATTTACATATCATGTATGTTATTATAAACTTAAGCAAATGAAATGCAACATAGTTTTTTGATTTATACTTCACAAGAATTTAATTTTGTTTGGAACATCGGCGTATAAAATTGAGCTATTATTATTACTACGTATAGAGAAGCTATCATAAGCAAAGGTTATGTCCCATTTTTATAGAGTCAACTAAAGTTCTCTTTAGCGCTGAAACAATAATTAGTCATCTAAACAGACTATAGAAACACGAAGCGCTATCAGAACGCAAACACGGTGCTTATGCGTTTCGTTCATCGTTTTACAACAACAAGTGTGGCCGGATGGCGTCACTTGAACAGAACATAGTTTTAATGTGTGGCGTCTTCTCTATATGTAGTAATAATAGCTCAATGGCGTATAACAAATTTCGTATAACAATATTTTTTCATTGCTGTTGGTTCTGGGGCGAATCATGTATGGACGCAGAACAATGTCCTTTAAAAAAGAATCGCTGCCAGACTAAGAGTTTTTTTTACTGTGTATAGGTCTGTGTTTGACCACAATCTCACCATGGTAAGTGATGATGTGGCCGAAGGTGGTAAACACACAAAGCCTAGAAGGAACTGGCTCTCAAGTGCAGCTGTCGGAATACTGATAGGTGCTTGGCGACAGATTTTCAACATGAAGGTGGAGGCAGCCAGATGGGTACTACAAAGTACCCTACCACCGTGCTATGGTTTCCTTACGATGTTTTCCTTCACCGAAAGCGCAAGCTCATTGTGGGATTCGAACCAGAGACCTTCGTCTCGATATCCGACTACCACTGAGCTATCATCGCTTTAAAATTATATTTTTATTAATTAACATGTGTTTGCTATCAGAAGGTAACGTACCCAGAATGTTAGCAGAATTGACACACTCTGCCCGAGGTATACGTTCGGTATACCAGCATCCTTGTCACGATAGCTTCGACCGCAGCTCAGCGTACAGCGGAGCGAAATTTAATAACTTACGAAGCACCACACTCTAACTTTAACGAACTCGCACGTGAAGTGAAGTTAACTTGAAACCATATACAACTACTAATGTAACTTAACTCCATTCTGTACCAGCCGTGTTTAATAACGCATCTAAGTTCTAACTCAGAAATTTGTAGTGGAGTATTTTATTAAAGTTTTTTTTTCTTTATGTATATTTTATGGTATATTGGAAGCCCTCGTGATGTAGCTGATTATTAATCGATCGGAAAAGTTAAGCAAACGTTTTACGTCATTCGTAAAGCCGATGTTCTCGATAGTCGTGAAGCTAGTTGGAGGCTCCTAGACGGTTTGAAAACTCCAACAGTAGGTTGACCACTAGCCTACCTCCACCAATCCGCAGTGGGAATGCGTGGAAGTGTATTTGCCTATTCCGTTTCACCCTAATTTGTGAACGGATTCCCGTGCTCAGCAGTGGGACATTATGGGCTGATGATGATGATATTGGAATATAATAATATATATTTTTGGTCTAGGTTCAACAGTCGTATATTTATTTTTATATTTTGATAGAATTTTAATATTTTTTTTCGAGATTTTAAAGCCTGTTGTTCCTTAAATTATACCAGGGATCAATTATATTATATTCCAACTTCTCTAGATATCTTAGTATTTTTATACAAGTTCAACCAATATTCTTTATATACGAGTGTATTTTTGCATATAAAGAATATACTTTAATCAATTTAAAATGCGTGTATTTCTGAGTAAAATGATTCTAGAACGACAATTTTCAATTTACATACAACATTCTAGTACCTGTAGACGAAATAGTTTTACACGCAGATTTACGATTTGGGCTTTCACCTTACACTTTATACACGGGACTGAGAAAGTCTTTCGGATTGTTTATTCTATTACTGTATACAACGGAACCTTATCCGATGTTATTTTACAAGCTTTTATTTAACCTGCCTTCAATTCAATCTTGAAACTGAATTTTCAAACTGTTTCCAACTGATTGAGCTGAAATGAGTTCGAAAACAGAAAAAAAGTTATTAGTCAAAAGTGAACTTTATTACCTTCGATAACTGTTTTAATGGTCACGTAAATAATGTCACATTATTTGACAGTGACAATAGAGTGACGTTATTTACGTGACCCTTTCAACAGTATATTAGTTAAGTAACGTTTATGAGTAAGGGGGTTAATATTTTAGAACACATGAATTGATTACGTTGATCGAATCTGGACTGTAAAATTTTTAGAAAATATTTAAGTCAGAAAGTGCACTCACTTTGAACTGAAGCTCGTAAGAATGTGCATATTCCAATCTGTAATCTGTATGCGAAATCTACATTTGTATGGAAATATAGAAACTTTATAGCATTTATTGGATTTTGATGCAAATGCTTGTGAAAAGGCAATCAACTCTTGGTAGTCTCAATCACGTTGGTAGCATCGTGCACGTTTAGAAAATGTATCATAATTTTTTTTTAAACAAATTAATCAAAAAACTAAACTCATAAAGAACTAAAAGAATTGTGCAAGCTTGACGTTAAAGAATATATAGTACATACAATGTAGAAACAACTCCTATCTTCAAAATGCAAGAGTTTTTAATGTGTGTAATCTACCTAGATGATACGATAGCGGAGCAGCAAAATTAGTACCAGGATCACGTAGACTGCTCCACTGGTAGATAAGCTAGAGTCACTGTGCATTGTCCAACGCGCTCTATCTCGGCCTGTAATTAAAAATAAATCCACCTTTTATCGGTGCAGTCGGGTGCACACTTTTGTTGAATTAATTTAAAGTAGCGACATTGTCTTGTGCAACGAATGGGGCATGTTGCACACCTTTTGATAAAGAAAAGTGTTGCTGACGTGTTTGTTTTCTTATTAAGTAAATACTGGTGTAATAATTTGCCCAATAAAGGAAGAATGAAATACATTTATTAGTAATACACAAAACAATAACATGTTTAACCCAAAAAAGCTAATGCACCGCTGCAATGGTATGATATAGTTTTTTATTTTCATGAATTTCACTAGGGGCACTAGCATAAGTAATAACTTCCTAAGTCTATTATATTAGCTATTTTACTTTGTGTTTCAAAAAATGCTAATTATGAATTCAAAAGGGAAATGCAGAATGACGATTACAAATGAAATACGATATCAAAGAGGGTGCTAACAGGCTTAATGCATATGCGACTTAAAATTCCTTCGGTAACTTTATAACGACCACTAGTCACGAATGCCATGAACGAAGGAAAATGTTTTATTACTGAATATAACAGAAATATACTATATTTATGTGCAGCAGGAGTTCTTCAAGAAGGGGGTAAAGGGCGGGATTGCTGCAGAATCGGCGACGCGCGTTACTCTTGGTGTTGCAAGCTATAGGCTAAGGTAACTTACCAATAGGCGGGTCGTTCGCTACCTAAGTAGTGTAGAAATTAGTAGTTATTTTAAATGAAAAACCTAGCGCGGCATCAAACTATACAGGATGCAAAAGTATTTAGGCATAAACTTTAAAAAAAAAATTGACTGGGATGTTGGATTTTTTTAATGAATTGTAGAGTAGGTATGGATTGTAAAAAAATAGGTTAAAATGTACTTCAATAATACCTTCAAATATAAAATATCATGTGTTTTGTATATTACGAAATCGTCCCTCGTATTTTTAGTACCAACAAATCGTTGAGGTTCGTTTGAGAAAATTGTATCCTAGAGGATAAAAATAAGTAATTGAAATGATTCACTTAGACCACCACGTGCATAGCGATACAAGCTTGGATAAGATCTTCTTTAAGATCTCATCAAGTAAGTAGGTACTATTGTTTTTTTTATTGATGCATAAATCTTTTAATGTGATGAAAATATTGACAAATGGAATAAAAATACAAAAAATATTAACAAAGAAAAAGAGAACACAAAATAAAATAAAAGACAAGAGAGCAGCTGTTTATGAAAAAGAAACCTAGAAAGATGTTATGTATCTTTCCTCAAAATAGTTTCTGAATGTACACGTTGCTATTAGTACACAGTACATTTTATATATTGGCTACTCAGGCTACAAGCAGTAATTTAAACTGATTTATGAAAATGTATTTTGTAGTAAAATAATCATACTCATTCTTTTATACAATCTAATAAAAGTCAAGCAATCAATGCCCTTATTTATAACTTTAGAAATTAAACGCAACACTATTTTATATCCATAAAATATTTCCATTGCCTAGAATCAAGAGTGCAAGTCTATCAAAAACGTCAGCAAAATGCAGTTCTAAATGATTAGTTAAATGTCTATGATGGTACTGTATTAGTTGATATATGAATAGAAAGCCCACTCTCACTTAGTGTACAGGTTCCACGTGTCATATAATATCTTAGAAAAGTGCTACTAGGTTAGTAATGGATTCGTAGCCCTTGTTAGAAAATTCAATCATGTTAAGGTTGCAACGGCTCATGTGTGTACATAAGCCTTGGTATAGTCGATAATTTTATTGAAATCGTTTCAATACTTTATATCGAGCCTTAGTTTGATACTTTGAAAGAGTATTTTCTGCAGGCGCACGAGGGCGTAGTAAAACTATGACAATTATCTTCACGTCACTTTTTGTTTGGAACCAAGAATCTTATCTAATAATATAAGATTCTTGTTTGGGATATCGAAATTTCACGAGGTTATTAGTTCCCATAGGTACATCCATCATATGACGAAGACAATTTTTTGACAATCTTGTCATGGATACTGAAAATCTTCTTTTTAACTATACCTCATTTATTGAAGTTAGACTAGGGTATGAGGTACTTTTATTAGTATAGTAATTTAAATATAAGAACGGTAAACATACAAACTACCATCTAGGCTTCTTTAGCTAGACCGCTGTAGATGTCCCGCTTTGAATGCGACATTGGCGCAGTCAGTGAAATCCTGCGCAGCTGTCAAGCTATATCTATTTTATTACGATAAAAAAATAACTTATCATCCTTGTTCACTACTTTGGAAATTTGGATTATAAATTACCTCAGTTTTTCCCACTGTTACCATAAACATTCGAGAAGAAGCCATCAAATGTGACATTATAAAAGTAATGATAGGAAATCTATCAGAGAACCAAGAGTTCACATCGACGTGATGGATGTATTAAAGGAGAAAGTTTATTAGGAAGTGTTTCTGTGATGATCTTGAGGCAGGAAGCATTTTCTCGTGCGCTTCCGAAGATTCTTTCCTAATGGTAATTTATTATACTCGTTTTAAAATAGATTGGTTGTGTTTATATAAACTTGAGTTGAAGACATGCATTTGCTTCCTGACATCTACTTCAAAAATAATAAACTTGTCTGTCTACTTGACATTGTGTGTGTGTGTCGCCTCATTATGTTAGTTCGTCAAAGAAATACCCTTAATAGTAGTAATATAGTGCAAACCGATTCAGCTAACTAGTAAGTCTTTTACAGCTTATAAATTAATATCTTTATCAACCGTTGGAGTAGTTGGTAAGACCTCCTGGAGAACCTATCACGCTGCAGGTACATCAGTAAGCCAAACAAAGTACGGTACCAAAGACTTGTGTTGTTATCTTTTGTTTTTTTTAATAATCAATCATTACTGTCGGTTTATGAATAGTGTGCACTAAGCTCTTATTATTTTCTAAGTGCCCCGTTATCACTGCATGAGCATACAAGTTATTTATCAGAAAAAGGTTAAAAAGCCTCAAACGGACATTTAGCGGATAACATTTGATTAATAGATCGCGTGAAGTGTCCTAACAACTCAAACTGGTTGCACCAAGAAATCGTACATTAAATAGCTTCATGGCACGTTCATGTGATATAGCAAAAGGAATGTTTGCAAATGAAATCTCATTGCTCGTGATTTTCTTTGAATATTTAATACCTACAATGAAATCTGTAGGTTTATCGATATAGACCAATGACTGAGAACCTGCAAGGCGATTGTGTAATATTCTCGGTATCGAAATTGAAGTCACATTTAAATCTCTCTTCTCCACGTCGCCATCGACGGGGAATCCATCCTCACACATTGAAACCAGAATTGTTTCGAACTGTGCGGGCTCAAAGGAGTTTTCTTCCGCGGACGCTCAGACTGTGGAATGAGCTCCCCGCCGTGGTTTTGCCCAAAGGAGTACAGCATGGGATTCTTCAAGAAGGGTGTGGAGAGGTTTCTTCATGGTCGGCAACGCGCGAGTGATACCCCTGGTGTTGCAAGCGTCCATAGGCTACGGTAACTGCTTACCATCAGGCGGGCCGTATGCTTATTTGCTACCTTAGTGGTATTAAAAAAAATACGTTGACGGTAGCGCCACTACTGTTTTGTCTCCTGCGCACGCGTCGTTCTCACAATGTATGTAGTCTGCTTCAACTTTCGAGTCCCAGAGTGATACAAAATGTTTACTACAACTATTTGGGTGCTGGCCTGTATCATTATTTTGTTTAGTATGTAGTCGGTTCAGTCAGGACATAAAACTGCTAGCTTTCCTCGTTTAAGTAATAATTAGTTTGTTGAGAGCCAATTGTATTCTCGGCTTTGTATAGGACGGTAGCATATTAGACACCTCCAGGGGGATTGCTGAAATGCATATAAGGGAAAACCACCTGCCACCAGGTGGAAAATAGCCAATATGTCAGCTGTTTTAAAAATCCACTAAATTTTGGGAGTGAGTTGCTAATACAGGATGTGCAAAAGATAATAAGAAACAAAAGGTTCACTATTCGCGTTCACACTGAGATGACTCACATGAGGAAACATTTTTCAGTATGATATGAATCTAACCAATGCGCCTATTAGAGTCAAAGATGATAAAAAAACTAAATAAAAAAGATCCCGTAATGCACTATGACTTCAAAACATCAACGACATTTTGATGACAAGTAAATAGCTTAAATCACCAAGATATCGCTTGGCCCTTTACAAGTTAATCCGACTTTATTGGATGCAGTAATTAAGGTCAGAGGGCGGGTCCTGCAGGCAACACTGATAATTGTGAACCCTTGATAACCCTTACAGTTGAGTTCACCTTTTCAGGTTAAAACGGGTGGCTTTTTGTGGTAAAATAAATGACTGTTGAAACGCGAATGCTCATGCAAATTTACTCTCCAATTTGTCTAGAACATTTCGATTTTTATTGTTTCATGGTGTAGATGCTGTACCATTTATTTCATAAAACACAAAATCAGTTTCAAATTTTTCAAAGTTATTTTAATTTTGTATCATTACAAAATGTTTTATATCACTAACAGTGTGGGTTGTTGATCATCAAAAAGCTCTTAAATATCTTGTAAAATTTTAATTATTTATTTCCTTATCTGAAGCTGCTTTAAAATTCTTTTATTATGGACCTCGCCGTAATATGGAGCCTCTTAAATTTTATCTATTTTGCTTTCATAAATTAAATTAAATTGAACAAAAACAAGGTTTTAATGAAATGGCCAAACAATATCGTAGGTAAACGAGGCATTTTTTATAGCAAATATTTTAAGTATTTTATCGTTTTGAAACTTCATACAATTATTGTTGATAAATCAGTATTTAGAAATATTACATGGCAAGTTGGATAGCGTATTCTAAAATCAATCGTTTTTTTAATTTACCACCTATGTATAAATTGTATACACTGCCACAAAAACTAAATTAGATTTATCGTTCATTGCACCATTTGTCCAGCAGTGTTCGCTTCAGTTTATTTTCATTTGATATTGTACAGAACAAATAAAAAAATATATAACAGGATATCGATTCGATTGGTTGTTTGATGCAATTATTTTATTAACCTTGCATACCTATTGGTTATTTAAATAAGTTTCGAATATTAACATAAATGTATATTAGGTCATCTGAAGCAAAATTTTAATGACCACGGCAAAAAGTAGTTTCCGTGTCTTAAAAATAAAAAATAGGTTGGATGTTTAATTTGATATATTCAAAGTGGGTTTTGGAACCGGCTTTGACCAAATACAGGATACGTATGAATATTTGTAACGTCCTTCAGTCAAATAATTCATAGGATGGTAATAACGAGATCAAGTCGATCATGTTAATCGGACAATAAACCTAACATCATTGTTGCAGGTTCCAAATTCAATTGTTTTTATATCGACTCAAAAATTTACGGAGCATTTATTGGCTTTCTAAAATACTATAATAATCTTCATTTTTAAGAATTGTCATTGATATCAATAACCGTATCGATTTCTAAGATGAGCATGAGCTTTGGGTAAAAAAAAAAAAACAAAAATAGCACCCTAGTAGGGTATTTTGCAATACTTTCCTGCCTACCACTCTTTAGTTGAAATTTTGTCGTCAAACACATCGGAATAAGCTCCTGCAGCTACACTAGAGAGCCAATTCACTACTAGGATTTTGTGCTCAACAACTTTGGACCATGGTGAGATTGTAACAAACAATAGTTTTGTTACGAATGGATACTTAAAACTATCACATTTTCTAGGAAAGTTCTTGAACGCTAGCCTTTTCACTCCCGCGTCATTGTCATACCTTGCGACCGAGTATACAGCCTTATTGCGACGTAGTTCTTACTTCGTATTTCTCAATAAAACAGCAAGAAAAGCAGCCTCTTTAAACTGCTCTTATTACACAGTGCAGTTTGAAAAAAGGTGAAGCACAGATGTTATTGAGTTCAACTTCGATATTGTGAAGTGGAACTTATGAGTTTTCTGCTACACTGGAAAATTGCTAAAAGAATATGAAACAAATGTAGTTACGTTCCTTTTATAGATGCATTTGAGTATAACTTGTTTGTTGAAGGAGTTTCTGATTGATAAAACGTTTGTTACAATTGATAGGAAGCATGGTTATATTTTCTTTTGTGTCTTTTGTTTGCGATTCCATGACGAATCTGCGTCTATGCTTCGTGAACCGAGCAAGAGTCGAGTAGAGCGTAGACGGACTTGCGAGTCTCGAACGAGTGTTCGGCTCGCGTTCGACTGCGTTTCACCATTTTTTGACGTACGCAGGGATTCGCATCGCTCGTGTTGTAGGCCACGCGAGCGACGAATGAAGTGCGGCTTGGTTCGTGCTCGGTTCGCGTAGCATAGATGAAAAGCATTTCTATGCAGGTTCAGTTTTTTTATACACTATACTCGAACTCTATAGCAAACGGTTTGGGCACGCGCCCCCTGGGGTACGCATCTATCTATATAATGTATGCCGGAAGGCCGCTCTGAAACAATGCTTGATTTAATCCGTTGCACAGAAATTCATAAAATGTTCATAGATGCGCGTTCCGGGCGCGCGCCTTAAGCGTTTTTATTTATTAGGTCTACTGACAGAAGTCACACAGTACCAAATTCATATACGATAATAAAGAGAGTGCACTACCAATAACGGGTGAAGTCAGGTTATCGATTTAATCACAGAACAGATAAATAAGGTTTATCTATTCCGTGGATTTAATTACCAGTAAAATTATATAAAACCTCGACGTCCACGCGACTGCTCGGCGGTCCCAAGTTTTTATTCCCTAACACTCCTAAGATCGTGATTTATCACGTATCGTTTTATTTTTTAGTGACTCATGAATTTCTATGAGTAACAAACGCCATACGGATTAAAAATCGTGAAAAGTGTTGAACACGTCAAAATCGTAACTCAGTATGAACGGGGTGCTAATAAAATAAGGCAACGATGTTGTGGATTGTGGATAGTAGATATTCTCTATGAGGTAAGACGTATTCTTACTAAAACGAAAAAAGTCTTAAAAAAAACAAATAAATAAATTTTAACTACAAAGAAGACATGACGTGTTAAAAAAAAATTTTTATACCTCTTAGGTAGCAAACAAGCATACGGCCCGCCTGATGGTAAGCGGTTACCGTAGCCTATGGACGCTTGTAACACCAGGGGTTTCACTCGCGCCTTGACAACCCTGCAGAAATCTCTTCACACTCTTTTTGAAGAACCCCATTCTGTACTCCATTGGGAAAACTATGGCGGGGAGCTCATTCCACAGTCTGAGCGTCCGCGGAAGGAAGCTCCGTTGATACCGCACAGTACGAAACCATTTAGGTTTCAATTACTTTCCATATGTGTAAGGATAGACTCCCCGTCGATGGCGAAAGTAGAAGGTTGTGTCATCGGTCATACAATTCTATAGAACACTGTCCCTTGTACATGGGGTAGAACATACATAAGGAAAATATAACTATGTAGTAGGCATAGTAGTTGTTAAAAAGTTATCCGTCAATTTCTTAACACCAATGGTCATCAACAAATAAGCGTAGGTAAATGTAATTAAAATTACCAAGCACATAAATACCATTAAAAATAGTAGCCAAAAGATAATCGCAGAAAATGAAACGAGCTTTACATAAATATCGGTGTTATAATAAAGATCTTTGTGTGCCTGAATAGTTGTGTAGTTTTAAGCCGGCGTATTTACGGCGCTCGTTTCCGCTTCTGTTCCACTTTGCTTTCTTTGTGTTGCAACATTTGTTATAACTGTCTTTTTATTTTACCAGCGTTATAATGGAAATCTGTGAATATGGAAATAACGATGTTTATTTAATATGCGCGTATTTGTGACGTCTTTTTATGTTCAACTGCAATAAAGAGATCTAAGGACTTTGTAGTTAACGAGATATTTAGTTAGGAGTTATTATGTTTAATATTAGGAGATTAATTTTTCTCGGAGGGGATTTCTCCCCTATAGAAAGCAAACGCAGTTAAGACTGCGTATAAAGCAAAATAACAATCTTAGAATTGAAATTTAACCAAGTAAATAGTATTTAAATGAAAAAATATTTTTATTTGGGTATTTTCATTATATACGCGAGGGTTCTGCCTGAGCAAAAATATAATGGAATGAAATTTCCTCGATAGAAAAAAATCACAAAGCTACCTCTAATAATAATGAATTTTCGGTTTTATTCGTTCATGGTGTATCTAATTAAGACAAAATTTCGATAAATAATATGACCTAGGGCTGCTACTAACGATTTTTTAAAATATTCTATACTTTACGAGTTATTTAGATAAAAAGCGCTTAGTTCATTTTTGTTCCGCGGAACACGCTATCTCCATCTCATCTGCACGCGAAGATTAGACATAAGTTTGTTTCATCTGACATTGCCATATTTTTCTGGCTTGGTACGCACTCTTAATCAGGTATATACAATATAATAAATAATATTTTAATTGTACCGCATAAACCCAAATCTGTCGGCACATGCTTTAACTCTATGACATTATCCCTGAGTACGTCTCAGGATATCAAGATAGACAGATTCTTTCACATTTGAATTAGGTACCTATCATACATTGTACTCGTAATACTTTACATAGATAACTTGCCAGTAGTTCAATTGTATATAGAACCTTTTACAATTTTATCATTGTCGGAATGCTGAATTTCATTCTTCGTATCCACAGAGTAATTTGTCCCGCGCGCCTATACAGTGTTACTTTGCAACCTCTAGTCAAATTTTCAGGGGTTAATGTACTCATCAGTATGAACAACTTTTATAATGGGACCAAATCTGAAATCTCAGCAAATAATAATTTTCATTTTTCATATATTTTAATCGTGCAGCGTTGGCCCTTTTGTTGGCAAAGTTTTTTCAGGGGTGGTCCTATTGTAAAGGTTGATCATAATGATGAGTACATTAACCCTTGAAAATTTGGCTAGAGGTTGTAAGGTAACACTGTATACAGACGACAACAATGACGTTACTCCTGTCCCTTGAACTGTGAAGATCCCAAAACCTTGTGCGCGGGTAGCTGTCAGTCTAATATCGACTGTATACCACGGCACTATGTATCAACAGTACTAAATTATAAGACAATATGTCATTTGTCGGTAAAACGGTGCCGTCAACTTACACGCTTGGAAAGTATCTGGAAAGGAAACTGTTAAGGAAGGAAGCTTTTTTTCAATGGTCTGTGTTCTTGTCTATATACAAGGAGAAACTGAGTGACTGACAGATGCCCCCACTGCTCACATTGCACATAGGTTCTATTAACGTAGGAGTCCAAGGAAGATTTTGGTGTGAATTTGAATTTTGTGGGCGAAATCGTGGGGCGAAAACTAGTATACCTAACAGCATCAGCGGCAGCGCCGTCAGTCAGTCAGCTTCTTTGTTAATATATGCAGATAGACTATAGATGCGATTTGAATCGATAAAAGACAACATTCCTCATTAAATAATAAGTATGTAATATTATAGTGTACACATTAATATAATGCGTAATTTATTTAACGATAATAAAATTATAATTCTACTTTAATGATCCCACTTTGTATATTTCTTGGTAAAACAAGCGATTGATTATATAAATAAGTAAATAAAAAGGATTATTTGTTATGCAGTTATAAAATTATTTCATTATATCTTACCTATACCATTCATTATCTACCTTTAACTTTTTAACAAAAAAACGCCTTCAAAGTAAATTAAAAAGTATGAAATAACTCTAATCTGACACTGTTTTGAAGTCAGCGAAAGAGCAATACGTGTTCCATATTGTCAAATTCCCTTTTAATACTTTTAAAGATATGTCACTGACCGAAGATGTATATATCATTGAATAAAATGCTTTAATACCGTCATATCTTAAATGTCCATGGTCACATCACAATAAAATGTATATGGAGTCTCGGGATTTATTTTGATATAATAAAGTTTAAACCATCATCCAAATCATCCAAATCCCATAAGCCGTTTCCGAGTAATCAATTCATTATAAAAAAACATAAATAGAAAAAACATAGAACCTTCTCCTTTATGAGTCGGTTAAAAACCATAATACGTTATGAATAACATGTTTTATTTACATTGCCCTTGCCATCGTCATTGCCTGCAGACAAAAATAAATTGGGCAATAAAAATAAATAACCTATTACAAATAAATATGTAAATATCACAAGAGCAAAAGCACTATGACTATAAATCTGAAAATCTCATTATAATATTGCAATTTACGAAGTCTTTTGTATAAAATAGGACACAAATACTGAATTGGTTTACTTTAATAAAAAGTAAATTTACATGCGATCATTGAAAGCAAAATTGGCTTGAGTAAACGTACGATAGGAGACACTAACCCCCTTACTCATAAAACGTTATTTAACTAATAAGCTGATTAACTGGTCACCTAAATAATGTCAAATTGTTTGACAATAACAGCAAGGTGACGTTATTTATTTGACCATTAATTCAGTAGATTTAGTTAAGTAGCGTTTATGAGTAAGGCCGTAAATCGATAACCCTAAGTTTAACCCGTTGGTTCTCGCGAGGGACGCGCGTCCTATTATAACAATTGATGTCATTGTTATATTTTTAACCGCGAGCCAAGCGATAATCTCCTTTGATTTAAACCAGCACCAAATTATCCTGTTTCATATTCCATAAAATGAATACCCAAGTTATAAATATGTTCGTAAAAATAACCACCTGGCATCTAAGTAAATCATGTAAGTTATTACTATCCCATTTCTGACCCAGATTAGGTGACCTATTTAAATACTACCGTTATCCACAATATAAGTACAATAGGTTTTATGCCCGTCATAAAATTAAACATAGTAATTATTTTATGGTGTTGTAAAATGACCGGTGAAAGGGCAAAGGACCTAATTTATGACATTTTATGTTTTAAAACGTCAAGTTAAGGGATAAGTTCATATTAATTTTTGAATTATGTTCGGATATATCCTATACGAGGGTAGGCCTTTCTGAATTGAAAATGGTATCGGAGAAATGATTGATGATTCAAATTTTGTGAAACTGTTTAACAGAATGTACCTTTATGTTTCTATTTCGTATTTTATTTCTGGTAAAGTCAAATTGTGAAAATGAATACTCTCTTTTTAACCGACTTCAAAAAAAGGAGGAGGTTCTCAATTCGGTTGTATTTTTTTTTGTATGTTACCTCATAACTCCGTCATGTATTAACCGATTCGAAAATTCTTTTTTTAATTGAAAGGGTACACTTCCCGTTTGGTCCCATTGTCATCAGGATTTGATTACTTCTTAGTGTACTTTGAAGTCGGTTTAAGTTTTTTGTAAAACAGTCCAATAATTATTGTTATAATCGAGTAAAGCAATTTCAAATGAAATGAATCTCTATTTTCCCCAGGCGTCGATGAGCATGATTAATAAAAAAAAATCGCCTACAAGGGTTCCCTTCGCGACATCTGTATCGAATCAATCACGGATCAAGTAATTCGTCCTTAGATCAAAACATTACGAGTTATGATTTCGTTATAAAACAAAATTTACTCAAGAGTATTTATCACGTTCTACAATGTTATATTGAGAGTTGGAAAATATTTGGCAAAATTGCCAATTTGCGACGACTTTAAGCAAACATATTTCGATAATGGAGTCGTGTTGGAATCAGAAATGATTAACGTTTTCAAATTTGTCTGAAGTATCAGCATTTATTTCTATTGAAATGTGTTTATAATGTTATTTATAATTAATCTTTTTGTTTCAGGTAAGTTAAAAGGAGCAAAAGAATTCAAATATATGGAATTGGTATTTTTTTTTATTCTTCTATTTACTGATCGTTACGCCTTCACTCGTAATGGGAGAGCTACTCTTGAAAATAGCTAGATTTACTTTGCTTTGAGACGAAGACTTAAGAGATAAGCGTCTAAATCTTAGTGAAAGTTAGACTTAGCTTGTAATAAATGATATTTCTTTTACAAGAAGATTATTTTTAGACTGTTTGACTGTTGTAAGTGGCACACGATGAGCACCCTTACAAGCTCCCTAAGGTTTGTTTAATCTCAAAATGAGCTTTCTGTACAGACATTTATTGTTCTTAGAATTGCGTTGATAAATAAAAGGTTTAAATATTATTCGTGGATGGAATGGAATTTCATAGTTGAAATGATTCTGAATTCTTGTAGTATCGAAACGGCCATGCCACATATTTTTACTAAGGTGTAGAGTTTGTGAAGTTAATTATGCTTGTAGAGTTAGGGCGTGTGGAGTTATAAGCTTGGCTCTACATGAGATATAACTTTTTTACAGTGCGAGCCATATTTCGTCATGGCAACATTTTACATGAAAATATTTATGGTGGGATTATTTATTTTCGAAAAGTTAATAGAAGTTACTGTTCCCTTTGGTCAAATCATCACTGACCATGGTGAGAATGTGGTCAAACACAAAAGAAAAAGTAACTTTAACAATCAAATAGTAGAAATACATAAATATAAACTGTTCACTACCGAGTCTGTACCAGACACCATTCATGTGTTTACAAAAACACTTCCTATACGAAATGTTATGAACCATTTCATTCCAGTTTGAGTTCCCAATAAAATGCTTTTATACGCAAACCCAACGTCAATAATAAAAAAAACGATATTAACAACCTATTACACTTCAGCATTTTCAGAGCACTTTATGCCCATATCAATGTCTAAATAAGTTACAAAATAACCGTAAAAACAAGAAAATTCATAAAATACAAATATGGACTAAATATATTTTATACTTACCGTAAAAAAATCTAAAGTATGTACCTATTTGGAAACAGTTCGGGAGTGTATTCGAATAAAAAATCCACTTGAAAGTTACGACTTTGACAAACATAAAAATAGACCGATTTAACACCTCGCAAGGACCTATACTCGATTTTATATGCTGGCATAAAATTGGTGTTCAATAAAAAATTTAACAGCTCGTGACAAGAAATCGTCGGAATCATCTTAAATATGTATATGCGTTTTAGCAACGGACTGAAGCGTGAAGGCCTCGACAACTTTGGCTTAATTTTGTTACATACAATACAACCAAAAGACTTCCTATACTTTTTTGTCAAGAACTAAAACTGCTTTTCGTTTTTAACATTAAAACTCAGCAATTATTAAAGACGTCCTGACTGATTGACTGATCTATCATCGCACAGCCTAAAGCACTGACGAAAGAAACATCAAATTTGAGATCTAGAATCTTAGGAAATTTCAAACCCAAAAATAGGTAAACGAGGGGACTATAGAATCAAGCGACAGAAAGCTAGTAGAACTTAAAAATATGCAGGGTTATTAGTAAACGACCTTGTAGGACTGTATTATTATCATCATAAATAACAACTTATGTTCTATGACTTTTTACAAAACATAATAATTTTAGATTTCGTTGTTCTATCTGACAGATTTCGATTCTCCCCCTTATTCATAATAAAATTATCAAACGTTGATTACCTAGCTAAAATTCCGAAGTCTTTATCTGCCAGGTGACATTTGGTGATCGAAAGAGTGAGACGGGGTACATTATTACACTGATTTAGTTAAAAAGCTATTATGAATAAGGGGGTCTGTATTTTTTTATACCTCTCGTGCACTGTCCCTCAGTATTTTGCTACGCGTGAATTCACTGAGTTCGTAACATTTAGAGCGGTTGAATTTTTATATTTGTATGAAAGTTTGATGAATTTATTAAAAGTTGTAGAACAAAAGTTGTTGTTTATGATGTTAGAGTAATGTAGTCCTTAGATGTTGTTGGTGTTTTACCAATAACTCTGTATATTGCAGTATTTTTGTAGTTTATTGTCATTTCCATAACCCTATGGCAATTTGTCACTTTAGTTTTCAAATCAGTTTTCTCTAAGTCTAAATAGTGCTACTGTAATATATTTTGCTATTTTACCTTTAGTTTATAACTTAAACCAAACTATAGAAAGAAGTGAAATTTGCAAGCCGGGTGAAAGGTGAACCCTTCAAAATTTTGGGTTACGTAACCAATAAATCGAAGTATCCGTTAATAAAATTATCTGTGTTACCAACTATTCCATTTGCCTATTACTTGTTTGATCTGCATTTTGTTATTAGATTGATTTGGCACCTATATGTCTAACCTAAATACTTTTTCGTTCTCAAGTGCTGGTTTAAATCACTGTGTACAAAAAGTAAATAAAATATTTAATTTACATGTATTTTTCATCGATATCCAATAAGCAGAGCAATTTAAAACGTACAATTAAAACTTTGTTTAATTTTAATTCCAATTTAAAACAATGGGATTTTCCAATGAATTTTCGATAAACAAGCTCAAAACAAAAACGCAAATTAAAAACAAACGCAGTCCCTTCTGGTATATTCTAATCATAATATGGATAAAGATCGAATATTTGCTGGATATTTTCCGATTCCCGGGACGTTTGCCCTCCGTCCATTTGTTGATGAGTTACAAACCCAATGAGTTCTCATAATACATTTCGTACAACATAAGGTATTATTTTCTTCCGCATTCCTTTTCAGATCGGGAAAAAAGGAGAAAAGAGAGGGTATTTTTTAAAGTTATCTTTGTGATATGAATTTCCTTGGGGTATTTATTTGAATAAAAGCAAATATCAATAACTCTTTTATCTGATGACCTGTTACTATGATTTCTTCACGTAGGAGAATCACCATACTCAACTTTTTTATTTATGAATTCTTACTCACACCACTCTTTTTATAGGGTCGTCCACTAATACCCATGCTCAATAGGCTCAGGTAACCGCTTACCATCAAGCGGGCCGTATATTTAGTAAGCTAAAAGGAAGAGATTTAGAGCGTATAGCGTTTATTCGCTCAAAGAGCAGCTCGACTGAGGAAGTACCTCCATTTTACAGAATACTGCAGCCAAAAAACCTGTGTTCCTCATTGAGCTATTATTACTACGTAGTAATAATAGCTCAATGGTGTTCCTGCGTGTAAGTAAGGTTGACAGTACTTCAAATTGGGGAGGGGAAAGGGTCTGTATAATGTCGTATAAAAAATGTAAAATCTACCAAAAAATATCGTCACATGTTTAAACATATTTAATCATGTCACGGCATTTCATATTTTCTTTAGCAAACGAGAAAATTACTCGTTACGAAAACATAAAATGAAATGATAATTGACTTTGAATCCATAGATATTTTAAGGTCTAATAGGTACTGGAAACGTCAAGTTATAAAATTTTACTAGGACTTCAAAGGCACGAGCTACTTAATCTATTTAAATATCCAATGCGGCAATAAATTACTTTACAAGTGAAGCTATACGAATCTAGTCCGAGAGAAATTTAGTACCAGCAAAAATTCCGTTCAGCGACTAGGTCTATTCTGAAACCGTTCTATAACTCGTATACCTAATACAATAAATTCCATGAATGAAACCTACTGGAATGGAATACTGGGTACGTGACTTGAAATTTAGTATTTATTTAGAGCCTTTGGTTGTATTATTATTTAAATATAACGGATAGGCAGTATTGCCAACTGCTAGCTTTAGCCAGTATCTAGACATCTTGCAAAAAGTTGCTAGATTCCCACATTTTGTTACCCAAAAAAGGTGCTATAAACTATAAACAATAAAAAATCATGTTTATTAAATCAAACTCGAGAGTATTAAAAATTAGTAAATTATGTATGTTTTTTTTTTAGGTTTAGTTCCATTTTCACAATAATATGTATTAAAACAGCAAGCATTAGTTTTAAATTAATAAAAAAACACAAGGCAGAAGTGGCAAAACTCGCAGGTAGCACCAAAAAATAGCTAGATCTAGCTATATTTTGGTAAGTTGGCATCACTGCGTATAGGCCTTTCTTATTGTGTATCATAAGGAACGTTTAGTACGATACACATAAACTTACGTTTTATGTAAGTTATTGCATGTCTCGTGATACGCCTGAAACGGATTTTGGTTTCTAAATGGAATATTCACGTCTGAAACAAAAATTGTTATTAAATAGTTATTTGGTTGTTTTTAAAGAATTTCTCTTTAATATTTATCTAATGATTGGATAAATGGCATACCTACTTAATAAAAACAATAAGTAAAAAGCGATATTCAACTATAACAGATTTTTTATTTGCTAGACTAATGATATTTCTAGGTTGTGGCAACCCAGGGCTTATACTATACTAGTTGTCTCGCGCGGTTTGTGATAAAAAGTAGTAGATTATACCTATTAGCCTAATAGCGAAATCATTTATGGTATTAGCATAGATATCGTAACAGAAAAATAGTGTTGTATCTTGAGTGAACTCTCATCATTCAATTTCTACTCAATTATGTTAGACTACAATCTATTGATTGCATTTATTTTATTGTTGATTTCTTATTTATTATGTATTATATTTATTAATATTGTCATAGAATATGTTTACATTTACTAAATATTTATTTACACAAATGAGTGAGTCATGTCAAAACGGTTCGATAAATCACTAATGAATGAGCCATACTACAACACTATGCTTGAAACTAAAAAAAAGTCGATCCCAGCTGTCATTTTAGTTTAGCACATTAAAATTCAGAGTATACTGTCAATATGAGTAACACAAATACCGCCACCTAAAATTCCTAAACAAAACATACAGCCACAGCTGCACACTACATTAATAAAGTGTATTTATCATTCGTACTCTGAAAACAAAGTTTTTTCACCTGCTCTATTTGTGCAAGCTATTATAAGCTTTATTGTATATGCGTAGAGCCGATTGTAGTACGACTAACTTTGACGCTTACACATCTGTGACAGTGATTGCATAAAATGCGGTGCCGCGACAGCTCGCTCATGCAAAAACGCTCGACTTTTTGGCCGAACAAAACCGCTTCGAGCGAAATAGCACGAAAAATATCAACAGCGATTCTGGCGACCAACAAAGATATAAAAGTTAACGTAGCACTGAAATAATTTAAATTAAAAGAGTGGGGTTGATTGGGACGAAACGTTTAATTGTAATTGAATTTTGAACTTTGTCGAACTCTCCGTTGTAGCGAGCGAGATACATAGAGCTACATTTGTTCATGAGTGGAAAATTTTAGTCTGGGCAATGTAAAATTGTTTATAAAGTAAATAGGTAAGAAATGAATGACTTGTTGATAACATGCGACGAATAATTAGATAACATTAGGGATTATAAACATACGAACCTTATTCATCTATGGTTTGAGTAAGTTTAGTATATTTTGAGTATAACGTACATAACATAGCATTACGTAAACTTAAAGGGCAGCATAACTACTGTAAATATTCGAGTTACAGTAAACATATAATAAACTGAGCTGAACTCTCAAACCAGAGTATGCTATAAGTTATTTTGGGAATAAAAGTATGTGTTGAGTCAGGAAAAATTATTATTAACACTCCAAACTTTCAAATCAGTTTAACCGTAAAATCAAAACTGTGCAACAAACATAATATTAATAAAATGGGTAGGATTTAGTCATGCAGATTGCAAGCAACCTTTACGGATGTGCTATCAAAAATAGGTGCTCAAACGCAACGCTAGTAAACCCCGCGCGTCGATGTGTGTAAATATGTACAGTTTTCGTTATCCGTGGACGCCGTCTGCTTTTAATACCACACAGTATAGAACATTGGTAGGAGCCTAACTATACAATGTAATGTACGTATATGTAGATACAATACTGTACAATCAAGGTGTATTCGTAGACTAGATACGTTACGAAAGTGTTTTTCAAATATTATTTTAGTCTGAAAAGGTGTAATTCTAGATATAGGTCTGGTCTTGGGGAGCCTTCAGACAGCTGTATTCTTTGTGTGAGTGCTCCTCCATACTACGAATATAATTTTATCTTAATATTTTTTTAAGGCGATGATAGCTCTGTCGATCCTTTGTTCGAATTTTACAATGAGAGTGAGCTTTCGGTGAAGGAAACATCGTGAGGAAACTATAGCACGGTAGTAGGGTTACTTTGTAGTACCCTCCTGGCTAGCTTTAGTACCACCCTTAAGTTGAAAATCTGCCTCCAAGCACCTATCGGTGTGTTTCGACAGCTGCACTTGAGACCTATTTCCTTCTAGGCTTTGTGTAATTACCATTTTCGGTCATATACACTTACCATGGTGAAATTGCAGTCATATACAGGCCTATACACAGTAAAAATAAAACTTACTGAACTTGTTGTGTGAGGTACCAGTTAATTAGATAGGCGTAATTGGGTCACTACGCAATTACCCCTGTTTCCCAAAAGCAGGTGTTTCTTGCATCTGGATTGATTCGCAGCGAACGTTAGCATCGGGCCGTTTGTTAAACTTATTATTTCCGGAAGCAGTGGGTTAACGCCTTAATTGGGGTTATTAGTTTAATTTCCTCGCGTTTCCTCTGATCTTATCGATGTGTGTTAACGATTATTATTTTAGGGCCCTAAGTAGTTTGTTAAGTGAACCTCACTTGAGGTTATCCTAGTGATCTAATTACTAAGAGAAATATGATTATAACCTAGATTTGGATGGACCAGTAAGGTGCGTCTATGCTACGCGGACCGAGCCGCTCTTCGTTCGTCGCTCGCGAAGTCAATTGTGGACGTACCTGGACGTACCACGAGCATAGAACACGATGCGAATCCCTGTGTTCGTGAAAAAACTAACCGCGCTTCGCTAATTGTCAGTTTTTTGACGAACATTGGGTTTCGCATCGCGCTCTTTGAAGGCTCGATGTAGGCTCGTTGTAAGCTCGTTGTACGTCCACACTTGACATCGCGAGCAACGAATGAATCCTGTTCATTCGTGGCTCGGCTCGTGCTCGGTTCGCGTAGCATGGACGCACCATTAGGATTGTAGAACGTATGGCATTTTGAACATTACCTCCATTCACATAAGATACCTACCCCTGCAAATAAGAAGATACTATAAGTACCTTAACTTCTACAATAAAATCACACACATCGTAAGCTACACATTTCCTCTTCATCATCTGTTGATCCTAAAGGGCACATCACATCAGCTGTTCCATTAAAATATGTCGCTCGCTAGTCTCGGGTGGCGTGGCGCGCGGGTCATCAGATTGAATACGGCTGCACTGAAACCCTAGAGGGTTGGAATAACTTGGTAACTGTCACCGAGATGCGAAAATTCATTTGCTTACAGCGATGCAAATGTTGCGACTTTATGTTATTTATTTTTTAAATTTATACCGTAATGGTGCTGATTCTGTTGTTCACAACTAAACTCTATTTAGTCTCACTACTCTTTCTAACGAAGTATATATGAAAAGGATGTAAAAAATTTAGTCCTGTCAAATCCTTGAGATGAGATTAATTAGATCTTTACAGTCACTTAAATTGTTGATCGTGTATAAAATATACTCATTTTAAAATAAATACACAATTTCATAAAGCAGTTTTGCGAAAACTTGATGAATCGTCTTAATTCCCAGTAAGTACTTATTTTATCAGTTTATTAACGTCAATAACTTCATAAATTTTCTCCAAGCTCATTAGATGGATTATTCTCTTCACTTTAGACTAAATGACACCGCTTAATTAACTAATTTAACTAATAAATTTAGTTAAATAGGTTGTTGAATTGATTGTGTTTTAATTATCATCTAGTCAATTCTAGCTACATTTAAAATTCATCAAGCTGTAATTCTATTTTTAAATCTAGTTTTTGCCGTATGTCTGTTTGTCTAAATATAGATAATATTTGCTCAGACATGCTAATGAGAATGTTTTCTGTGGAAATTGAAAGCTAACATTATTGGAACTTGTGGCATAATTTAGGAGTTTTTATTCTCTATTTTTGTTTTATATTCCGGTTGGAGATTTCGAGATGGTGGATTTACAAAACCTATGCTGGGGTAGTCATGCTTAACAACTTATACCTACTATGGGACTTCTTTCTTTCCTCCATGTATGGGACCAACACAGAATTTGCAATTATTTGTTTTTATTTTACATACTAAAGATCAAACTTGCTCTATCGTAATATATGTTTTCAGTGTTAAAGTATTACTTGTTCAGCATGACTAACCCAACATAGGTTTCGAAAATATGCCATCTCGAAATCTCCACCTGGTATTTTGATTAATCATTAATAACACATAAGTATTTATTATAAAACGAGGAAATAGGCTACCCAAAACTTTGGCAAGCGACAAGTTACAGGAGGTTTTTAATTTATTAGCTTACATTTTTATTTGAATTAAGGTATAACTCATACCTAATAATAAGAAGTAGTAAATAATTATTGTTTTTTAAGTTTCTATTTTATTTTCGTCAAACAAAAAAAAACGATGACCATAATCTGATAAAAGGTGCAGAAAAAAATATGTGTCAGCGCCACGAAAATGATACGGCGTCGTACCGGTTCAGTTAACTTAGAGCTATCTATAGTCACTATAGGGTTACTGTAACCCGACGCCGCCCGCCACCGCTGTCCGGGAAATCGCACTTATACTAGAAACTATGCTAGAAAGTAGAGGAATGAGACTGGAAACATTGCATTGTCTATATATAGGACTGTCCACTGTCCAGTCCGGTCCGGTCCGGTTTGCTTTGTTAGGGCGTTATGTCTCTGTGGTATTAAAACATCTGTCAAGTTGTTTGATAAATGTATAGTTTTTGTTGAATATAATATGCTTACTGTTTATGAAGCTTTACAAAACTGCGGCAGAGGAATTGCTTTTATGTAAAATCTATTATGACCAAGTTCTATTTAATTAAATAGATTAGAAATTGTACAATGAACTTCGGCACGTTCTTTGCAAATGTCACTTTTGCCTTGAATTAAGTTAAGAAATACATAGATTATGAGGTCCTTCTAAAGGAAATTGTAAGCTCTCTTATGATGCGTCCATTCTTCGCGAACCGACCACGAGCCGAGCCACGAATGAACAGAATTCGTTCGTAGCTCGCGATGTCAAGTTTGGACGAGTCTACAACGAGCGCGCTTCGAATCCCTGTGTTCGTCAAAAATCTGACAATCGGGCGGAGCGCATTCGAGTGCGAGCCGAACGCATGTTCGAGGCTCACAAGTCCGTCCACGCTACGCGAATAACGAACGAATCTTGTTCGTTCGTGGATCAGCTAGTGCTCGGTTCGCGTAGCATGGACGCACCATTAGAGTAATTTGATTGAACTCCAAAACATGTTCAGGAATCATTCCATATTTAAATATTTGTCATTCAATCAATTTGTTTTATATAAAATTCATCATATTGTTACCGTAAATTCGTTTGGCATGAAAGCTGTATGCAACTGCCAACTAAAAACATTTGCATGAAAGAACTTTTAGGTCGATGTAAAATCGGGAGCATATAACCTACGATTATTATTTAGTTTTATTCAATAAAATTTTGCTTTTATTTATTGAAGTCATTCTTCAACCAACGAACGGTTATAACAAATATTGACAACTATTATAGTACTGATAGTACATTGTGATACATGTGTGCAATGTTGGTTATTACAGATGAAGTGGTAAATGCACCCGCGTGTCATACGACGTTTTTCAACACACTTGCGAGGAATAAAAAGAGTTATATTTTTTTAAGTAGATTTTTGATAATCATCAACCACACAATGAGAACGTTAACAAATATGGCGCGCAGGTTTTTTTTTTGACAGCCATGAGCTGTCAAACTGTTTTACCCGTTTAAATTAAGAATGCTTCGCCTACACACATAATCACTTGCAGTCAGGTACAAACTTAACATAATCGGGATTATACCTAACACAAAACTGTGTGGTAGTGTGAAGTAAAAAGCACTAGTGCGTAATAAGCTGCATTAAGATACTAAAAACGGTGCAATAAATGTCACTTTCCGAGGAAGTGTGTTGAAAATACGTGAGTATATTTATAATAATGTAAATTTCTAATTTGACACTTTTATCACTTATAATTTTCAAGAAACAACCTAAATCTAAGAATTCAGATAAAATGCGACCATATCTCGTATATAACTAAATAAAAAAAAAAACTGCTGTACACAAAGAAGACACCCGATCTTCTCGCTGAAGCGGCGGATAACCTTTTAAGAAACTTTCCCCAACTACCCTGTTATCAAGTTTTCCGAACGAAAATACCGATACATTTCCTTCCCAGCGATGAATAGGAACTTTCCCACGGGATCAGTAAACACACCCCGAGTTTCCTGCGATACACCTCTAGTTTCACTTTGGTTATCTTATAATTGATATTCTCTTATAAGGAATATCTTTTGCCATCCCTAAGTTCAGTCCTGAATTACGTGTAAGAAAATAATGTGTTCCGTTATCGTTTTCGTAAATTCAATTAAATTTTCGTAGGTCTACATATTGTAAGTACTTTCAAATTTAAATCATTGCTTTTTTCATTTGATTCATGATGAAATAAAGTGGTGAATAATATAAATACAAATCAAAATTGTAGGTCAATAGCCCCGGTTGTGGCCATTTTTAGGATTTTTTTATATCAAAAAATTCACCTTTAATTCAAAAATGAGTATCGTGTTGATTAGTTATATTAATAAAGCACTTTATTTATTTATTTTTTAAGTTTTGTATCGAGTATGGTCTCAAAACCTTATATGTATTCAAAATGGGTTCATTAGTAAAATATATCCTGTAATTTCATAAACAGATAGGTAAGTATTGTCACTCTTAGGCTACGTGTATAAATATATATATAAAGTAGGTCAAATGTAAGGACAGACATATCGATTTCTCAAGTAGTCACACGAGAATCAACGGGTTGTATTACAAACCACGTTACTTTATAATCAGATATAATTTAATTATAAAAAACGATGCCCACGGCTACCTTCTACCATCGCACCTCTCGCCATCGACGAGGAGTCTATCCTCACACCTTGGAACCAAATTTTCTCGCAATCTACGTTCAAAGGAGCTTTTCTGCTGCAGAAACTCAGTTTGTGGAATCTCCCCTCCATCGTTTTCCTCAAAAGTTTAAGAAAAACAGTGTGAATAACACTCTTATTATAGGGTTGGCAACGCTACGGTAACCGCTTACTACTAAGGGGCTGTATGGGTTTGCTACGTTACAAGACCACTAAATTTATTTATCTGATTTTATAATTGGATAATAAAATATTACTTGCATAATTTGTTCTGGTTCCTAATTTACTTCTAGCATCTACATGCCAAGGTCATAGAGAGTCATGTAAAATTCTTACACAATGTTTTGTTATGTGAAACAATAATTACCTATATTGGTCGTGACTATTTCTTACTCAAGACTACGTACCTACTTAATTCTAAAATCGTGCCAGTAAAATGGCGCTCTTGTGCTAGCTGTGGAGTAATTTTGAAATTTTAAATTAATATTTATAAAATGCTGCTAGTGATTATTGTAACTTCCTTAAAACGTATTTATACTGAGGTTGTTGTCTGGGATTAAAAGGTTAATGCTTAAATATATCTCTTCTCTACTTATAAAGGCTGAAGAATTTGTATGTATGAATGCGCTAATATCAAATGCCGAATGTTTTTTTTTACCATATCGGTCATGTTTTTGATTTATGTTAGATATTTAGATAGAGTTATCAGGACACATATTATCACAGGTGAAACAGCGGGCCCTATTTTGCAACAAAATAAAATCGTACATACCATGTTGTACGAAGCGCCATTTTAGCTACCACGAAGTTGTCTTGAGCTAGAGTAAGGCACGATTTCGTTTGCCATTCAGAGGTAACTTAAATGTAGTTCGCTTTAAAAATATTATTTTGCACAACCACAATAAGATTAGTTGTAAGATTGTATGGCTTGGGTATATAAATAAATAATAAACGATAAATGATAAAAAAAGGCTTCAATTTACTTTGAACTCTTTTTATTGTATTTGTTCAGCACTCACGTTTTACCGAAGGTTTACTGCAAATTAAATAGTAAAATTTTAACATTAAACATAAAATTACACCTTAAAGAAATATAATTACAACTAAACTATTTTTTTTTGCCATATCAGAAACATTACCAAGACTGCACACTACAACTCATCCGCAATCGGATAAATGTCACGAATTCTCTCACTAAAATGTGCACCTTTTGTGTAGTTAATAAAGTTCTATATTCTCTTGCTATTAAGCTTGCGGCGTCGCGTCACGTTTAGGTGTGAGCTGACCCTTACAAACAGACAAATATCCTTTTTTATATAATATAGAATAAAGTTCTATTATTACATTAATTGTCCATATATTATTTTAGGCATAGAGTTGATTCTTATTCATTTTGTCTTAACAGTTAAAAGTTATCGACTCGTATTTATTAATAAATACTTTACCCAAAGAATCAATTACTAAAGTTCACTAATGTAATTGCTTCAGTTCGAATCAATTATCATGATGTTGTTTTACTCAGACTTGATTGGTTAATCAAAATGAACGTTGACTTAATTTACTTACAAAAATTAAGTTACAATTACAGCTCTCGACTTCATTTCGTAGATAAGACTTAATCGAAACTGTTTAATTTATTGAACTTTCAAATCGTTGTTATGATTATGATGATTTGGTTTTGGGATAAAAAAATGTTAGTTATCTTGACGACCAAGTACGAGTGATGAAGACGCTTCTTGTAATTTTATTTCATTTTTATTATTTGTCGTTATAGCGGCAATAGAAATACACATTCTGTCAAAATTTCAACTGTCTACCTATTACGGTTCATGAGATACAGCCCACTGATAAACTGACAGAACGGACGGACGGACGGACAGCGGAGGCTTAGTAATAGGGTCCTGTTGGCACCCTTTGGGTACGGAACCCTAAATAGTAATATAAGTCGTGCTTACTTTGGGATCGGATGGCCGTGTGTAAAGATTGTTCTAGGATGTCTACTTATTTAAAAATAAATGTATTGGTGATGTAAACAGATTCAGCCAGCTATACCAATATCCGTGGCGCTTCTTACGTATATCTGAAACTCGATTCAAATTAATCGATAATACAAATCGAGACGTTATCCGTGTTACCCATTGTTTGAGTAAATTGAAAACCGCGTTATGTACCCACAGATACTGTGTAAACGTTAACAAAGCGTCTTGTTTACGTTAACTGGGTTGGCAAGGGTCCTTATCACCCTTCCTTTACATTTCGTAACTTAAATGCAGGCTAAAATGAGAGGTAATGGCCTATTAATACCCTTTTGGTTATGGACCTGCTTTAGTGCCTGAGGGACTCAAGACTTGAGTAGTTTACAAAGCTATTTCAGTTTATTATAAACCTATTTGTTCACGGTGGAGGATAAGCATGTTATATAAATTCTTAATGAGCTTATTATATAAGCTTTCCGCTCTGTGATTCCATTTTAAACCTTTAAACCTTTCAAAACAAGCAAAGGTTTATTGCATAATATTTACAGTCATTTCGAAGACACAACAAAGTACCAGCAGCTCCCACAAGCTGCAACTGTGTACAAGTATGACGCGTGTGGCAGCCACCGGCCTCTTTGTCATTGTATCTCCGAGCGGTATAGCATCGATGTTCGGACGTAATCAAACCGTTCTCTGGTAACATATTGTCTACCTATCGGACACTGGACAATGCACGTGCCGCCATCCCCGGATCAGTAATTAGAAGCGGACATGGACTGTGATCTCTGAAGCATAGGGGAAGTTTATACGGAAATTGCCTCCGATTGAAGGCAATTTTATTTAAATTGTTGTTGACGGGTTGAAAGGCTGTTGCTAAGAGCCTGTTTATTATTATAATTTAATATTATCTACGCAGTTTCCAATAATCAATACATGTATCTTTCGCTTTACATTACGAAGGTATCTTGTTTGATAAATAATGCTTCATTACGCTAATAAGGCGATGATAGCTCAGTGGTAGAGACGGTAAATTCTGTGTCTGAGGTTCGGAAAGAAACCATACCATTGTGTACCCCCATCTGGACTACCAACATCAAGAGTCAGTTCCTTTCAGAATACCCACCTTTTATCACATTATCAATTATTACATGAGATTTTGATTAAACATCTAAAGAAAGTTGACAAAATGTATCACTATTCAGTATAATTATCAGACTATGCTCATTATAATTTAGGACATTCAAAACCTAGGTTAATCTTACTAGCTTAATCTAGTATTTATACATGCTTATAAATTTTAATAATGAATCGTACTTATTGAGACGCTACGACAGAATAACATCGCTTACAAACTCACTACTTGTATTCACAATGAGTGTTTGCGAGCAATAGTCAATCTGCTATTGAAGGCAAAAAGCTACGTTGCGACCCGTTTACTGTAACATGTAGTAGTTTTTTTTTTGTATATCAGTTCTTTTTAACTACGTGGAACTTAAAGAACATTAATTTAAATGACCAATCAATTTAGTCTGTGGAGGAGGTATTTAATCATTGGTATCTATGTACCTAAATAGTTAAAAAACAACTGTAAACTTTCCATTCTGATTGACTCATGAAAGGTCTGTAATCCGCAGTAAAACAACCTATTCTTGTTTGAAATTAATTAAAAATAAAGTAAATATTTACAAAGGGTTGAATGTCTATACTACTGTTAACAAAAGTGTCAGCAAAAGGAATGGGCAATCAAAACGTTGCCCTAATGTCTATCTGAAACTTTAAGTGAGCAATTAACCTTCCACCGCGTCTTGGGTCATTCAGTCCGGAATGAAAACGTTCGCAGCGAAGTTGAATACATTATTTTTTCGCTAATTAGCTTTTTCGTATATTGCTTTCTCGTTATTTTACAGCTTTATTTTGGCATAAAACTTTTTTCGTTTCATTAAAAATGGCGTGATGAGATTTTAAAATCAATTATACTTAGTTTATCATCTTAAATGTACCTATATATCTACGTCCATTTAATTAGGAAGCTAGAAGGTTTGCAATCGTGAGTTTAAATATTTTTTATTAACCTTATAACTTTATCACAATATTTCGGTAAGCAAAGTACCTACTATCGTGACGATAACATCATGCTCAAAATTTACAGAATAGCAATCTCTATTACTTCTTTGTCATGAGAGGACAATCATCATAATTCTTTAGAAAACCGGGAGTTTTTTCACTTAGATTAGGTACAAAGATTGATACACAACCGTATGGTTTTATGTTCATTGCTTTTGTTTTATGGATGACCTATGTTTTTTGCTAGTAGCAGACCTATCATGAAATCACTTTTGTTTGTTTGCGCACGGCAATAAATGATTGCCAAGAGTTGTCAGTCAAGATAATGAACATGAAAAAACCTTGTACCGGAATGGTCACGTTTCTTTGTATGATAATAAGATAATTCTACTATTCTTTGTATTTTTATAATCGCTTATTCATAACAAGAGGGAAATACTTATTGATTTACGTCTAATAGAAATGAGTATACAGGAAACTACGCTTGTGCCAAACAACTGACATATTAAATTGCGTCTTGTTCATAATAATATATTGTTCTAAAATATTTACAATAGGCTTACGTTGTCATATTGTGTCACGTAAGTTGGTAAATAAGCTACAAATATTAGCATGAAAAAGCTTTTTAGCTTTCGCGAGTTGATCATGAAAATTATACTGAAAGTAATCGATCTTCCGTGAGGGAATTTTAATATGATGAGCTTTCTCATATTAAGTTGAGTATTTTTAAAACAAAGCTTTTCTGTAATAAGTTTCCATTGTGCTTAATCAGTAAAGCATAAACTTTTCATAAGTAATTAGGTAAAAAATAATTATACAAAATATTATTAGGAAATGTCAAATTAATTTTTGATTGGAATTTTTAGACCAATGTTATTTGAAATGAATGGCATACAATTAGACATATTTACCCTTTTAGATATACGTTTCCAAGTAAGGTTGTTAAATATGCCTAGTGAGAATATATTACAGTTACAATTTTAAAATCCGTTAAAGGGCCTTTTTTAGAACTACAAAAATAAAAGGTTTCTCTAGTAGTCTCTTCTGTGTTTCAATTTATGATAAAACCATGCTGCACATCAATGTGATTGACTTATAAACATGTAAATAATACATGTTTAACGAGTAGGATTTTTAATACTGTTCAAGTACTTATGATGATTTTTATTTTCAGATATATGACGCACCAGACAACACGCGGACGAAGAAATGGTCATCGAAATTGAAGCTCAATACTTCTGCGAGTACGAAATCATCGGAAAAATCTCCAGAAAGTCCGTACATGTACGGAACAATCAGTGGACCAGGAGGTTCAGCGTTATCAAAATCAATGAAGTACGCAGAGACCTGGTTGTACGGGTCAGTGCGAACCCAGACCCCACCTATAAGACCTAGCGTTTTCTCAGCATATCCAGAAGTTTCAGGTCCGGTTCTTATAAGCACTCCTCAAAAACCAACACCACACAACTATGCTGTTATACTATGTTCCTGTCCTGAGTATCTTAATGGTACCAAGAAAACCAGCTCTACCAAAGTCAGTATATGTAAGAAATGCAAGGGATCTCGTTTGCCATTGGCGTTAACAGAAAGTCCACGACTGCTAGTTGGAGGAACCGTTAGAGGTCCTCAAGTAAGTCGTGATTCTGGTTTACTGAGAGCCGGTACGGTCAGAGTTCAAGGAACAAAATCCAGGCCTTCGATACTTAAATCAAATGGAGAATCTGATCCATACGATTTAATGAGACGGAGTAGATTAGCTCCACCTCATGAAGCTCGTATAGGAAGTCAATTTTCTACAGCAAGATCTCGAGCCAAAAGCATTAGCCCTTGTAGGGTAAAAACTAAAAAGCCCAGCCCCGAAACTCTTCGAAAAAGTAGGAGTAAATCAGTTAGTCGAGTAAACGAAATATGGGTTGAAGAGGACTCTAATGTTAATGATAACAAGAAATCAATTTTGTCTTGCGATATTAATCCGTATGATTTAGTAAAATCAACTAACTCAAAGTCTTTATCCGAAATTGAGTTTGATGATGATTTCGGGGATGTATTTCAAGATTCATTGAAAAACAATTTACGAACTTTAAGTAAATCTAAATCAGATACCAATGTCAAAGCTATAAGTGGGCAGAGAATAAGAGTGTCTGATGAATCTAAAAAATGTATTGTCGAAGACGTTTCAATATATGACCATGTTAATTATGATCTCAAAAACTATGACTTCAAAACACAAGAAATATCTCCAAGTGTATCATTACCAAATATTAAGAATGAAAGTAAAAAATCTACGTCATTTAGCAAGAATACCAGCAAAAAAATATTAAATTTATCCACCGCAAACCGTACAAAACAAAAAAGCGTTTCCCCTAAGCGACCACCGAGAAGAATAAGAATTATCAAAACAGATGACGATAGCGAAAGTGACAATCAACGATTACCTGATAGGGGCTACAATAGAAAACCTGCTAACGATGCTTCACGAAATTCCAAATATAAGCATCAAAATACAGATACAATAAAATCAATATTGAAAAAGCCAAAAACTTATGATGTAAATGACTCGTCCACAAAATTAGATACCTCTGATGAATCTTATGAAAGTAAACGAATGAATGCTTCTCACTTTTATCTCCCCAAGCCTAAAGATAAGGGAGCGATCTCACATAATATATTACAAAGAAAGCGCGTACAGTTTCTGGTAGAAAACGAAGAAACTAAAGTTATTTATACAGCAGAGTTTAATCTTGATCAAAATCCTGTAAAAGATGTACCACAAATTGTGCATACTGAAGCTGAAGAAGATATTGTAGCCGAAGGAGACGTTGTGAGTCATAGTTTAATTGAAACAGATTATTCAGATATGTCAACGTTAAGTCCAGAACAACATAATAACCAAGAAGTATATGAAGATGTCCAAGCAAATAGTACATTTGAAACTATAATTGAAGAAAAAATACAGTTAGTTGTAGAAAATCAACAAATATCTAACCCAGAAGTAGGCCGCACAAAAAAAGTTGAAGGTAAAAATAATATATTTTTCAAATATTTTTATTTTTGTTTGAATTATAAAGTTTACAATACGGCAATGGATAATCATATTTTTTTTTATTTTCAGATAACAACATTCCGAAGATTCCAATCTTACGACGTTCAGAATCTGAACGTATAACATCAACCGTACTGATAGAAGCTCCAAAATTTTTAGACACCATGGCATTGCGGCCGAAAACTAGGCATGGGCATACAAGTCAAGTATTTTTAACTACCGTCACAGAATCAGAAATTACTAATCAAAACCTTTATGATTCAAATCAAACCTTAAAGGCCGAGGACGTCCAAAAAACCACCTATAATGACAACATTGAATCAGGGAATTTAAGTGATAGCAGTGATATTACAAGAAACATTTTAAATAACTTACGCCGTGGTATATCGGAATCTCCAGAACCTCCGCCGAGACTCAAAGCAAAGGATCGTGCAAAATCAAAGAAGCATAATTATGTAAAAACCAGATTTGTTAGAAATAATTCAGCTAGTTCTACTAGCGATGAATGGTCGGATGCTAATGATTATGAACAAAAAACTATTCTTCGAGTCAAGCAATTTGATTCAGATGAAGCCGAAGATTCCAAAGGCTTAGGCATTATGCGATCATCAGAAAATGAACCCCGTAAAACATCAATCCAAATAAATGGTAATGAATGCTACTCAACAATGAATGTAAGCAGCGATATACCGATATATCTTTCTTCAGTTGTGGTTAATGATGACTATGGAAATACTTGCAATACTTACCAGACTGGTACAACTGTCACTATAAGTGTCGGATCTCCTCAAAAAGAAGTAAAAAAAACTAAAAGTCAAATATACATAGGTGCTGTATTATCTGAAGGAAGTGAAAAGAAAGAAGAAGTTAATACATATGAAGAATATTATGCTGATAATAATAGGAATAGCTCTAGTAATTCCATAACAAACAGTTCATCTAGTGATATTTCTACCATATTGAACGATCCGGTTGAAGCTGTAAAACGAAATTTAATTCCTCACGTATGTGGTAAAAAAGATATAAACATGGACTTACTTAAAACTGATGACAACGGTCAACCTTCTGAAAAAGATAATTTTGTAACAAAACTTTTTGATGATCCTTTCTTTGGTCATTTAGCAGAAGGCTTGGATTCAGATCTTGTGAAAAAGTTAATAGAAAATTCTTTGATAAAACTCCAAGAAACGAAAAACTTAGAAGGGACAGACAGCAATGAACTCACAATAGAAAAACTTATAGAAAGCTCCCTTAAGAACCTAAAAGAAAAGGAAGAAGCCACTAAGAATGAAAAAGTTACGAATAAAGTAAAGCCAATGACTGAAAATAGTGCCAATGACGTTGAGTCGAAAAAAGTAAATATAATCGACACATCTGTCTGTCAAGAAACCGATGACAACAGCTGCTCTGCTCCCTATGAAAGTATGGAGTATGAGAGCGGCACTATGGGAATTTTTTCAGATCTCGAACCAATGTCGGACTGCTATAATGCTTCGGCAAGTGAACTATCCACAGAAGATGATACCAATTCTACGAGATCGAAATTTTACCAAATGCTAGTAGACGCAGCGATGTGCGAGATTGAAATAGCAAATAATACTGATGACGATCATCATTATGAATCGATACGGCTTAATAGTGATCCAATATATGAAGAAATTGGTGATATGCCACCGCCTTTACCTGTTAACCCACCACCAAATTCTCTTTTACTTCTTGACGATGAAAAACGAAGTGGTTCGCGGTCTATATTTGAGGGGGCATCTAAATATGATATCTTGTCTTACTTAGTAGATGCTAAAGAAAGAGGTATTGACGACGAAGAAACTTATATAACAAGCTATGCAACCGAAAATGAATCTATGTTAGAAACTACGAAAGTAAAAGCAAATAACGAAATTATTGATACGCACCACAGTAGCAATACCAGTCAGCTGTCAAACGCCTCCGATTCTAGCGAAGATAATTCACTAATAATTAATCCTGAGCCTTTAGAAAAAACAATTGTATGTAAAAAGACATCAGCTGAAATAGAAAGAAATGATTCAGGAGTTGGTTCAGAGACAAGTAAATCTTCAAGGAGTCGATTACAGGGCAAAACTTCCCCTTGTAATATGATTAATGATAAGGATACTCCTATACATCTTTGTGAAGATTGTGATACTGCCGTCGAACCTCAATTAACAGAACAAGGTTAATAAAATTAATTATTTGTATTTTGATCATGAAAAAAGTATCGTAAACTAATTTTTCTTTCATAATTTCAGGTTCAATTTACGCTCCATTAGTATGCCGTAAGTGTGCTAAGAAGAGATCTGAGAGGAAAGAAATACTCACTGAAATAGTTGAAACAGAAGAGAAGTATGGAAGGGATCTCCAAATTATTCTTGAAGAGTTCTACAAGCCTATGCTTGTGGCTGGTCTTTTAAATCAAGAACAACTGAGTGCTATTTTCTTGAATGTAGAAGAGCTTATTGAGAATAATCAAGTATTATCTGAGAAATTAAGAGATGGTCTGGAAATTGCAATAGATCAAGGAGACGAGGTATGTCTATATATCTTATTTACGCAATAAATTTTGTATGTGACAAAATATTTGGTATACGGAGTACAAAAGATATTATTGGTATAATAACTTTCATAATGATTGGAACTTTACTTACCCCTTTATTCATAATCGCTTTTTAACTAAAACAGTGTAATAGTGTGCCCCGTCTCACTCTTTCGATCACCAAATGGCACGTGTCAGATAAAGACTTCGGAATTTTAGCTAATCAACGTTTGATAACTTCATTATGAACAAGGGGGTTAGTTTTCACTTAAAAATATGTTTCAACAAATAAAACTCGACTTTTTTTATTGAATTTTGAATCATATTCCTAACCGTTGCCGTCTTCTTTTTTAAATTAAAGTTTTTTTTTAATTCCAGGACTTATTAACAGTCAACGTAGGTAAGATTCTTCTGGAGTGTTCAGGCATGCTTACGGCATTCCAGTCGTACTGTGTTAAGCAAGCTGGTGCTGCGCTACTCCTGGCTGGTCTGGAGAAGGAGAAGGAACTCCTGAGGATATTCTTGCGCGTCTCGCAGATGGAAAACACCGTTTTGAGGAGGATGAATTTAAACTCATTTCTCATGGTAAGTGGTTAATTGCATTTAGGTCAAGAGTTTAGCAAGTTCTATATAGGTAGTTTTTTATACAACGAAGTCGGTAACTAGCTTACCGACTTCGTACGGTCCGCCTGTTGGTATGCGGTTATGGTAGCCATATGGACGCTTGCAACACACGGGGCACATTGCTCACGCGTTACCGACACGTTACCGACCGTTCACGCGCAGGATCACAACATAAAAGTTATTTGGCTACGGTATTCTGTATAATACATTCATCCCCAGTCGAGCTGCTCGTTAACACTATGCTCTATATCTCTTGATATACTAGCTGCCCGGCGCGACTTCGTCTGCGTGGTGTATTACCCTATACCCTACCCTACCCTACTCTACCCTCCAACTTTCTTATTTTTTTTTATCTATAAGAACTTTAAACAAAGTATTAGAAAACTTTAAAAAAAGATGGATGAAATCAGTAAAGTCATTCTCAAGTTATGGCGTAACCAAGAGAAATAGAGATTATTTTTTTTTATAGATTACAGTCTTATTCTAATAATATGTGTAAATGTAAATCTAATAATATGTGTAATGTATGAGTGAAATAATACGCTGATATTATGTGTGTAAATTGTTGAGTTTAATGCCGGCACTCAGCAAAAGCAACCTTCAAAACTAGTAGGTATATGGGTCAGAGAGAATCCATGCTTTAAAACAAACCCGAGTATATTGAAAGCACTCTTTCCTCATCATCATGTATTTACATGCTCTATAACATCAATTCCCACATATTCCAGGTGCCAGTACAACGCGTGACAAAATATCCCCTCCTTCTTTCGCGCCTCTACCGGGCGACAGCCGCGTGCGCAACCGAACGCGAAGACGTGCGGGCAGCGCAACGCTGCGTTGAGTCCCGGCTCGAAGAGATCAATGCTGCAGCCGCTGCTGCTGCCGCTGCGGCTAGAGATGTTCCACTCTGGCGCAGGCTTGCAGCCGCAAGACGAACTGCTCATGATCTGCATGTGGCGGATATACGGCTTAGGAAGATGGCCGTTGACGTTTTGGATTGGAATCATGATGACGCCAGGTGGGTTATCGTTATGTGTATTATTATAGGTCCGCCATTTTCCGCACGCAGATAAAAACCTGTAGATATTTTTATGCAACTTTTTAATTCCCAGTACAGCTCATAATATTAATGTATCGGGTCTATTCGCGCACAGATTATATTATTTCAGATCGTTTAATTTAGTTCGCCTGAACCTGAAAGCATTTGAAAGCAAATAAATTGTTTCAATTATCCAACCTTTACTCTTGAATATTTTTGATTGTTCTGCCAAATTGTAAACATTCCTCGTATTTGGTGGATGGAACAAATGATTCCATTTACTAAGACCAATGCGAGCCGCAGGTTATATTTTGGCAAAAGACAGGCTTAAATTTAGAATTCACGTGTATAACTTTGAGTAAATAAGGTTTTTGTATTGTTCCTACATGGAAGTTGATTAAAATATGTTTTCCTTGTTTTGCTATTCAAGTAAGATGTTATTCATCAGTACTCTCTAGAGTTTTTTACCCAGAGGGTATTTGAATTGGTTTTATGATTACTGTACGGAATCCTCCGCGTCCCATTTTTTGTTTTGGCCCCAAAATTTGCTACAACTTCAATAAAAACTTGTATGATACCGATATACTCTTATTACTAATACCATAAAGCTTATAATCGCCGCTTTAGTGGCACTAACAGTTCTAAGAGCTATTCCGGAGGGTTTTAACGACTTTACTGCTACACAAATACAAGTAATTATACGAGTAAAAAGGAAATAACTTTTAAAGACACTTTGCTATAATGTTTGTTCAGAAATATGTTATTGAAACGATAAAAGTATCCAGGCAATGGCTTCCGGGGCTCTTCAAATTAAATCTCCACGTTTTACGAGTTCTAAACGTCGGATAACTGGATTATTGGCTAGGTTTTATAAGCCACGCAACCCCTGGGGGTTAAATGTTTACGTGTAAGATTTTTTAACGAATTTGGATTCTAGCCGAAAATGGGCTTTTTTATTTTAGAGAGACGAATGAATATTTGCTATTTCAGGAGGAGTTTGTGGTTATATTTGTTAAGCTTGAAGTGTTTTCCAGTGTTTGTTCCTTTATTATATTTGGTTTTGATAAACTTTGCTGTTTATCCGAGTTAAAATTTCCCAACTGAACATTCATTCATAAGCATGGCGTGTCTCAGGTAATGTTTAATTTTGCTCCATAATTCTGTATGGTATACGAATGTGATTATTTTCTTTACCTGCTATAAATTATAATCTACTTAGTTTAATAGACGTTTTTGCTAACAGGAATTCATCAAGCCGAGTTATTGCTGCATGAAATGCTTTATTCACAGCGGAGGCAACGATAGCTTGCTTCTACGATAAAAAATTCAGGCTTCTTTTTAATCCAGTTCAAAATCCAATTAAATGATAAAAATGACTAAAATTGTATAGTTAAAAATAATAATTGCTTTGCTTATATTATTTTCTTTGTTATTTGAGCTGTGTAATGTGTTTATTTTTCGTTTTCAATGTTTATGTTTGTGGTATTTGTAATTTATAAAGTTTTGACTCGCTTGACAATTTATAGTACCTACACTACTCAACAATCAATTATATAAAGAAGCTAATTTAATAAATGCAGAAATATAATAGATAAATAAATTAATATCCTGGGACATTCCCCACACACGGTCATCTGATCCCAAACTAAGCAGAGCTTGTACTATGGAACCAGAAAACCTATAACAAAGCCTACCATAGTGTAGGTAAAGGCCTATCCAGTTCTATTAGAGTTGAGCGGTAAACAATGAAACTAAGGTTGCAAAACAATCTTCTAATTTGCCTCAAAGAGATCTTCAGAAAGGCGTCTAATTGAAATGGTCGTAACATCTTTTGTCTTAATTGGGTTTATTTTGCGTCTGTTTTTGTTGACTTTGAGTTTATTATGGACATTGTTGTGGTCTATAGATGTATTTTGAGAATAAAATCTTCAAAAAGCTTTTTGTGTTTCCATTATCACTTGGTTAATCGTTGCCAGCAATAATTTTAATTTGTTGACAGCGGTGAATATTACATTATTGTTTAATTAATAAAGTGCATTATTTTCTTTTTGTCCAAGGTTTGCAATGGAAGGGAAGCTGCTATTCACGCAGCCGAATGACAACAATTGGCGGAAAGGCCGGACCATCAAGCTGACGCCTATCAATGCTCTTTTGGTTACTAATGGAAAGGTAACTAACTGCTCTTTTCGATTTCGTATCGAATTCATTAGTGAGGATATGATCATAATCATTCATATTAAAACCTGAATGAATTTCTTCTTTCTTTAAATTGAATGTAATATTGAAATGGTGAGCCATCTTTTGTCACTACTTCTTACAAGTTCTTTAATTCTGTAAACAAAAAGTAACATATATTACTAAAACTGTAATGAGCCGTGCAAGTTCTATTCAACATTAAGATCATGTTAAATGACAAAGTTAAAACTTCTTCCACAGCCAACGATTACCCACAAAACGAACGAAATCCGCGAAACAAGAGAGGCAAGAGACCGGGAAGCAAGAGAAAGAGAGGGAGATGCTCTTTTCGCTCGAAGTGGAGTAAGAGAAGCAGCACTCCTCCTCGTGAGGGAGAAGGCAGGAAGATATACGCTGCAGAGAGAGCCTCTGTTCTTGGACCGCTGCGTGGTCGCTGCGGATCATGAGCCTGAACACTTCTTCGAAGTACACGAGATTACTACAAAGGATTCTTATATTTTCAAGGTAACTATAACCTAAAACACGCTTTAATTTGTAACTGCTTTGATTAAACTCCTATTGTTGTATACGTTGTTAATGATAGAAGCAGTAATCCGGTGTTCCACATAACATTTATATTGGCTTTGCTATTTGAATCTCTCAACGGCTGCTAGATAATAATCCAATCTATAATAATAAGTCCAACTGGAGTCCGCTGTTACATCTGCTTGTTTATATTCATTTCAATCACCTAACAATCTATTACATTAAATCATGTTTTCATGGGTTTTCTTAAATTGATAATAATACACCGTGACTTTTTTCGTCTTAGAAACGCAGACCACATAATGTACCCAATGAATAGGTACTAATAACTTTAAAAAAACTTTAAAATTTAAATATACAAATAATCAAAAAATATTTTTTTCTTAATGATTATACTAGTTTTGGGTACATTAAGTGAGCTGCGTTTCTAAGACGAATAGAAAGTCACGGTGTATATTAAAAACTTTTCCACATAAATTAGTTTTGGAAATATTTGAAATTATTTTGGTCTCTATAATTTGAAAACAATACTATGTGTTTAATTTGACTTGCTGTGATTTTTTTGTGTTTATCCTTCTCTCATATTTTATTTATTTCAACACATTATCTTGCAGGCGGAAGAACACACGCGCACGCGGACTTGGTACCGGCAGCTGCAGTACCACGCTCAAGGCGCGGGCGCGTGGCGGAAGCGGCGCAACGCGCTCGCGAACATTATGATCAACCCGATGCTTACTAGGAACTGAGTGATTGTGAACCATCGTTTTAACGCCATTTAAAATAGATGCCTTTGTGTTACCTAATGTTTGAGACGTTGTGTCATTTTTTTTAACGTTTGTCAGACGCCCAAATTTATTTGAAATAATTGGTTTTACAGAAAAGCTTAAACCGACTTCAAAGTACACTAAGAAGTAATCAAATCCTGATCTGATGACAATGGGACCAAATGGGAAGTGTACCCTTTCAAATAAAAAAATAATTTTCCAAATCGGTTAATAAATGACGGAGTTATGAGGTAACAAACATAAAAAAAAAAACTTTCGAATTGAGAACCTCCTCCTTTTTTTGAAGTCGGAGAGATAAATATACGATGCTTCACATTGTAAATCTAAAATGTTAAATATAATCCAAAGACTATTGGTATATTTGTCAATAAGTAATGTTATTATAACCGATTATTTTTCCTATCCATAGCTATATAGTGTAGCAATGTAATTGTTATGTTCTTCGGGCGAATGAACAGTGGTTTATTTTGCAACGTCAGGTTAAATTATTTAAAGACATTATTTCGACATGACGTCCCATATTTTAGTTGACACAAATAAATTAGTTTTAGACGCAAGATTTTAAAATATTTTTGCATTTCTTAATTGGATTTACTAGTAAGTTATTTTATTTTTTAATTTTTAAATTACACAAAAATAACGAAACATTCCTTTTAAAATTTTATTTGTGTTGTGTAAATACGTATTTGGAAAGTTTGCCACTAGTTTCTATTTAGCTTTACACCAAAATGTAGTTGATTTTATCTTGTTTATGAGCTCTATTTTAGTTATTCTAACAAATTCATAGCTTAGGACAATAAATCATAGTTTATTGTAAATAATATAACTTTAATAGCTGTGATATCCTGTCCTTTAATCGAAAGAAAAAAATTAATAAAAAAATCATGCTTTGTACCCATTCCATCTGTCTGTAATTATTGTAATATTAAAAATAATTATTGTTCAAATAAAATGTCATAGCTTCCTGACTAGTCTTAAGGGATTTCTGTGTAATATTACTATTATTCTAAATATTTATAAGAGAAAAAATATTAATATCGCATTGTATTTATTGTATGTAATAAAATGTAAGTAGATTTTATGTTCATTTTGCTAAATTATAGTTTTAATTAAAAATGTTTTCGCCTTGGGATATTAATGTATTTGTTATGTACTAGTTGTGAAGACAGGAAATAAATTTATTAAAAAATAATCATGTTTTTTTACATCCTTATTCAATCATACATAAACGCAAAATAAATTGATCAATTAAAAAGGGGACTTAGTTAAATTTAAAGGGGGCATTGAATATAAGTCTAATGACTGTTTGTGCATCAGTTTAATGGACGATTAGTGTTTAGTACTGACTTTAAAATTTAAAAAACGGTTTTTCATCAGAGTGCAAGTCTGCTATTTTAAATCAAAATTGACATTACGACTCGATTACATTATAAATCCATTGCCATAGAGCGAATGTGCGTTGTCTAGTAAATTCATACTGGGTTTCGAGTTTTCGACCACAGATATAAATCTAAATAGATGATGCGAGTGTATGTACTTCGCGCGTCAAAAACTGTGAAAAAGGGAGAGTAATGCTTTTCTTTTGAAACTGTTTCGCGCGGACAGGGAACTCGCATAAGGCTGCATGTCCACCAGAGATGTGTAGCGAGAGATGTATTTAGTTAACAAATAGAATCGCTTCATTTTCACGTTAAAGCCAGAAAAATAAATAAATTTTTACATTATGGTAGGTATAAAAAACCAGCACCCTTGGTTTTCATACGCACTTGCGTTATCTATTTAGATTTATATCTGTGGTCGAAAACTCGAAACTCAGTATGTCATGTAAAATGTAGGCCAGAAGAGCATTTATGAAGGTCAAATTTACTAAAGTTACCACCGGTTTTTAAATTAGTAGAGTACCAAAACTGTCAAATTTGACAATAATTTGGTAAGTACACCACTGATAGTTCATTGGAACACAATATAATAGCAGACTTGGGCCCCAGAACTAAAGATGGCTTCGGACCATTTTCAAAATCCATACTAAACCTATATAAATAAAATGTCTACATAAATAGCCTACAAAACAACAAAGCACGTTAAGCGTTCAATATTATTCGCAACTTTATTACATACGAAATTGTATTCAGCGTAAACACAATAATATTAGATAGGATATGAAACTGCTTCTCTGTCGAAATGTAATACAGCATAGAGGCTCATTTCCTGAACACAGCCAGTCGACGGGCACAAATAACGATATAATTATAACTCCTCCATCATTTCTCGACAGACGCAGGCATCTTGGAAGATAGCACAAAGCGATACTTTTACGTTACTAATGAGAAACTTATAGATTTTTCCTTCATCTGACTAGACTGACAAATATGTGTTATTTTTACAAGCTTTTATTTAGTTTTTTTCGAATCTTTAATCGAATCTTGCATATTAAATTTGACCCACATCCCAGTGTCCGATTGAGCTGAAATTTGGTATACATTAGTATACTGGATGACAATGCAAGTACAGACATCAAAAAGTACAGTTACCATAAAAAGCTTGTATTAAAAATGATAATAATGAGTACTATTTACTCTATCGTTGAAGATTTCCGAGATGTAGTTATAAACTATCTACTCATAGATTTCACAGTTCACATGGTTGATACTATTCAGCTATTATCACGGGCTATAAGCCCATTTCATTTCATGGGCTCATTGTGATTGGTCAAAGAAACTTTCGAGTGGTAACCATATACCGACTGACGCTATATGGATTGCGCATCCAGTTAAAAAAGCTTTAGTATTAGAAAATGGATAGAAATAAGCTAATATTATAATAGATAAGATAGATATAGCTAATGATATATTTCTGTTTGTCGCTTTAATATAATAACATCAATATTGTGTGGACTTTTTGGCGGGAACTTGCAGAGTGACGTGATAATTTACAAGTTGTCTTAAAAAGTTCATGAAAAGTTTTAGTAAAATGATAACCATTTTACTAAAACATGACTGGACGGTGACTGATCATGCGGACTATGTGAAATTTAATATGCGGGCTATATTAAAGTGATATTATAAATAAAATATATGCGACTGAAGGACTTTGTATCCATGGTTATGAACAAATTACCAAAAAAAAAACAATATCGTATTTTAAAATCCACTTTTTTTAACTATCTGGCGAAAAGCTTGATTTAGGAAATAAAGTCAGTGACATTAGGATACTAATTAATGATAACTATATGTAATAAAATTGTACAGAAATAATAGTTGATCTATAGTGTTGCACTAAGTTTAGATTCAACTATTATTTTAGTGCAACGTCCAAAAGTCACAACTAAAATTTTGTACCCACGCTCCTATTGTAAAAATTAGTTTCAAGTCATCCACTTCAACACAACAACAGCCTGTATAATCATTATAACGTTTAACTTTTCCACAAAATTCGTACATGAAAAACGGACTTACATTTTCATATGACATGGTGATTTTTCTCCATTTTGAAGCTTTATTTTGGGTAATAAAGTCCATATTTCCATGACAGTTATTACGGATGGGCGCTAAGTTAATTTGGTATATCGTGACGGAAGAGACAAGTCCGTAATTACACGTTTCAAACTTTATTAGTTAGAGTGTTCCGTAGGGAAGTTTTAATCAAATGGCTCACCGAACTCTATTGACTTCACACTTAATTTGATTCACATGGTTATCAGTTCCTGTGTGCTTTTCTACATACAGGTTGTTCATTTAATCACGTACACGGGCAGTGGCATGTTTTTAATGTCTCTACCCAATTTCGAATACTTCTCAATTAGACCGATTATTATGGTGTCGTACATTTTTTGCTTCAGAAGAAATTAAACAATATTGCCAAATGTATAAAGCTTGCTGTGTAGATCTCGCAATAATTAAATTATGAATTCAAATGGGACAATACGTTCCAAATTAAATTTTTCCCAAAAATAATAGATAAACCTCCATTAAAAGCTAAAGAAAAATATTAAAAACATTATGTTTACAATGCATATTCTGATGCTAAACAAAATATATTTAGAAAAGATACATAATAACCATAGAGATACAAAATTAATAGAGCGATTGTACACACGGCTACAGATCAAGGTATACATTTCCAGTATAACCTGATCTCGCATTGTATAGGATTTCCGTACAATGGGAGGTCAGCTTATACTAGAAATGTATAGCTTGATCTGTAGCCGTGTGTACTAGATTTTGCGCATGTGCCATGATATGGGTATGATCAACAGGCAGCGTTGATCACACCCATATCATGGCGTACGCCTGGTGAAAATAATAGTAGATTATTAACCATGGGGATAAAGCAGTGTCTTCTGTCGCGGGTGACGATTTAAATCGCGAGCGTAACGAAGGACTCGAGGCTTACTCCCGAGCGTAGCGAGGGTGTTAAGAACTTAAATCACGAGCGAAGCGAGGGATTTAAGACGAGTCCTTAGTGTAGCGAGGGATTTAAGTTCACCTAAGACTAAGACAGCTTTATCACCGAGGAAAATACTCTACTTTTCGTACCATTTACGAAAAAATTAACACAATAATAATATGAGATAAGCATTTATTAAAAATAAAGACAATTAAAAGTAAAAGTTAACATTCGAAACATTGGTCCAATTATTAATAATTATTGATAGAGAGAGTTACATTTTTGTTCGGTACATTTATTGTTGATGAGTTGATTTGCGTATTCCTTTTTCAAAAAGATGTATAATGCTTTATATACAAACTCAATGGTGTAAACACAGATGTAGTTCAGTATACATTTCGGTGAGTATTCCAAATTTAAATCACATTCTCCCCCTAGAGTTTGAATGAAATTCAGTACAACTTTCTTTCCCTGTTTTTAACAGATTAAAAATGACTATTGTTATGTTCGCTTTTTGTGGCAAGAATGTCACTTTTTTGAGCAAGTGCAGTAAATCACTAGTCTACGATATATTTATGAATGCATATAATGCAAACTGCGCACGCTTCTCACAAGGTACTCTATGATAATAACACAAAATACCTGTGTAGGTAAATAAATGAATTGGGCTCCAATAAATCAAACTATGCTCGAATAACCCGACCAAGTTGGAGACTTAAAGATAACACCCGATAAAATATGAATGCAAATTAATTCAATCGTTCGCGTTAGTTCAACCAGTAACATGAAAAGAAAACAAACCGAATAAATAGAAAATGTTATATTTACTTTATTATCTACATGAATTTACTTTATGTTTGCTTTCACTTTGTGGTTTCACCAACTTTCTCGAAGGATTTAATGTTTTACCGAGACAAAAAGTCCTATATTTTATTCCGGGTTATATGTTTACTTATGTGTAAAAAATATGCTAATCCATTCGTTGTCAAGTTTTAAACATTTACCTAGGGTACATACACTGCCGTCAAGTCGGTAAATGACGTGTCGGTGATGTGACATTAACGTGACAGATGTATGTCGCCGCATTTTTAACATAAATCTGACACAAAATTATATTATTATCGAGCTATTGTACCAAGACTTTGCCCACTCTAACTGAAAATAATAAGTTTCTATTTTAAATAAAATTTTAATACAAGCTTTTTTAGGTGACTGTACTTTTTGTTCACTGTACTTGCATCATATCAAGTCAATCCGACCAAGTGGGTGAAATTCAACTTGCAAGATTTGACCCGAACATACATGGTAAGTTAGTAAAAAGCTTGTATTAAGAGTGCGTACCAAGCCAGAAAAATATGGCAATGTCAGATGAAACAAACTTATGTCTAATCTTCGCGTGCAGATGAGATGGAGATAGCGTGTTCCGCGGAACAAAAATGAACTAAGCGCTTTTTATCTAAATAACTCGTAAAGTATAGAATATTTTAAATAATCGTTAGTAGCAGCCCTAGGTCATATGTTAGTGATATTATTTATCGAATTTTTGTCTTAATTAGATACACCATGAACGAATAAAACCGAAAATTCATTATTATTAGAGGTAGCTGTGTGATTTTTTTCTATCGAGGAAATTTCTTTCCATTATGTTTTTGCTCAGGCAGAACCCTCGCGTATATAATGAAAATACCGATATAAAAATATTTTTTCATTTAAATACTATTTACTTGGTTAAATTTCAATTCTAAGATTGTTATTTTGCTTTATACGCAGTCTTAATAATATATTATCATAGATAAAACTTTATTTACAACAAATATGTTCAAATTACAATCTATATATAGAAAATTTCTTCAGGTCTACCGCTGCTTTCGATTAACGGCAAGGTACCCAGAAGGCTGGCAGCGTTCCCTCTTTGGATAGCAAAGCTGATGCATTGGCGGAAAAAGCTCCCCGTCCGCTGGTCTCCGGAGGTCTTGAACAATTTCGATGACAAATGCGAGCAAAACTGCGAGCTTCGGACCCCCACAGTCCACGGCTCGACCGCAAAAGGCATCAAAATATAATTTGGTCCTATCTATGCGTATTTTGAATTATCATTAAAATTATTATTATTAAATTGTTAGTAGCATGAAATATGATTTTAGTAACATGAATAGGGCTACGGTACCCTAAAACCAAATTTGATATTGAAACAAATACATTATTAAATTACTCGTTTTCAATATACGATACCTGTATAATATGTTTAAGCAGATAAGACATTTTCTTTGTGTCTGTATATTTAATGAAAATTTGATATCTCTTTGTCTACCGCCTCAAAGAAAACAATAGATTAATGTTACGTAGTTAAGTTGAAACTGAAGTTGTGTACGCAGATTAGTACGTCGATTACGTAACTTTATTTCAATCAGTTTCAATATAAATAAGCTTTTAATCGATAGAAATACTAATATGTCAAAAATGGTTTGCTTAAGCAGTTAATATAACGTATAGTAATAAAATTGAACCAGTATCATTATCGTCAAATAAATAAATGATTAGAACGTTTATTTTATATACCACTAACGTGGCCCGCCTGATGGTAAGCAGTTACCGTAGCCTATGGACGCTTGCAATATTACCAGGAGTGTTACTCGCGTGTTGCCAACCCTGAAGAAATCTATTCACGCCCTTTTTGAAGAACCCCATGCTGTACTCCATTGGAAAAACCACGGCGGGGAGCTCATTCTACAGTCCGAGCGTCCGCGGAAGAAAACTCCTTTTAGCGCGCACAGTTCGAAACAATTCTGGTATCAATGTGTGAGGATGGACTCCCCGTCGATGGCGAGAGTTGCGATGGTGAAAGGTAGCCGTGGGCATCATGTCAAACAATTCTTTAGAACACTCTCCGTTGTACAAGCGGTAGAACACACATTAAGGAGGCAAAGTCTCTCCTCAGACTGAGGGGCTCTAAACTGCTTGTGAGCTCGGGATCGTCAACAATTCCGATGGCACGTCGCTGAACCTAGTCTAAAGGCCCAAGCTGGTATCCAGGTGCTCCCGCCCATAGATGACAGCAGTACTCCATATGAGGCCGGACCTGCGACTTATAAAGTTGCAGCCTTTGCCCCGATGTGATGCCTCGCTCTGCACTCCAAGCTTTTTGGATGCCAGCTTGTCCTTCAAATGACTTCGGAACAAAACGTCGCTAGAAATGTCGACGCCAAAAAGACTTATAGAAATAATCAAAATTTCGAACCGGTTTCTATGAATCTAAATTAAACTTATTGCAACAAAACTACATAAAATCTCCGTATTTTAACTTTAGTTATACATTATACCAGACCCACTGCTCTACTTTTTATACAATATAAGCATCATACTAAATGCACAAAACTTTAACCCCCTTATTCATAATAAAGTTATCAAACGTTGATTAGCTAAAATTCCGAAGTCTTTATCTGACAGGTGACATTTGGTGATCGAAAGAGTGAGACGGGGCACACTATAACATTAATTTTGTTAAAAAGCATTTATGAATAAGGGGTAACTTATTTAGCCAATACAATAAGTAGAAAAAAAATCTCCAACCCATAACTTACATCCTATTTCTATTCTGATATGATTCTGATTTAGTTTTTTAATCTAATTTTAATACCCCACTGCGGCATAGGAAGTAAACTCGACTGTACCAATATTTAGTTTATAAACCTAAAAGATATTCCTCAGCTATTTTCACATCTTATGTCATCTTGATTATAAAATTGAATCGCTCATCTACAACGCCGAGTCTTGTAATCTTCTCAACAAAGTTGGCAACGGGTAACCGCGACTGTTTCTTGCAAACTTGCTTGTACAGTTCTGACAGAATTAAATCTTAGTTCTCACCGATATAATTGTATAACAGTAGTGTACCTTTGTTTTGATTATTGAAGTTGTCTATGTAGAGATGGTGAAGTAGGTAAGACGATTTTTTAACAATCTAATATTTGTTAATTTTTTTTCTATATCATCATCATCAAAAATCATTATTACTGTCGTCATACTGAAACGAGTTTTTGGAGGTGCTCGTATTGGCGATAAATAAAAATGTCTATTTACACAAAAAAAATGCAGTTCTTCAATTACAGTAGTACCCAACTGATATGGCTTACCGATGTACCTGCGCAGAAGATAATTTTTGTATATTTTCAAAGCGCGGGAATCCGCTATTGGTCGGCAGCTGCCGCCATGTTAGCGCACGCCGTGCGGAGGGGCGTGACTTGCGAGTGAGATGGAACTAACAGCCGCAGTATATTAAGATCCACCTTAGATCCAACCTTAGATCACTACTATAAGATTCACCTTATAGTAGAGGTTGACTGTATGTTATAAGTATTCTTTCGTTAATCTTCGGGGCCATACTTTGTTTTCTGTGCGAAAGAAGATTCACGACGCACCTTATCAGTTGGGTAATACTGTAACACAATTGCAGTCACTGACAGTTCACGATATGATGTATTATTTCAGCTTCACGACTTACGAAATACTCCAATAATTATCTCAAAATATAGTTCCGTAAAATGGGGTGACTTTCAAATGTCGAGGCGACATTGATGATAACTCGAAAAATTTACTTTTTGTTAAATATGTCAGAAGAAACGGAACGTAGCCCATTTTTTTTTTGTCGGCGAAATTTACAGTTCAGCCACTCAACATTTGGTTCAGAGACGTATGCGACGGCACATATGCCGTATATATATGACGGCACATATATTTTTACTCGACCATAGTCGAGTAAGAATTTTATCACAATAGATTCAGGGTTTACTGGGAGCACAATCATGTTTAGATTTTCTCTTTGCACAAGATAGTTTTGAGGTTATAATTGATTTAGTTGTCGGGGTTACTTTGTTAGAATGACTGGCGCGACATTGATATCATCAATGTCACACCGCTATTTTTATTTCTACTATTACGAGGAGTTTGTATGCATTATCAATCTTGCCCCTATTTCAGGTATAATCATGGTATGGACCTAAATAACAATACCTGATAAAAGCTATGACGCCGAAACCTTGGAAGAAGCCATTATTATTTTTTTAAGACTTTTATTAATATAACAAGTGAAAAATTACTGATTATATTGATTAAAAAACCGTCCAGGCGTAAACGGAGGGTTCCGTACAAATATTAATTAAGACATTGTGCTATGAAAACAAAACACCAAAAAAAGACGTTTGTTGTATGGGCGGCGCCCCCTTTAATTTTTAGTATTTTTTTTTTTATTATATGTTTTTATAGCGGCAATAGAAATACATATTCTCTGAATTTTCTTGAAATTTCAGCTGTCTACCTATTACCGTTCATGAGATACAGCCCACTGACAGACGGACGGACTGTGGAGTCTTAGTGATAGAGTTCCGTTTGGCACCCCTCAGGTGACAGAACCCTAAAAATTAAATCCATGTCTGTTTTTTTGTATAATTGTAAGTAATTTTTATTTTATTTCTGTTCTGTTTTAGATATTTTTGGAAAAAATTATAAAATCATAGTTAAGCACAACCTTGTGATGATTAAAATAAGAATTAAGTGAAATTGTTTATTCTTTAAGATTTTAATTAATAATAATAATATTGATTAAAAATGAACACTAAATCGGTTTGTTTTTTTTTGGTTAATTGTAGATTTTATGTTCTGTTTAAGTTATTTTATAAAATTATAGTTATGCTAAATTAAGCTAAGCCTTGTGACAATTAAAATATGTAATTATCAAAACCAATAATTTTATTTTTAAAATAACTCATGTACCTATATCAAAGTCCCCCCTTAATAAAAGTCACCCCAAATTTACTTAAAATCAAATAAGTTATGAAAATAAGGCAATTTTTTTTTTTTAAATAATTCTGTTCCTTTTCGGCATGGCTATCAATTACAATGGAAAAAATAGGAGTTATCAAAGTGACCCCAATCACAGTATAAACTTGATAAGCAACATTTTATTTTTATTTTCGGAATCTATTTATTCAATTTTTTTTATATATACTTAACGCCACCAATAAGAAAAACCGATAATTCAGTTTTTTTTCAACGCTCTCGGCTTAAAAATAAAGAAGATATATGGTAGTGAAGCTCAAAAACCAATCAAAGTAACCCTATTTTACAAATACAAATGCTTGTACTTGTACTCTACTCTACTCTAGTGGTAGGACAACTGGCAACTCACTAGCTAGCTCGAACAAAAATGATGATGCGACATAATGTGCCCCTACAAGTGTATATATTACCATAAGCCACTAATGCGTTGAAATAATGAGATAAACTTATTTTTTTCATATTATGCTACGAAAACATTTAGCCACATATTTACAAAGTTACCTGCAAAATTAAATTGTGGCCCTTAAGTGGGGTACAAAGCACTTTGCTAATTCATTTTTCATCAAAATTTTATGAAACACATACAAAATCCCTTGGAGATGGCGAAAGCTTGGCTAATACTAATGGAATTATTAACTAATGCAAATAAGATTGTCTAGGGTCTAAAAATTCAATAATTTTATTATACACTTTTATACATAGATTTTTAAGTTTATACGAATAATATCAGGTTATATGGTGTTAATGTTATACAACTGCCTAGTTATCTACGGCAAGCAGACATAACCTATAGATAAATTAATACCTTCGACTATTAGAAACATAATTATTTATGTTTTTGGTTCACACATCAAACATTTTGTTAACATTACAACTTTTTCTGTTTCTTATTGTGTTGAAGCAGATAGGTATGAACTGAAAACAAAAGTATTGTTAAAAAAACCTAATTCGACTCATTCGGAATATCCTAATCCTAATTCTAACTGATATTATAAATGCTAAAGTGAGTTTGTTTGTTTGTTATGCCTTCACACCTCAACTACTCAACAGATCATCATGAAAGGCTTGCAGATTACTTTTTTTCCCAGGAACGCGGGTGAAACCGGGGGGAACAGCTAGTAAATAATATTATTATTTATTAGATATATTCAATATTTAATAAGGCTTCTATGGATGGAAGGCAACGTGTCCTTCGCAAAACCAGATTAGGGCGAGAAGCGTAACTCTGAAACAAGACATTTATTTGTAACAACAATTGTTGAAAACTCCTTCATTATTTTGTTTATGATTCAAATTGATTGATGTAAAAAATATAATAAGAGAACGAATTTCTTTTCCGTCTAAGACAGTTGTATTTTTTTTCACAAAATACTTAATAATTTTGGTAGATTCTCTTCATTGTGGCGACCGTAGGAAAAATAATGTTTGAACTTGCAAAATTACGTAAAGAGCGCGGTATAGTGCGCACCGCCTTTACAAAACGCATGAATAAAATCGAAGAAATGTTGAAAGCCGAGACGGAAGTTGCTGACCTCCAGGCAATCCAAGATTTTACGGAAACAACCACAGAGAAGGCAGCACGATTGTTCCAGCTTGACATTAATATCCGGGAGCTCATGTACAGCGGTGATGACGTCAGTGACGCAGATCATGAAAAGGAAGAAGAAGAAGTCGACGATTACAAGGATAGATGGAATCGTATAAAAAGATTAGTCCATGAAATTATATCGGCTGATTCGCAAACAACCGTGAGTACTATGAAATCCGTGGAAAAAATCGGTAAGAGAAGATACAATTTACCAAAATTAGATTTAGTCAGATTTGACGGAAATATAAAAAAGTGGTTGCAATTTTGGGGACAATTTCAAAAAATAGATGAAGACCCTGCGATCGACAACCACGATAAGCTACAGTATTTAATACAGGCTACTGTAGAAGGCTCAAGCGCTAGAGCGCTCGTAAGCAGCTTCCCACCATCCGGTGATAACTATTCTAAGGCCATTGAACACCTCAAAGACCGCTTTGGGCGCGACGAACTTATTATTGAAGTGTGCGTTCGCGAACTCTTACAAATAATTTTGTCACAGGGTAAAGGATCACATGCACTTAGCTACCTTTATGATAAACTTACGACCCAGATCCGAGCCCTGGAGACGCTAGGAGTGACCACGGAGAATTATGCGGCTATGCTGTATCCAATGGTAGAGTCAGCATTACCCGATGACATCCTACGAGCGTATGAGCGAACCAGACCGTATGTACAAGATTCTTCAGGTATGAAATGTAATAAACTGTCTCAACTTATTCAGTTTCTTAAAAATGAGGTAGAAAGTATACAGAGAATAGATATTGCGAGATCTAGTTTCACATTAAACGGAGAGCCAAACATCACAGCCAGACAGCCGACCGCATCTATACTGACTAGCGAGTCGAGTACCATCAAATGTCTGTGGTGTGACAAAAGTAGCCACTCAAGTAGCGAATGTTATAAAATAACAAAGATGTCTTTAGACGAAAGGAGAGACATCATTAAAAGAAAGAAAGCTTGTGCGATTTGCTTACGCTTAGGCCACCACGCTAAGGTATGCAAAAGTTATGTTAAATGCTTAGTGTGTTCACGTCGTCATAATACTGTCATGTGTACAGAAATAGAGAAACGGATGACGAGACCGGCTACTAAGGAGGAAGGCACGAAGCAGAGCGATGGGAGCAGAAGTTCTAACAGCGGACCAAGTACTGCAGTAGCACTGTCTGGCAGTTCACACAGGTCTTCTGTCACTTATCTTCAAACAATTCTCATTAAAATCGTAAGTAACGGCACTGATTTGATAGTAAGAGCCTTAATAGACAGTGGCGCACAACGTTCGTATATAACTACTCGTGTGGCCGATAGACTAGGCCTTAAGCCGTACAAAGAAAGCTTACTTGCACATTGTGTGTTCGGTGGAAAACAAACAGAACGCCGCCGACACTACGAGTAAGAAATTGTGGTAAAGAATTGCGATGGATCGTTTGCTTTGCGAATGAGTGTATTAGACGAAGTAAAATTATGCGGAGAACTACCACGAATAGACAAAAGCGAAATTTCTGAGACTCTACAGAAATACAACATTCAGTTAACTGACACTTTAGGCGATGAACATAACGAAATTGATTTGCTTATAGGAGCTGACTACTCTGGTCTATTGATTACAAAAGAATTCATTCATACAGGCGAACTTACACTTATGAAAACGAAATTTGGTTGGACTGTTCAGGGACCGAAGTTGTGTACCACAGCGAGCAACGTGCTGACGACTTTGATTGATATTGGCATTACAGATAAGCCCGGCGATACATCGAGTGTTGTAGAACTTTTGAAGTTCGAACAAAACATCAAGGTGAAAGCTGATGGCCGATACGAAGTTGCTTTACCACACAATTTAGTGAATCGAGTTATTGAAATTCGACAGAAATCTGAACCGACGCAATGGCGACATGTTCCAGGAAATATGAATCCAGCTGATTTGTTGTCTAGAGGATGTGACGCGTCGACTCTCGTGAACTCTCGCTGGTGGGAGGGTCGAGATTGGCTACGTGGACAACCTAATTTTAGGCCAATGGGGAATCTGAGATATGACGAAAATGCTGAAACTGAAATGAGAAATACATCAGTTCATGTCATTGTTGCTCCCGATAACTTTTCGAGGTATTTTAGAAGGTTCAGTAAATATTCAAAATTTGTAAGAAAAATAGCATGGATACATCGATTTACGTTCAACTGTTTTAACCCTCAAATGAAACGCAGCAGACCACTTATGAGGACTACGAAAATGCCCAAATATGTTTAGTAAAATTGATTGAGAAAGTTTTACCATTGATTATCCGAAGAAAACTAAATTAGAGATTATCACTGATAAAAAAGGTGTCATTCGACTGGTAACTAGATTATTATTTAAAGATGAGAGCGAAAGTTACAAATATCCTATACTATTGCTGAGCAAACATGAGATTGAAACCGATGCGAAACGAGTCGATTGGCCGATTGGAATTATTTTGGAAGTCTACCCTGGAAAAGATAAAATAAATAGAGTAGCCAAAGTAAGAACAGCATCCGGTACAAGAATCCGACCGTTCCAACGCCTGCGACCATTGGGTCTAGAGTATACCACGAGTGACTCGCTTATAACAACGCGCAGTGGTCGACAAGTGCGGGCACCAGAGCGTCTCCAACTTTAGAGATGCTCTAGTTCTAGCAGTTGCTGCTATCGTGACTTCTCCTCGCCCGGAGGATGTTGAAAACTCCTTCATTATTTTGTTTATGATTCAAATTGATTGATGTAAAAAATATAATAAGAGAACGAATTTCTTTTCCGTCTAAGACAGTTGTATTTTTTTTCACAAAATACTTAATAATTTTGGTAGATTCTCTTCAACAATTATAAAAACATCATTTTAATCATCATAAGGAATTCTTCTGTTAGAACATCCATAGATTTCGATGTTCGCGCTAGAGTCATTGCTTTCGCACAAACATATATATTAGATACTCAAGGACTTAAAATGACACTATAACTATCATAAACAATCCCAAAATCTTCATTACACAATGCAGTCAAATAAAACAAACAACCATCCAAACAGTGGACTAACAAATTGTTCGGGTTAACGACTAACGTCCCTCACTAAAGAGGATACGTCTAAATTAATGCTACGACAAGCTTATCTCGACATGTTACAGCTAATAGCCGACGAATTTGAAGATAGCCTACAGATCCATTTGCCATAGATTAAATAGGGTTACGTTAATTAATGGTCACATTTACATGGTTTGTTGTTATACGACCGTTTGTAACAGGCACCTGTGTAAGAACAATCAGGGTCGTAGTTATATTTAGCTAAGGTTTCTTAATACCCCATTTTGTCGTCATATGAGACTTATGGCTCTGCGTGTTTCTTGAAACATAATAACTAATGAAGTACTTAGCAAAACTATTTCTGTCCTATATAAATAGTCTGTATAAATCACACTGTATTGTGACTACAAGGTAACTGAAGATATGGCAGAAGAAAGTGAAAGGGGACAGGCTTTTAAGAGGAAATGCTGGTGGCGTTTGTTCCATATAAACGTAATCCTCAGTTTCCTCTTTGGATAATGAGACTAGTGCAATGATTATTTTACCATGTAATCTGTAGGTACCACTGTATGTCCCTCGGTTGTGTTTTTTTCCATAAATTAATTATTATAAGAATAAGGAGCCTTCTAAAATCACATAAACTTACAATGATTAACGCCCTTATCAGACATCCCGCGAATAAATTTGACGAATATAAAAAAAACAAAAGAAAACCGACAGACATAGCCAAAGCCCTTCTTATTATGATTCCTGTTTTTTTTTTATCGATCCAGTTTTGGAGAAGAATACCGGGGATTACGAAATAGCGATTTCTAGGTATAATCGGTCCAAGCTGCAGTTGTCTCTATCGCGATATCGTCTTCGGACGGGATAGCTCGGGCACAGCGCGACAGCAATAGATATTTTAAAAACCTATTATTCAAATTTCTTGCAGCTACGCTGCAAGAACAAACCAATGGATGCTATTGGAGGTTGGAAGCCAGCAAGATGTACCTTACGAAATTAAATTAAACTGATCTGAAGTACCTATAGAATTTCCGATACAGAAAAAAACTCGGGACACATTTTTTACAAATCCCTATAATTAAATTAACAATTCACTAACTAGAATTACAGTGGATATCAATATAATTTAAATCTATTATCCATTTTGGGAGTTTGTTAATCGTCTTACAGTGGTAATTCCGTAATGTTGTCTCCGGTATCTTGATAATCCTCGGCAATCCCCGGTTTCCAGAGCTTCGCCGTCTAATCTCGTTTAAAGTCACTCTACTATTAATTGAAGTATTTGTTTTGGGGATTTAACAATATTTTAATTTCTAATGAAGGTTTCACCTTTTGTTTGTGGATTTAGCCAAACAAATTTAACTTCGTTACCATAACGCGGTTAATAACATTAACGATCGTAAAATTTTCTTTTATAAGTTTAAGACAAGGATGTTAAAGAAAATTGGATATATTCTCGCTAACAAAAAGCTGTGTCGGTCAATTCGGCCACCACGCTGTACGTACAAGCACAGAATATTGAATAGTACAAGACGGCACGCACACATTCACAGTGAGAGGTGGCCGACTCTCATAGACACAGTTTTTTGTAAGCTAGAATATGTCAGACGTAGTCTGTGGTTAAAGAAGAGAAATACCTACTCTTTTCTTTTACTTTTTAACTGAAAGAAGCTGGCCCCATATTAAAAGTCATCATATCAGCCTAGGGATGTCCACTGCTGAACATAGGCCTCCCCCATTGACTTCCACTTCGAACGGTTTTGGGCCGCTTGCATCCAGCGGTGCCCAGCGACTCTGACCAGGTCGTCGGTCCACCTGGTGGGAGGGCGTCCTGCGCGGCACTTTCCACTACGTGGTCGCCACTCGAGAACCTTTTTTACCCAGCGGTTTAAATTATAAATATATTAAAAGTAGACAAGGAAAATTCTACTATTTCTGCAAATTAAGTTAATCTATTCATAGTATCCTGTATATGATCCATTGATGGTACCCATCAGAATGATAAACAATGAATGATAGCAATGTAAGTATAGGTAATTGATGTAAACATACGACCTTACATGTCTTTTTCGCACATGGTATGCGGCAATCTTCGAACAATTAACCGAAAGATGCGAAATGACGTTCATTTTGCTTGAAATTTATTCCGCTAATTTCCCACCACCGAAAATGCACACTGATTGGCTAAGTCACGAACAGACGATGCTGTGATTGGTCCTTACTGTTCATTATCAGTGCAGAAGCACTGAAAAGTGTCGGAATTGGATTGCTCGGTATTATTCTCTAAAGAGATTTTCCCTCGATGGCTGCAATACAAGGTATATCACCCCAATCTTGTAAAATATCGCTCGGTTAGTCAGACTTACGACATTCCATTGCAAAAGGTATTGGGCAGTGTAAATCCTAATATAAATCCATATGTCACACAAAACAACGAAACTCTAAAATAATTCTTAAAAATCAAAATAATTGAAAGTAAAAAAAAAAGTTTAAGTATATTCGTCCAATACAATAGAATTGTTTCTGTAAGCTCTCAGAACTTGAGGATTCAATTATAGTTTCTAAATATAGCGCCAGATGGTCAAAGAAATTTTGACAAAGTCTAGACGTCTGTGTCGTTTCAGGCTGAAATTAATTTTAGATTGTGGCTAAACACAGGCTATTTATTTATATTATCCAAAAATAAGAGAAAAAAATTACAAATATACTAAACGAATAACAAATATTTAAATCTTCTCTCTACGGGAAACTGATGGTGACATGTTCATACATAGACATAAATGTATAACTGTGTGTTCATACATATTTCATAGTAAAACATAAATAGGTAGCAGATTTTATTCTATTTGGTTGCAGATTACTTATTTCAAATCCTTTTTATGAAACTACGGGTATTGGTATTCCGCGGGGCGGAAACAAGTTTATAAAATAAGGACCTCTAGAGTAAAATATGTTCTTTGTTAAAAATGACACACATTAGGTACAAAAAAAAGACACAAAAAAAATGACACACAGTCACTCAAAAAAAAGCTTGTATTTTTAATACAAGCTTTTTTTTGAGTGACTGTACTTTTTGTTGACTGTACTTGCGACAAAGTACTTATCAAGACGAATCAAACGAGCCCAAACTCGATGGGGTTATATGGTTTTATTACGGAGTTCCTATGGCCACCTTCCAGCTCCATCATCAGATCATCGATTTGCATATTCGTACAAAATTTCAGCTCAATCGGAAACCGGAAAGTGGGTAAAATTTAACATGCAAAATTCCATTACAGGCAACGGGACAGGTGAAACTAAATAAAATCTTGTAAAAATAAAATAATTTTGATATACCAAGATACATAGTTGTAGAGTAAATCAGTTATTCTACTTCAAAAAAGATATGTCTAGAATTTTTCATTAAGTTTATTTTGTTTACGTCTGGTGCTCAAGTAATAGTCCACGCTTGAAATTTAAATTGCCGTCCGTAGTTACTTCATTGAATATTCTTATAAGCCTTCAAGCTCTTGCTAAGAGATTTTAAAATAGCAATTCTAGGTATTCATCTGGTTTACGTTTACTGGGAATTAAGTCTGGAGAAAGATTATAACAGTAGGTTTATTGAATTGAGGAAAAGTTATCGTTATTTATTTTGTTTGACAAAAAATATGGAATGAACCAATCAACTAATCAAATACCTGCCTACAGGGAAATTACTTATTTAAATTTTTATCATCTTTTCAAAACTTAAGTTGGGCTCTTTATGCTCAGTAACTTTTTCTAAAAAACTAACTCCGAAATCATGAAAAATACTACATGTAGAAGTAGTCTTAGTAATTTTTTCTTACTGTGTATTAGGCCTTTGTTTAACCACAATCTCACCATGGTAAGTGATGATGCGGCCGAAGGTGGTAAGCACACAACGCCTAGAGGAACTGGCTCTCAAGTGCAGCTGTCAAAACATACCATATAGGTGCTTGGCAACAGATTTTCAACTTGAGGGTGGTAGCACAGATTACTATACAGATAAACAGCTCCTAAGAACGCGAAATGGTAGGTACTTCACTACATGCGCAGCGATGTGTGCGTGAGCGCTCACCGACGGGTTCACGTACGAGAGCCGAGAAGTCGCTTCGGGTGTTTCCGCCGAACCCGAGGGTCTGAGAGTCGGGGGCGACTCGCGACTGAGCGGCACGCCTCGATACCTACATCGCTTGCAGAACGTCGTCGCTCGCTGCTCGTTACCGCGATACTTTGTTTTTAATAATTTTAAGAACAACTTACAAACAAAATGATTATTTATTGCAGTGCGTTTATAAATAATTCCAGGAGGAATATAAATATATCCAATAATTTATCCAAATGAAGTAATTTTCTTACTAGGTAGGTATGTAGGTACGAGTAATATTTTTAGTGGTGGGCGAAATTGGACTCATGTCATCTAGACACGTGATAGCGTGTCAAGCCAAGTTCAAGATATCTTTTATTTAATGCATATATTACAATACTTTTTAAATTGGACAAAATATACTTTATTTACAACAAATATGTACAAAATACAATCTATATATAGAAAATTTCCTCAAGCCTGCCGCTGCTTCCGATTAACGGCAGGGTTCCCAGAAGGCTGGCAGCGTTTCCTCTTTGGATAGCCAAGCTGACGCGTTGGCGGAAAAAGCTCCCCGCCCGCTGGTCTCCGGAGGTCTCGATCAATTTTGATGACAATACTTATATGTATTTAAACTGTTATAATTTAGTACATTATATAATAATGTAGACACTGTTATTTTAGGTTTCAAGTGTGTGATAATGACATTATTTTCATTGTTTACAATGGTTGTAATAATGATTAGGTACAGTTGGACATTATATAAAACGTTAATAATAACATTCATATGTGCAATAAAGGAATTTCATTCTAATTCAATAATTTATCCAATGTAAAAAAAAATCTAATACTTTGCCCTCATTACTTTCGAGTAAGAGTTCATATTAGTGTGATCAAAGTCCATTATTTGTGTCATCTTGGTATTATAACGCCTAATTGTAGTAGTTTTGGAGTTTGGGTAGTGGAATTCTTCAATGGGAAATTGGGAACTAGCAAATTCCTCGAGTTTGGGCGAGCGTGTCGTAAGACTAGGCTCGTTGTAAGTCTAAACTTGACGCCGCGATGATAACGTGCAAAGCTGTTAGGCTCGGCTTGCCTAGCGTAGACGCACCTCAATAAATTATACTTATAATTATTAAAAAAATTACCCAGCTTTCTAATTTTTATTTCCTAGTGTGACAGCCCTACAAGAATAGGCTAATATAATAGACGTTTGTAGGGAGCTGTTGCTCTGTATAATATAATCCTCTGTGGTGGTAGCCAGCCAGGCGGGCACTGCAAACCTACCACCTATAAGTATATGGCTTCCTCACGATGTTTTCCTTCACCGAAAACTCAAGCTTACTGTAGGATTTGAACTTGGTACCTTCGTATCGGCATCCGACGTCACTACCACAGCTATCATCACCTATTATGCAAGGAAATAGTTGTGTACTTAAACTGGAAGTCAAACAAGAGCAAAATATTCAAGCTAACAAGGATTTTCAGAATTGCTATTTACTCAACACAGAATAACCCTGTATACGAAGATAACCCAAGCGAAACAAAAACGCTTGTTAGCTTCAAAAATCTAAAACGATACAGGTGCTCACATATCCAAACAGATAAACGCAATTTAAGCAACGCAACCTTCATATATTACAACTAATACTGGCAATCTAAAATCAACCATAAAACTAACTCTATAAAGTAGTTATTAGCTCGGCTGTTCTCCTGGAGAGCTCATTCCCGGTGTAGTAGGAAATGGCAATAGTGAAGGAGATTGACCGTTGGACCTTAAGGGAGGGTATCGTTTGTAACGTAATCGGAATCCCGTGTTATTAATGGTGGAGTCGTTTGGATTTTTGTGGGATGGTGTGAAAAGGTTTAATCGTATTTATTTTGTGGAATTTCAATTCTGAATTTTAAGGATTCTGAGTCAGACTTGCTAATAATCCTAATTCTATAACTGTAATAAATGCAGATGTGTTTGTTTTATTTGTTACGCTTTCACACAATAACTGGTTTTTAGATAGCTGGTATGGAGAAGAACAGAGGCTATGTTTTATCTCGGGAACGTGTGTGAAATCACGAGAAACGGCAATAAAATCTACGTTTCACCAAAATAATTTCACCGTATTACAGCTATTACCAATTTTAGGATAGAAATATAAGTTTCCAATTTTATATTTTAAGTTGTTTTTAAGAGAACTAAATAGTAGGATAAAATAATAAGTTTATTATAATATAACGCTGTTGTTCTCACAATAGCTATTTTCATTATAATTAGAAAAACACCTACAAAGCCAGTCTGGAAAGTACTTCGCTAACAAGTCAATCAGCAATCAACATACACAGAAAACGCTCCAGAGCTTGTGTAGTGGCTTCAAACGGATCTCATTTCAGGGAATAGAGAACGTTGGCGGCAAATGAACCCGACCTTTTTAGGGCCGTCAAAAGGGTAAGTGCGAAATGAGCACTACATGCTGTTACACTGATTTAAGGTTGCTAGAAGGGTCATTTACTTCCATTCAACATGAGACAGACATTAGAAAGTCACAGGAAAAATCATTTGAAATTGTTCAAACGTTGTAGACACACCGAAAATACGGATACAGCGTTTTGCATCCTCATTTATAATGCGTACAGCAAGGGAGTGGTACTTGCTTCCGGCGTCTGTTTCCCGAATCTTACAATCTAGGGACTTTAGGTTGAATAGGTTTCTTCTGGGTCAGCGTGTTCCATTTTAGGCTTCGTCATCGTCAGCGGCGGGCGGGTCAGTGGCCAAACGCAAGGCCATTGTATTAAAAAAAACATCGGATTTCAAATTCAAACCTGAAGTAAATCAGCTTTCTTGTAATATTCTTGTGTAAAATACTCTTTATCTGATCGAGTGAAGGCTGATTTTGATTTCTTGTCCCACTCGCTTAACTTCTCGTATCCTATCATTTTAGTCCTTCTCCATTATCTTGAGCAGCATTAATGGCTCCTCCTACTTTATCAAAACCTTCGCACTCGCAATGTTGGCTCACATCGGGGCAACGGCCGCAACTTTCTAAGTCACAAGTCTGGCCTCATATGGAGTACTGTTGTCATCTGTGAGCGAAGGCACCTCGATACCAGCTAAGGCCTTTAGACTCGGTTCAGCGACGTGCAGCTAGAATTGTCGACGATCCCGAGCTCAAAAACGGAGAGCCCTTCAGTTTGAGGACAGACTTAAATTTGCCACCTTATGTGAGGTACACAAGCGACGGGGATTCCATCCTCACTGATTGAAACCAGAACGGTTTCGAACGGTGCGGTCTAAAAAGGAGCTTCCTTCCGCGGACGCTAAGATTGTGGAATGAGCTCCTCGCCGTGGTTTTCCCAAAGGAGAGCAAGATGGGGTTCTTCAGGGTGTGAAGAGATTTCTGCAGGGTCGGCAACGCGCGAGTAATACTCCTGGTTTTACAAGCGTCAATAGGATACGGTAACTGCTTACCCTCAGGACGCCCGTATGCTTGTTTGCTACCTAAGTATTATAAATAAAAATACATAGTCATCACTAGAAAGTCTTTCTTCCTTATATAATTCGTATTACAGGTTAATAGGGTAGGTACTTGATTATATCTACCTAGCTGGCTACCACTCACACGTTGAAAATCTGTTCAAGCACACTCACACAACTCTACCAGTTCGTTCGGCGAACTCCACCTTCGGTCACATCATTTTCTTACCATATAGGTATTGAAATAATTGTATTCAAACACAAGTGTATAAAAATATGAATATAGCATTTACTATATGCTCGAATTAATCACGAGGCTCGACCGTCGAAAAAAGGTTGCTTGCCTATCGGATTTCTACAGAATACATTGAGTGTACGCAGCTATTGCACCATCCCGATTTTTATACCGAACCACAAGACGCCAGTAAAATTTTCACCAGTACGTTGTTGACATTCCGAAAATACGGACAGAGAGACATAATGCGGACCAGCAAGGGAGTCGATCTTGCTTCGACGTCTGTGTTTCCTGACTCTTACAATATAGAGACTTTCAAGGCCAGATTAAATGTGTTCCTTCTGGGTAAGCGTGTTCCATCTTAGTCTTTGGCATCGTCCCTTATGGTCGGGTCAGTAACAAAACGCAAGCCCATTTAAAAAATAAATTAATGAAAAAGCTAAATTCACAAGTCAGTTCCAGTAAACGAACCGTACCGTACTACAGTTGTTTATAGGTATAAACATGAGCACCATACGGCTCCGCGTTGCCAATTGTAACAATCAAAGGCTGCGCTAGACCCTGACTGAATTTGTTGCTTCATTCGTCATTCCGCCTTCATTTGTACCCGAGGGTATGTTGTTGAACACGTTACTCAAAGGGTCCCTATTATCGACTGATTCAAAACATTGAGGATAATTTTCATTGTTGAGTATGCTTTGTGACTGGAAGGACCGTATTGTGCTTGAGTTTGTTGATTATATCTATGTATAGCAATGGATTTTCTGTAGGATGTTGTTTTACTTTGTTGTTAAACTATTTTTTATTTTTTGTTTGTTGTTAAACTTTCGTATAAATTTTTCTGTTCAGAGGGCCAACCACAAGTCCTTAAAAATATTATTATAACCTTACTTGTCTTTTGTCCTGTTTTGACGTCGGATGTCAAAGAAGGACAAAAGGCAAGTAAGGTTAAAATAATATTGTTTTAAGAGCTTGTGGTTGGCCCCCATTTATGATGAGATGTATGTACTAATTTACCTATTTATTCTTATTTTACTGGTTGGTATGAATCCTGTGTTTGGTACTTTATTAACTAAGTCAGTAGGACTACTTATGAAAAGAATATTTATTTAATAATTGGTAGGTAATAACGTTTCCAACTATAAAAATAGTCTATAAAACTGATATAAATCAACTAGTTTAGTAAACTGTTTTATCAAAAACTTTTAATGACCTCAAGTTCAAAAGGTAATTTGTTTACTAAACTGCGCTTAAGGTAATCAGAAGGTCATGGTTCAATTTAATTATTTGATAAAATACAGTTTTCATCTCAAAATTTATAAACCAAATAATAACATGAAAATTAAAAATTTACTTGAAACAAGATCACTAAACGCACACCGAGATTGCAAAAAATCAAATAAAGTTCTCTTTTCTGTCTCTACAAAAATAGCTTTGCCGTTAAGAAATCTTTGAAAAACATTAAATCTGAGATACAAGGCTTATTCTTGATCATAAAATTACTTTTGCAGCTACAAACTCTAAAAGTGTGAGGTTATTTTAAAAAGAAATCTTTTGAAGAGCGTGTTTGATATTTAGAGGCGTCGTTTTCCCAATTTACTAAAGCATAAGCACCGGTGAGGTAGGGTGGGATTTTTGGATGAAAATTTATATTACAAGAGCTCTATTTGAAGATTTTCATTGAAGGAAAGCTTTCTTGAGAGATGAGTTCTTGTGAGTGTCTCATTTTAGTTTTATGAAAACTTGTGAGTGTTCCTATATAATATGTTTCATACTTAGCTACTTAAATTAAATATAAGGAAGGTAGCTTGCGAGCTTTACTAAAATTTCTCAGGACCTAATACTTTCATAACCAGTTTATTTAAAAAACATAACCGAAAATAGATTCTGATCACTTAGAGCACACAAAGTAGTTTACCAGATTTGAGTAGGTATACATAGGAAGCACGTCCTAAAAGGCTCAAAGAAAATTGAGGGCAGTAAAATTTCAAAATAGAATTTTTCAGAATTTATCTCTTGAAATTGTCCGTAAAATTGCTCGGCGAAGCTCGAAGCGAGACTTAACTGCGCTTCACGTATGTATCACGTATCTCAAGTTGAGATTTTGAAAGATATTAGGGTGTCTTCCTGTAAAGGAATATCATCAGTGACATAAATGAAAATATGTCTCTGTGCTTTTGAATATTATGTCTTGTTCGTTTGGTTCATGTGATATTTTTACTTGTACTATGTGTTACTATTAATATCCAAGCTTTCTGTATATAAGTTAGGTAATTTTGTTTTAATGCTGATGCAGTGATATTAGAACCTCTTTGTTTTTATGAGCTGACTATTATTATGAAGAAAAAAAAGGAAATTTAATTTGGACTTCAAAACTTGGAATAATTTTACTTAATGATATTGTAAGCATCTTATGTCCTTACAATTTAGCAAACCTATGAAGGATTTGTCATGTTAAACAAAATTCATACTTATTCATTAAAATAACATCGTGTTAAATAAACATTTCACCTGACCTTTGCACCACGTTTCACAATAAACAGTGTGGGTTAAGACGCGATTAACGAATCCTGAATAAGGAGCCGCCCCCTAGATTTTTGAGAGTAATATGAGCTTATGAGACGGTAGGTATACGTTTCTTGTAAATGTTTAAGTCTCTTTCATATGATCAAAATTAAGAAGATATTTTTAGTTATGTGAGTAGTGCTTCCAGATCGCGAAAGCAAAATCCCACCAAAAACATTTTTATGTAAAATGTTGCCAAGACATATGGCTCGCACTGTCAAAAAGTTATCAGATCTCATGTAGAATCAAGCTTATAACTAAACGTCCTAACTCTACAAGCCCTAACTTCAAAAACTATACACACCGTAGTCAAAATATGTGGCTTGGCCGTTTCGCTGCCGTCATATGGTGAAAAATATATTTACTGTTCATCACCTTTTTTGTTATACAAAAGTTCTTGTAGTAGTAGTATGATCCACCCGGTTGTAAGCGGTTACCGTAACTATATATGGACGCTTATGATGCCACGTATATTGAATCACAAGGGAAGCTTGCAATTCCCAGCGCATCACTCACGCGTTACCGACCCTTCCCTCCTCCCCAATGAGCTCTGGCAACCTCACATGCAGGAACAACATATTGTTATTTGGCAGTGGTATTCTGTGAGGTGATGGTACTTCTCCAGTCAAAATGCTTATATCAGTTTATCTACAGAAAGCTTATCTTAAAGCAGTCGTTTAACTAATTAACTGCACTTTGGAAAGTGTCTAGACTGAAAGACAACTCTTGCAATACAATTGTTCATGTTTAATTTAAGCTAGCTGCAAATTGACGCTACTATCTCTTTTACATGCCAAAAACTATTTCTTAGCTCAATATTTCTACTTCGTATTCAATAATAGAAGAAAGTGAAGTGCTAATCTTACCTGTGTTACAGTTTTATAAAAATATTATATTATATTCTGTAAGTAATATAAAAGTTATATCAAAAATCATGGAGAGTTGTCTCTGAGTGTTTGAGAAGGTTAGCATAATGTGATTTTTGTTTTTTATCTTTTTATTTTTATATCACTAATGTGGCAAACAAGCATACGGCCCGCCTGATAGTGAACAGTTACCGTAGCCTATGGATGCTTGCAACACCAGGGGTATCACTCGCGCGTTGCCGACCCTTAAGAAATCACTTCACACCTTTATTGAAGAACCCCATGCTGTACGCCATTGGGAAAACCACGGCGGGGAGCTCATTCCACAGTCCGAGCGTCCGCGGAAGAAAACTCCTTTTAGCCCGCACAGTTAGAAACAATTCTGGTTTCAATGTGTGAGCATGGACTCCCTGTCGATGGCGATGGAGAGTTGCGATGGTGAAAGGTAGCCGTGGGCGTCAAGTCGAACAATTGCTTAGAGCACTCTCCGTTGTACAAGCGGTGGAACACACATAAGGAGGCAAAGTCTCTCCTGAGACTTAGGGGCTCTAAACCGCTTGTGAGCTCTTTATTATTTATTTTAACTACATATTTCTTTTGTGTGTCTTTATTTGATGCGTATAATCAGTTTCTTTCATTCATGTATGAATTACACCTAGCATTTTTTTTTAGTAAGCTTCTGGCAATGGGATAACAAGACTCTGCCCACCGGTTCAGACTGGAAACAATACAGATAAATATACGGAATATGGAAAAAATATAACTAAAATCATCTCGACATATGAAGAAATATCTTTATTTATCATTAAATATATTATGATGAGTTTAATTTATTCCCCGTATGAGTAACAAAGAATTTTCCAAAGTCCATAAAGTTTCCACCCAGAATGTTTGGAACTACGCCATGATGAAATAAACCCAATTTTTTAGTTTTAATAAACCCAAAAGCACTAGTTAGCTGGCAGTGCGAATATCTGGCAACAAATAGAACTGGGTGAGCGGAGGCTTATTCACAAATCCTGCTGACTGCAGGCTGGTGCTTTATCAGTAATAACGATTTAATTACGATATTAGAACGAGATGATATTTATTGTACTAAAATAAAATGTGTCGTATTTGTGTTTAGTTTTAGTAATCCTAATACTAAATAATATTATAAATGCGAAAGTGAGTTTGTTTGTTTGCTACGCCTTCACGATTCAACTACTCAACGGATCATCATGAAATTTGGCCTGCAGATAGCCTGGTATGAACATAAGCTACTTTTTATCCCGGGAACGCGGATGAAACTGCGGGGAACAACTAGTATTAAATAGATACACTTTTAGGAAATCAACTTTTTTTTACTCTTATAGGCCTGTGTTTGACCGCAATCTCACCATGGTAAGTGATGATGCGGCCGAAGGTGGTAAGCACACAAAGCCTAGAAGGAACTGGCTCTCAAGTGAAGCTATCGGAACACACCGAAAGGTGCTTGGCGACAGATTTTCAACTTGAGGGTGGTAGCCAGCCAGGCGGGTACTACAGAGTACCCTACCACCGTGCTATGGTTTCCTCACGATGTTTTCCTTCACCGAAAGCTCAAGCTCATTGTAGGATTCGAACCCGGGACCTTCGTCTCGGTATCCGACGTCACTACCACTGAGCTATCGCCTTAAAATCAACTGTCATTGTTACATTAAGTTAAATATAAAAAAGCTTTTCTATTGTTTTAGCTTTTTTATTGATAAAATACGTTGGCTATTTGAATATTGTTAAAGCAAACAGTAAAATTAAAAAAACCTATCTTAACCCGATGGTTCTCGCGAGGGACGCGCGTCCTATTAAAACAATTGATGTCATTGTTATATTTTTAATCGCGAGCCAAGCGAATAATATTACGACAAATTAATTTAATTGCCACGTCGTAAGTCGTAATAACAGTCAGTAGTGGCAGCACCGCATTGCAGTACGACGGATTATCAGCCACTATTTTTTTCAATTAACAAGCCAAATGAGTTCGCTTGGACTTCAAAATTAAATTTTTCTTACAAAACCTGTTGTTAGAATTAAGAATTTAATTAATTCGACATTTTCATCTACAAGTCAGTTTTAATCAAAATGGGTGCAACAATCAACTCGTCATACATTTTGAGCGACAGATTGAATTCGGATGAGTGTTGCTTTTATAGAGTTCCGTACTCAAAAGGTGCCAACGGGACCCGATTACTAAGCCTTCACTGTCCGTCCATCCATCTGCCCACCTGGCTGTTAGTGGGCGGTATCTCATCAACTGTAATAGGTAGACAGTTGAATTTTTCACAGAATGTGTATATACTACCGCTACTACCGCTATAATAACAAACAAGTAAAGTAAAGTTTATGTTAAAAAAATATTTTTAATGCAAGCTTTTTTTGGTGACTTTACTTTTTGTTGCGTTGTCTTCCAATATACTAATGTATACCAAATATAAAGTCAATCCAACCACTGTAAGTGGGTGAAATTCGATTTGCAGGATTTGACCCGAACATACATAAGGTCTTCTGAATTCTTAATAGCTACAAAGATCGCAGCCCAGTAAAACTTCAGTTAAATAGCTAAGCTTTTAAAATATCGGGCTGCTATCTTTGTAGCTTTTCAGAATTCGTCCTATTTCTTACTGTACTATGTTACCCCACCGGACGGTCTTCCCCGTATTGACCTTACATTGCAAGTTAATAGTCGTTTAGAATTCGTCTTAACGGAATCCTTCGTGTGCGAGTCCGACTCGCACTTGACTGTTTTTTTAATTTGAATAGGCCAATCACAATCCCACCATGATGTTTGAAGATGTAGTCGACAGTAGTAAGCATACCAACCCTAGAAGATCATAATACAAAATATTTGCTTAGCTAAACAGAACCCCTATAGCATCACACTTTTGCATTCCACAAGCATAAGCAATATTTTAAAAGGCAAGCTGTTAATTAAAGTAGGTGCAGGTAAGCGGTAGTCTTCAGCCAATTAATTATAACGAACAGCTGTTGCGAGCTTGGGAATATCACGACTCAGAAGTTGGAAACTACCGTGAAAATGTTGCCTTGTTTCCTTCCACGTTAATAGGAGATGTTTAAATACCTTTTGAGATGGTGAAATGTTTTTAATTGGTTTAATAGTTCATCGTTTTTTAATGTTGTGTGGGAAGTTGAACATCTTTTTAATAGTTTTCTATAAAACATGGAGGTTATGGGAGAACATACGGCCTTCTTTGTTAAGCCTTTAAAATTATTAATTTATAAACCGGAAACTTTATCACTCGGGCAGGCACAAAGGAATCTAAATATAAGCTCTATCTCTACTTACACACTTAATCCGTATCAAAATACAGATATATTTTCTAAAGGTAGGCAATGGAACAGTCAACAGGAACCTGTACGCGATAGGGTCCGAAACGGGCATTCGTTGAACAATAAATGCTATACCGATAGAACTTACAGTCTATAAACTGAATTGGAAATGGGTAGACCGAATCCCTCGATGTGAAAGGTTTTCGAACCTCTACCACGTACCGGAAAGCTCCCAGTAAGACGAAATCTCATCAGATACCACCTTGATACAGGTAATTTAAGAACTTTCTTTGAGGAAATTAAAGGGGGTGCTCTGTTCAGCAATATATGCTTTAGATCGAATATGATGATGATGATTGTATATTGACCAACCTGCGTATCGAATCTGAAACTCTATGCTGAATGATTTAAGGCGATGATAGCTCAGTGGTAGTGACGTCGGATACCGAGACGAAGGTCCCGTTTCGAATCCTACAATGAGCTTGAGCTTTCGGTGAAGGAAAACATCGTGAGGAAACCATAGCACAGTGGTACTTTGTAGTACCCGCCTGGCTGGCTACCACCCTTATGTTGAAAATCTGTCGCCAAGCCCCTTTCGGTGTGTTCCGACAGCTTCACTTGAGAGCCAGCTCCTTCTAGGCTTTGTGTGCTTACCACCACAAATCTACATTTGTGTGTAACTTTGATAATCAATCGACATGAGAGACTCTAAAGGGACTGAGAAATTGCATGCACAAACTGCTGTGAGCAACATAGAAGTCTATAAAATACGGTCTGATACGTTTTAATGACGTCATAAAGAACTGATTACTGGATAGAGCAACCGAACCGAGCTATTGATGTTTGACGGAAGACAAACGAAGGGAGAGCTTGAAAGTCTTTGATGACACTTTGACATTGTTTTTCTCCGTAATTGTTTCTTGGCTGTGAAATAACACAAGCTTATCTATGGCTATGTGACTAAAATGAATGTTTCATCTTTTCGTTAAACATTGTATACGGTCATATTATCTTCCAGGTATACAAAATACATTTATACTTAAAACAATGATTTTATTTTATATATAAGCTTTAAATATATTTTCGGATTAATCAAACAACGTTCGTTTTATGTACAAAACCCCGGTCTTAATTACCCCGTAAGAAGAATTATAAAATTGTAATAGCTACAATATTATAACAACCGATTTTAAACCTAATGCAATTATAAATAGCACTGAATTCAGGCGTCGAAGATATTTTAGTGTTGGCAGTAAATTTTAACCCGCTCCCGACCACTTGTATTCAAGCCTGTTAGTTACGTATAAAAATCTACCCCCGAGAGTGGAATGCATTTTGTTTATGCTCACCTAGTTAGCTCTCTCTTGTATGAATAAAGTGGGTATTATTGACCTCAGCTTTGGTTGAAGTACATGTTACGTGCATAGAAAGAATGGGCATTGCAAGTCTACGGTCGTATATTGGTCCGTGGTATAGTAAACGCCATCCATATGGCGTGGGTACGAAAGAGAACAAATGAGTTTGACCATTGACTGTATATCCGCCAATACTGTGGTTCTAGTACCTAATAGTAGTTTCATGGTGCATCCATGCTGCGCTAACCAAGCACGAGCCAAGCTACGAATGGACAGAATTCGTTCGTTGCTCGCGATTTCAAGTGTACGTATTTAACGAGTCTACAACGAGCACGATGCGAATCCCTGTGTTCAAGAAAAAACTGCCAATCGGGCGGAGCGCTCGCGAACAAGGAACGAATCCTGTTCGCTCGTGGCTTGGCTCGTATTCGCTTCGCGTAGCATGTACGCACCATTATACCTATACCTAATACCTGAGATTCATTTGTTTATTTTTATACCATGGAATTTTAAATAGCGATTTAAATAATCTCCATTAACGCAAGACCTATTAAAAATAATCGGTAAAAGGTTTTTCAGTTCTTATATTTTTTGTCTCATCAACAGTTGAGAGGGGTGATAGAGTTTATATCTTTGTATCTACAATATTGATAAAATTGTCAAGTTTTATGTTTACCAATTAACAATTTATTTTATTTTATAGATTCTAAATGAATGAATCAAGCTGAAACAGAAAGTCACACATTTTAATAAAAACTGAGCCAATACAGGATATATCGAAGAATTTTGTTTTCCTTTACTGTACAAATACAGCGTGTACCATTAAATGGAGTGGAGATTTCACGGTGTCTGCCTCTTGAGAGTTGACATGGATAAATTGAACTCCTCCGCCTTTTGCTGTTTTAGAGTTATTCGGGAACAATGTTAAAACGCCGCCTTTACGAGAACTCTTGTGAAGTATAAAACTAATTTTGCTGGGGTTTGTGAGATGAGTCATGTTACGCAAGCCACAGATTTACTGTGTAAGGAATAAAAACCTTATTCCATAACGACTGAGGTCGATGTTTCTGTCTCATTAGTCAAATAATATGAATAATGTAACTTGACACTGGCAAAAATAAGTACGAAAATGAATTTAGTTGTCATACTACAAAATAAGATTAAACAAAAGAGTTATGTATTGTTTGTCAAACGCATGGTAGTGTATGTAATGTTTCGCATTGTAGTGTGTATAACTTTTTTTTTCACATTAAATTGCATTATTATATCAAAATATTAGCTTTGTGCACTTCGTCCCCATATAAACTTTACCTAACTATGCTAAATCTCACTCATTGAATAATTCCTTACACCCTTATTCATAATAAAGTTATCAAACGTTGATTAGCTAAAATTCCGAAGTCTTTATCTGACAGGTGACATTTAGTGATCGAAAGAGTGAGACGGGGCACACCATTACACTGATTTAGGTAAAAAGCGATTATGAATAAGGGGGTAATTCTATAATATATTAATTTTTAATAATCCTTAGTCATCATTATCATCATCATATCAGTCTAAGAATGTCCACTGCTGAAAATAGGCCTCTCACATTAATTTCCGCTTAGAACGGCTTGGACCGGTCAAGAGTCGCTGGGCTCCGATGGATGCAAGCGGCCCAAAACCGTTCCAAGTGGATAATCCATAGTAATTTTGATGATATCAAAAAATATTATTATTGTACAGAACCGCTCTCAATATCTTATTTAGATATTTGTTTCTTTTCGATCAAATGGTTTCCTTTCAGTTTACTTTGATTCGTATACGACGAAGAAAATTTAAAATTATAAAATGTACATGGATAATAAATCAATGCCAAAATGGTATTCCCATTACGCCTACAGCGATAGGCATAAAAATAAAATTTACACTGTTTTATATTTTGATATTCCTTATGATTTTTGAATAGTGATAAGAAAACATTATAGATGCTAAAGCACATTGAAAAAAAGAAGTATCCATACAGGAAAATATTTGTAGTAATATACATATAATTTACTTTTATGAGTTTTAAATGATAGTGACGTTGGTTGCCGGGACGAAGGTCTTGGCTTTGATGGCGTAAATTATAAACTAAAGGAAACATCGAAATAAAGCCACAGTGCTTAAAGGACCTGGAGAGAACCAGAGGTGATGACAACGAACTGACGTTAAGTAACCTTTGTATCCTTCCAGCTAGCAATTGAGACCTATTTCCTAGTCTTTGTGTTTGGTGAAGATAATGATCACATACCTGTCTACCAAAATAAAATTATATTTACCGTCGAAAAGGCAAAATCGGTAAAATAAGGAACAAACAAACGTACGGAACAAACAAAACCCTTATTAGCCAAAAAGGGCTTGCGTAATGATAAACAAAAACCCTTTCTTATAACGAAATTGGCCGATTTCTTTGCAAAATATTTCACGGTCAATTTCCTATTTATCGTGGCTACCTACTTTTGTTTTTTGTATTAAGAATAAATTTCTTTGTTTTGAAGTGCTTGTTTTGGGCATGAAATTACGTTATTTTTTGTGTTCAATTTAATTTTAAGTATCACAGTCAGATGATTTTTATTTAAAGCTTAATTTCCAAACTTTGGAAATTATTGAAAAGATTTTCTAACCAATATTTGGAATAGCTTCGAAATTTCGTGTAGTGGCTCATTGTTATTACGTACTTATAACTGACCACTAACACAGTTTTACTAACATTGGCCCTGATTCTGTTGTTTATAACTAAAATAATTTTAGTCTAAATATGTCTCTTTCTAACAAAGAACATAAGAAAAGGATGTAAGTAATTTAGTCCTGTCAAATTAGTCCAATGCTTCTTTTCAATATAAATTTAGTCGCCATCTATCGCGGTCATGTCTAAATAACCACAAATGAAGACGGCAAAGACTAATTTGACAAATTAAATATGTTCTATCCTTTTTCAATAATGTTTGTAAAAAAGAGATGTGATGTGACTAAAATTAGTTTAGTGCGATTTACAACAGAATCGGCACCATTTGATTATGGTAATACTGTGCCACTAATGGTGTGTTGTTTACGCGGAGGTAAATTAGCCCCTCTGCTTTCCCTTCCTGCACCACTCCTGTCACACCTAAGATACGGTACATCCCTGAAAACCTTCGCTTTCCAATAATTTTCATGTCAATTTTCAAGAGTTCATTAGTCAAATTGAAGCTACAAGTCAAATTCCACTTAGTGTTCAAAATGTAACAATTGTTTATGGAATAAAATGCTTTTATACATTTGTTAACACTATTGGCTGGCAAATTTACATAAAATAGCTACCGTGACGGTGGCCATTACTACTCGATCAAGATTAGCTAAAACAGTTGCCGCTAATATAAGGGCGCGTCTTGATGCTACGTTTAGACAGAAATTAGTCGCTGTTGTTTATTGTTTATACTTGCGCCATTTAAAAGTATTAGAGTGTTTGAAGAACGATGATGCCCTGTTACACGCTAAAAGTCCGGTTATACGCTCTAAGACTAGGTTATACTTAGCGTTCAGGATTTATAACATTTATAGAATTAAATTTAGCAAGTAAGTTTTTACATTGTAATTTTTTTTTAAATAAGTAACCACTTTTCTAGATAAGGTAATTTTTATACTCTATACCGCCACATTTATCTTTCATTTTTTTTTTATAATATTTACTTTTAGACGGGCCAGCTGGCGCGGTTGGTTAAGACTCTGGTTAAGATTCCACCTATCGCGCCGTAGTTCGTGGATTCGATTCCCACACAGGACATGCATTTGTGTGCATGAACATATCTGTATGTCTTGAGTCTGGTTGTAATTATGTATATTAAGGACAAATAAAAAGTTGTATTTGTATTATATCAGTTATCTAGTTTCCGTAGTACAAGCTCTGCTTAGTTTGGGATTAGATAACCGTGTGTGAAGAATGTCCCAGGATATTTATTATTTATTTTTTCGATTCAGTAAAAGTCATTTCAAGTCTAAACGAGGCTCAAGTGGTAGTTGGAGTATCACTAATTCCGCAATTTGTTTGCTTCCACTTTGACAAATAGCGATAGATAAGAAATTCGTGTTAATGGAGATGTTTATGCTTTAAACAGAGCTTTATTTTGTATTGTTTATTTTAAACAAAAAAAAAAACAAATATATGTTTTTAAAGCGATGATAGCTCAGTGGTGACGTCGGACACCGAGACGAAGGTCCCGGGTCCGAATCCTACAATGAGCTTGAGTTTTTGGTGAAGGATAACATCGTGAGGAAACCATAGCACGGTGGTAGGGTACTTTGTTGTACTCTTCTGGCTGGCTACCACCCTCAAGTTGAAAATCTGTCGCCAAGCACCTATCGGTGTGTTCTGACTGCTGCACTTGAGAGCCAGTTCCTTCTTGGCTTTGTATGCTTTTGGTGAAAAACAGGCCTATATAAAATAAAATAAAAGTTCTCAATGGCAATTTAATATAGAATCTGTCTGAATTGGCCTTTTAATATAGAATCTGTAAAAAATCTTAATGATTTTTTTCAAGTACTTATTTCATGTTTATGTAAAATATTTTAATAAAACATAACAAAAAAAGATTGCACGACCGACAGTTTGTTTATTGGCTGATGAACATTCCTGTGCTTTTTGCTGCAATAAAATACGAATATTCCAGCAAGTTTTTCAATATAACAGTGAACTTTGTTTACTAAGAAATAACATTTAATTTAGCCTTTTCTATTAAAAACATTCTATGCATACCTCTGTACTACAAATTGAAAATGTTGTTTTTTCCTGCAATTATTTAAACAAAAGAAAATATTTCGCTCAGTTGCACAAAAGAATTAAAATAATAAGTTTATTCTAACTTTAATAAGTTGTGTAAACTGTAGGCTGACCACACCTTTCTAGGCGCTGTGTTTACAAAATATACTGGTGCCGATTCTGTTGTAAATCGCACTAAACTAATTTTAGTCACATCTCATCTCTTTCTTACGAACATTATTGAAAAAGCATAGAACATATTTTAAGTTGTCAAATTAATCTTTGCCGTCTTATTTTGCGTGTATTTAGGCGTAACCGCGATAGATGGCGACTAAATTTATATTGAAGCAACATTGAACAAGCATTGGACTAATTTGACAGGACTAAATTTCTTACATCCTTTTCTTATGTTCTTTGTTAGAAAGAGACATAGTGAGATTAAAATTAGTTTAGTTGTGAACAACAGAATTAGGGCCAATATCTGTCACTTGCTAAACAAAAATCACTTTCGCGATTTTGGCGCCTAGTACCAAAGAAGACTTTTACTTTTATGGTTGTACCCTTTCCGTTAACTCTTATACTCGTAATAATAAATCGTAGTAATTTTTAGCATCTAGAAACTTTTATACATTTGTTATAATACCTACAATATACTACAAACCTCTCTTAAACCCCTCGCTCCATGAGTGGTCTAGTCTAGAAATCTTTTATTTTTCATCCAGGGTGTTTATAAAAATATATTTCTGGAACAATGCAGCCTTTTTCAATTTATGATCATTAAAATTATTAGAATTATTCATTTTACGAACACACGAACGCTTTATAGCATTTATCAAACAAAAACACTAGCGGAAGGTGAAAAACGGCTCATATCCGAAAACATTTCGGGAACCGATATCGGCTGTCGTAAACGTCACATTACTATAATCTCGCACCGAAATTAGGTCTCCATTCCGCCTCGCCCCAGTTTCCACAGCCACGTAGAATTTCTCTGGAAGTGCCACAGAGCTCATTTGCAATAAGTGCGGTCGCAATGAGGGGCATAATGCGACTTGGCCAAGTTACCTCGACTGCATTCACCGGGAGATTGCAATAACCGCCCCATCTTTGAATGCCGCATCTGAAAATTTGCTAGCTCTTCTTTTTACAATCGGCTCAATGGAAATCTTAGATTGCACAAAGCGTCAATTTGTATAAGTTATGTCGAAATTTGGATCGGGGTTTGCTCGTGCATTTATTAAAAGGATATAAAAGTTTTTGGAAGTTATTAAAGGTGTATTATTCTGGGGTATTCTGGAGCTGGGAGCTGGTTTGCCATCTGACATTCAAAAATGTTTATAAGCATCGAATTTTATCAATTATACAGATATGATACCAATCGAATAAGTTTTAATTATAAATGAAGTGAGCCTATAGTAATTAGTTAATTTCTTTGTTACCTATATTTAAAACAAGATCATAAATGTTCTAAATTTTAGGTGTTGCATAACCCTGTAAATAAAAATACTAACTAAAAATTGTTTGAATAACGTAGAATTTATTTTTATGCTTATAACAAATAACAGCATTCGATTTATGATAATATTTTTTCATGAGGGTATAAATCATCAGCCGTGATTTTTTGCCGGTCGTAGTATGAACATTTTAATAAAGATACACAACCTTTTGATACTTTATGTGTACAAAGTCAAATATAAATCTGTTATTCTGAAAATACGTGAGATACAAACAAATCACAACATTTTTTAAATATACCAGGAAACTAAATAGAAAATGTCCTTTTCAAAGCTACACCAGCTTTTTTATCACAACTTTAGTTTTCACATAACACTGCATTAAAACCGCTTTATGTGTCCTGTTTACACGAGTACAAAGTTTTACTGTCGTTTGTTGTTTTGAACTCCGCAAAAATAGCTTCTAAGCTGTTGGGTTTGTAAATGAATATCGCGCTTCAATCCGCCGCGAGAGACGCTTGTGAAGAGTGAGGTCTCTAAAAATGGCAAATCTACTTAACGTTTACTCTTTGCGAGATTTTCATGGAGGATTTTCACTAATTCTTAATAATTATTGGCAATTTTCATCGCGATCGGTTCAGCGGTTTAAGCGTGAAAGCTTAACAAACAAACAAACAAACAGAGTTACTCCGGTATATTATGAAGATTAGTAATCGAAGAAACATTTTTCCCACCTCCTCCATAAGAATTCGTAATACGTAATGTATGCCGTTTCAAAGAGTCTTTTTAGTACTGTATAGTACCTATATGTAAATCTCAAAATATGTGTCTTACACCACTTTATTTGAGAACATCAAGTAACATCTGGCTTCAAGTGTTCTTTACGATCGAGTTACGATGGTAAGATGCAACGATTCCGGATTTGGCTGTTCTCCAACCACCAATCTCCTTAGCGCAATATCCCCTTCTGTATTATTGCAGTAGAAAACATAAATATGAAGTTGGTAACTGTCTGCTACTGATAATATAGTGGGTGTTAAGTTTTGTTGGCAACCGTGCTGTAAGCGCCTTTGTCGTCATAGAATTATGTGTTATTGTTGAGTGTACTTTATGCATCGTGGAAAAATCCTTTTATTGTAAAAAATACCAATCAAATTCCGCAACTAGTCAGTGTTTTGTTAGATTTTGAATAGTAAAGACCAATCACTGCATCGTGTGTTTTTGGTTTGGCCAATCAGAGTGAGTGTCCTTGACTTAGCCAATCAGAGCGTATTATCGGCGGTGGGAAATTGGCGGAATATATTTCAACCAGAATGAACGTCATTGCGCAACTTTGGATTAATTGTTCGATGACTTTATGCGATAGGGAGAGATCTTTTTGAAATGGACAAGCTATATTTTATATTGAAAATCCATCGTTTAATATCTACCGGTGTGTTTGAGGGACTGCACTTGAGAACCAGTTTTTTTTATGAACATACCACATTCAGTCCTAAAAATTTAGAAATATCTACCTATATATTACCAAACTTTTATTAAAATCACTTGCAAACTTATTTTCTCATTTATTTTGTTTTAAAAATAAACCTAATATTAACTATTGAAACAATAAAAACAAAAAATAAATAAATAGGTACTAGAATTAAAAATAATATTTATAATTGAAAATTAAAAGTACATCTAAATGCCAGTTGTTATTGCAACGTTAATTTGATTATAATGATAATAATAATGAAAGTGAACTTAGATCATAATATCAGACGTTCAGAGTATAAAATCAATTAAAAGCGATAAACATTACAACTCTCGAGTGGTTACCGATGGCGAATAAATCAACTCTAGTCCATTAGCAACTAAACCTAGACCGTAACTTTCAATATTGAAACTAATGAGGCATTCAGGGTCCAATTTAGACCTAGGGTAATTCAATTCTCTAAGGACTAGACAAATTAGAACATTAACTTGATGGAGGTTCGTATTGATACGTGAGATTTTGTTTCGTTACACTGCTTTTTGGGGTTCCGTTGTCAAATAAAGAGCCCTTATAGTTTCATCTTGTCCGTCCGTCCATCTGTATGTTACAGCCATTTTATGTAAACTCTACGTCGTATCAGTGGTCGCTTAAGGATGATATCTCGTAAAATACGGGATCTTTGAGAGCCTACTGCTTTTAATATATCAAAGCTATGATTCGTAAACTCATATACGTTTTTTTCGATTGTCGTCAAAATGAAGATATTTTGTCGAAGAAAACAACATATCTTCATTTTGACGTCTATTTGCCTTCTCTGAACTAATATGACTTATTGACTTGTTTCTTACGTTCGTAAAATAAAAGTTAACAAGTAAGTTTCTTCAACACACAAAATGGATCACTTCATCATCATCAGCCTGTGGTCGTCCACTGCTGGACATAGGCCTTTGCCAATAGTCGCCCCATCTTCCGGTCCTCCACTTTCCGCATCCACCTACCGCCCGCCAAGGTTCGCAGGTCATCGGTTCACCTAGCGGAGGGGCGTCCCACACTTCGCTTGCCTGTGCATGGTCTCCAGTTAGGAGCTCGTTTACCCCATCGGTTATCGGTTCTGCGACAAATATGGCCTACCCACTGCCAGTTCACGAGGTTTAGTCGATTAACTTTATAAGTACTACGAAACCCTATGTTATGCATGATCCAACATACACGATCTTGAGAGAGGTAGGGCATAACGGGTTATCTCGTTCAAAATTCGGAGAAGCCCGACTGGGGAAGTACCTCCGCCTTACAGAAGATCGCAGCCAAATAACACCACTTTAATGTGGTGTTGTGTTCCTGCGGTGAGTAAGGTCGCCAGAGCTCCATGAGGAGGCGCTGTGCTGGCAGTGTGTGGGGACCAGCGGTGTGGTACCAACGTAGGGCTGTGCAGGCACAGCGTGTTGTTGCGGCGGTTAGGGAGACCCGGTGAAACGGCTGCCCGCTGGCCGCCCGCAGGTTTTAGGGGTCCCGAACCCAGGGATCACATAATCTCCGCCCTGGGAGGCTGACCCACTGCCTCGCGCATAATCCTTGGTGCAGTTGGTCGTGCCGGAGGAGGAGACCGGAGTGGACCCGGCCGACTGTATCAGGGGGGGACCGGGGGCCCTTCCAGCTGCCGCACCAACAAACTGTATCACCTGAGCAGCATTCTGTCGGAGTGACACTGTGTTTTGTCCCTTCCGCTGCCAGCATAGTGCCTCCTCTCAAAACTCTCTTCAAATCCTTTTATAAATGGCCAGACGAAATAAAAGAAAACGTTCACCAGCGGCTTCCCCGTCCATATTATCTATGAACTTTTGCAATATCAGGGGTCTTCATTCGAACATCAATGCAGTCCACCAACACCTAGAGACTGCACAGCCGACTCTGCTATTTCTCACGGAGACGCAAATATCCTGCCCTGATGATACATCGTATCTACACTACCCCGGGTACAAGCTGGAGCACAACTTTGTGCGCCGTGCCGGGGTGTGTATGTACGTCAGGGAGGATATTTGCTGTCGCCGTCTCCATGGCCTGGAAGACCGGGACCTGTCGATTTTGTGGGCGCGCGTAGATCACGGTGGCTGCACCAAAGTCTACGCGTGCCTTTACAGGTCTCATAGTGGTGACGTGGACACAAAACGGTTATTTGAGCACCTGCAATTGACGACAGACAAAGTAATGGAGCAGTACCCCTCCGCGGAGTTAGTGATACTAGGAGACTTCAACGCTCACCACGTTGAGTGGCTTAGTTCTCGGTCCACTGACTTCGCGGGGAGGACTGCTCACGACTTTGCCCTGGCCTATGGCTTCTCACAACTGGTTGTTTCTCCTACGAGAATCCCAGATATTGAGAGCCATACTAGCTCCTTACTGGACCTTCTGTTGACTACGCGACCGGACAACTATACAGTGACAGTGGATGCGCCACTTGGCTCATCGGACCACTGTCTCGTCCGGACGCAAGTGCCATGCGCCCGACCTGATTCGCCCCGGCCTCCCGGAAGGCGACGTGTATGGCACTACAAGTCGGCAGATTGGGATGGATTGCGAGATTTCTACGCATCGTACCCGTGGAGACAGCTTTGCTTCGCATCAGATGATCCTGACACCTGTGCAGCTGCCGTCGCTGAGGCGATACTGGCGGGAATGGAATGTTATATCCCAAACCCGCTAGTGGCTGCAGGGGTGAAGAAACGACCGTGGTTTAATCGGCCCTGCAAAGATGCTAGATAAAATAAGCAGACTTTGTATGAGGCTTGGACCACGGCCCGAACTAGTGAAGATCCTAACATCTCTGATGCGAAACGCAAATTTAACGCTGCCTCGAGGTTCAGTAAGCGAATGATTGCCAAGGCTAAGTTCGATTTCGTCGGCAGGTTTGGTGAGAGGCTGACTAGCCTTCCATCTGGAAGTCGCGCTTTCTGGTCTCTTGCTAAAGCTGCTGAAGGAAACTTTTGCCAGTCGTCCTTGCCACCACTCCGTAAGCCGAATGGAAACTTGGCCCATAGTGCAAAGCTGATCTTTTGGGCTCTCTCTTTGCCTCGAACTCGATTTTGGATGATGGGGGCGCCACACCGCCTACCATCCCGCGGTGTGACATCTCCATGCCGGAGATCAGCATTACCCAACGGGAAGTCCGGCGGGAATTGCTTTCTCTGGACGTCCATAAGTCGAGTGGGCCAGACAGCATACCGGCAGTGGTGTTGAAGCGGTGTGCTCCTGAATTGTGTCCTGTACTGACGCGTCTTTTCGCGCTTTCCTTCACCAAAATGAAAGTCCCGTCTTCGTGGAAGACTGCCCACGTGCACCCAGTGCCCAAAAAGGGCGATAGATCGGACCCGTCGAACTACAGGCCTATCGCCATCACCTCCCTACTCTCCAAAGTAATGGAGCGAGTGATCAACACGCAACTCCTGAGATACCTAGAGAATCAAGATTTGTTGAGCGACCGACAATATGGCTTCCGCCACAGTCGCTCGGCTGGTGACCTTCTAGTATATCTCACAAACCGTTGGTCTCTCGCCATCGAGAGTCAAGGTGAGGCATTGGCAGTGAGCTTAGATGTGGCAAAGGCGTTCGATCGGGTCTGGCACCGGGGTCTCCTAGCGAAGTTACCAGCATACGGGCTTCCCGAGGGACTATGCAAATGGGTCGCCAGCTTTCTGTCCAGCAGATGCATAAGAGCAGTCGTTGACGGTAGTTGCTCCGATAGCATGGACATAAATGCCGGCGTCCCGCAGGGGTCTGTGCTGTCCCCAACACTGTTCTTACTGCATATCAATGATATGCTGTCTATTGAAGGTATTCATTGTTATGCAGACGACAGTACAGGGGACGCTCATTATACGGGCCGTGCTAATATCCCTCGTTCCGAGGTGGAGGAAAGCCGCGAACGGCTGTTGTCTGAAATCGAGAGTACACTTTCTAGTGTCTCCGATTGGGGTCGACTAAACCTAGTCCATTTCAACCCCACTAAGACACAAGCCTGCGCGTTCACCGCTAAGAAAACCCCATTTGCTGTAGCTCCACAATTCCAGAACACGTCCTTGAACATCAGTAAAAGCATTGGGATCCTTGGCGTCGACATTTCTAGCGATGTTTTGTTCCGTAGTCACTTAGAAGACAAGGTTAAGCTGGCATCCAAAAAGCTTGGAGTTCTCAACAAAGCGAAGCAGTACTTCACGTCGGGCCAAAGACTGCAACTTTATAAGTCGCAAGTCCGGCCTCATATGGAGTACTGCTGTCATCTGTGGGCGGGGGCACCTGGATACCAGCTTGGGCCTTTAGACTCGGTTCAGCGACGTGCTGCTAGAATTGTTAACGATCCTGAGCTCACAAGCGGTCTAGAGCCCCTCAGTCTGAGGAGAGACTTTGCCTCCTTATGTGTATTCTACCGCTTGTATAACGGACAGTGTTCTGAAGAATTGTTTAAGATGATGCCCACGGCTACATTCTACCATCGCAACTCTCGCCATCGACAGGAAGTCCATCCCCACATATTGGAACCAAAATTGTTTCGAACTGTGCGGTCTCAAAGGAGCTTCCTTCCGCGGACGCTCAGATTGTGGAATGAGCTCCCTGCCGTGGTTTTCCCAATGGAGTACAGCATGGGGTTCTTCAAAAAGGGTGTGAAGAGATTTCTGCAGGGTCGGCAACGCGCGAGTAATACCCCTGGTGATGCTAGCGTCCATAGGCTGCGGTAACCGCTTACCATCAGGCGGGCCGGATGCTTGTTTGCTAACTAAGTAGTATAAAAAAAAAAAAAAATACACTTGGCTGGTATTTTTGACTTGATGGTGCTGATAACTCTGTGGAGTGACATAACTGTAGTAATATACCTTTATGGGTTTATATAACAAAAATGTAAAGGATAATACAGAGTGAAGTAAGTAATTTTTTATCGTATCTCCAATTAACTAATGATTTTGCTCAAATTATGAAAAAAGCCTTATGTTGCTATGCTACGTATCAGACAACGTAAAAAACAACACCACCGATGTCCTTTATAGGCTATTTTTATTTTTATTCAGCGAAAAAGCTAATACGAAACTCATTTCATCGTTTCATGATATAAAATGTAGCAATAGAAACTGTTTGAATTAACTTTATACTGAGGCCGAAAAGTTTTTTAATAACGGAACATGACATATTTGACGTTCATATAACTCTGGTGTTTCGGATAAAAATTCCTTATAGGAATTTCAACAGATTTTGTTATAGAAATCCACAGGCTACTGGTTTTTCAAATTATGAACTCGTTTTTTGTCTCCTGGGAAAATAATTACTCTCAAAAGGGCAACAATGCCCTGCTGGTTGGCAATGTTGCCCTTTAAGGAGTACGATACCTTGCCGATGATCGGCTGCATAAAGATAGAATATTAATAGAGCGACTATACTAGAGTATGTGCCGTGAGATCGGGTATGTGCAACGCTGCCTTGAAACGAACAGTTTGAACGACTAAGTACATACAATGAATGCCAATTTCTAATTTTTTATCGATAACAAATGACAAGGAACCCTTATCGTCATTTTTTCTGACGGTAAATCATTAGTGACTCTTTTTACCCTCGTCGTAGTCGGGCTATTACTTTATCTATTTTCTGTTTGAATGTATTTCATAGCATTTGTTTTTGTTGGGTTATATCTCCACATTCAAATTTTTTAATATCTAAAATTTACAATTATTGAGCGAATTACCCTGCGGGCCATTGGGAAGTGGGACATAATGACTATTAACCCGTACGATATATCTATGAATGCATCTATATATATGCAAACTGCTCACACTTCACACACGCTTCACTTCTTCTTAATGTTGTTAACGCTAATACTCTATTAAATAATCTTACTCTATGACCGGCAGTATCTATGCAGGCAGATGAAATAATAAAATTATTTCTTATAAAGTTTCGGAATGAAATTGGCGTACATTTCGGTAAGGCAGTTGGTCCAATCTTTATAAGTTTGGTTATCGAGTGTAACTTAGTCCGATATTAAATCGCACCCTCGCCTCGTGCAAATCCTCCCTTTGAAAAGTTATCATCAAAATCAAGCTACTATTAAATAAATATAAAATATTTTTCGTAATTAGTTGCCTTCCTTTGATCTCATGAGTAACTCAGACTTTAAATAACTTTAAACTAATCTTAGTAAATTGAAACTTGTTGATAAATTAATTGATAGTAGCAATTTATGAAATTCACACTGCTTTTAAAAACAGGAGAGGTAGAGCATTGCGTTATTTCGCTCAAAGAGCAGCATGACTGGAGAAGTACCTCCACTTCATGGTGCGTCCATGCTACGCGTAGCGAGCACGAGCCGAGCCTCGAACGAACAGGATTCGTTCGTTGCTCGCGATGTCATGTGTGGACGTACTTAACGAGCCTACAACGAGTGCGATGCGATCCATGTGTTCGTGAAAAAACTGACAATCGGGCGGAGCGCAGTCGAGCACGCTACGAATGCTCGTTCGTGGCTCGCAAGCCCGTCCACGCTACGCGAATCGTGCTCGCAGTGTGCTCGTTCGTGCCTCGGCTCGTGCTGGGTTCGCCAAGCATGGACGCACCATAACAGATTACCGCAGCCAAATAATAACTGTATGTTGTATTCCTGCGCGTGATTAAGGTCGCCAAAGCTCATGGTCTATGAATCTGTGAATGCAGAATTGTTTACGCTATCACTCTTCTAATCTTCTATCTCTTGGTGTCGAAAGTAATATTATTATAGACTAGACCCTGTCCAGAAAGGACGAATTCGCCGCGTATCTCTCGCGCGAATGCATTACGGTCACCGATACATTGCGTCCACAAAAATCGCGCTAGTTAAAAATACGCGAGTATTTTTATTCGCGCCAGAGATTCGCGGTGAATTCGTACTTTCTGGACAGGGTCTAAACCATAAGGTGGACCGCCAGAAATGTGTCAGGAAAAATTTGTAAATATGGCAAACACAGTTTCTTCTGATTTTTCTTGTATATCAAACAATATTAATTTAAAACATAAGTTGAATTTCAACACTGTTCACATTCAGTAATTAGAAACAGTTTAACGTAGAAGCACTTAAAACTATAAACGTGTAAATAATTATAAAGCAGATATTGTATAGCTATAGTTAAGTTATAAAGTTGTTAGGAAGTTGTGGTTTTTGGCACATTACCAACTAAACTGAACTACGGGAAGCACAAAAACGCAAAAGGTTTTTGTTTGTGTTTCCTACAAAATAGGTATGAATTAGCGCTAATTTGCATTGAATTTAAATATTCTGGGACTGGGACATTCCTCACACACGGTCATCTGATTCCAAACTAAGCAGAGCTGCAGAGCTGAATGTGATAGATTGTAGGTACCTAGTATTTTATAACATGCAGGATATTCAATATAAACGATATTCCTGCTTGTTTTGTTATTTATCAGCAGTAGAATTGATCCCTACGGGTTTTATAGTATCATATTTTTAGTTAAAATGATTTATAAACAATATGAAATGCACTTTTTGCTTGAGTTTTTTTTTAAATGCATAATAAGTATACCTCTAACTCCCTTATTCATAATAAAGTTATCAAACGTTGATTAGCTAAAATTCCGAAGTCTTTATCTGACAGGTGACATTTGGTGATCGAAAGAGTGAGACGGGACACACTATTACACTGATTTAGTTAAAAATTTTTTTTTTAGTCTGTACCTATTCTTTTGTATAGGTACTATACATAACGCTGTAGTATATAGCAATTTGATTGTAAATATCTTATACAGTCTACAACATAGTTTGCTACTAATGAGTTTTGAAAGAGTAAACATGTAGAGTCACATAATATTTAAAAAAAAACTGTTTCATAACAATTTTGTAAATGGCATTTTCTAATCGCTTCGCGTCACGTTTCTTCATATTTGTGACAAAAAAAAACTAATATTAATAAGACTATTAGATACAATTTTTATTGAAACATGAGAAATAGAAAACACACATAGTAAACGTTGAATTTCTTCCTGACAGTGAGAAAGAAGGTGGTAGTCAGACAAATGGGCTTCAGTTATTTATTATAGCTCGCTTATTCCAACAACGTTCAGTACTGCTGCTGCGTCGCGTAGTTGCAATTGTGCTAATTGCTATGTCATTTGGGAAAAGTAGAGCACTGACTTCCCCTCATATTGTTCATTAGGAATTGTTAGTGGCTTGTACAGCATTTATTTTCTTGTCTTGTTTCGGAATTAGTTTTGAAATATTTACCAAATTTCGAAATTTATTACTGGAAACATGTCAAGATATAATTACTTAGATTATTATTATTATTTTATAATACAACTTTTAGAACAACGTGGCAGTCTCAATATTAGGGTAAATGTGTAAATCATCGATCAAACTTGTTGCATCTTGCAATAGAATCCAAGATTACATCGCTTATGTATTTATTCTAAAAATACTTAACTTTTTTCCTTGAATTTCGTTCCGAGCATTATGAATACATGAATTCAAATTGATTCTTGCGTCGACGTCTTCTCATAAATTCTTTCTTGAACTCGCATCTTGTATCCGCCGTCTTGCATCCGTTCCTTCTTGCAGCCGCGTGCATCTATTCCGGTTCGCAGGGTTCTGAAGCATTACTCAGCCATTGCCATTCCATGGCGGATATTAGGGCATCGCTCAATGCTGTCGCTGGTTCTTTGATATATGGGCTCCGGCCGTTTGAATCTAGAATATTCCTTTCTAAATCTATTAGCCGATATAACAGAACAGTTGACAAAGAAATAAGATTCAATTTTATTAGTATGTTTCGTGAAAACTTTTACTTTATCATTGGTTTAATCGATGTTCTCAAATTAAAGGGATATTAAGAAGACAAGATGAATAATAAAAAATCTCCAATTTTGTAGGCAAAGTATTGTTAGTACCTAACCCTAAATCAGACAAAAGGATACTTCAGAACTCAGATTAAAGCAGATGGAGCGCGCGGAACACGGGAGTGAGGCCAAAAAAGCAAATACAAATCGAAAATCACAAAGCTGGTAGTAGGTATCACACCTATTCGCTTTTAAATTTGTATTTGCTTTGTTTAACAAACTTTATGTAACGAAAAACACTTTCTTATTAATAAACTTGCTTAAACAAAGCAAATACAAATTCAAAAGCGAATACCAGCTATGTGTTTTTCAATTTGTATTTGCTTTTTTGGCCCCACTCCCGTGTTCTGGGAGCTCTATCTACTTTTTGTTCTGTAATCTGTGCTTCAGAATATGTACATACGTAAAAAAAAGAACCTTTGAATCGATACACAAAGAAAACATGAAATAAGAGAATATATTCAAATAATAATTTCCAACAGATGTTATTGTCTCAGACACCGTACGATAAATAAAATATACCGCAGAAAACGACATTATGCATCGCAATAACATTCGTAGAAGTAATAAATTTGAGTACTGTATCGAAATTCAATATGCAAATAGGCGTACCCAAAAATCACAAGGGTACAATAAAAGAAAGGGGAAACAAAAAGAATATGATAATCGAATGTGTCATCTATATCATATATGATGGTCTTGATTCGGGTACTCACTGAAAAATGAATCTTGTTCATTGTTTTGTAATATCTAGTTACAGTAGTACCCAACTAATATCGCTTATCGATGTACCTGCGCAAAAGATACTTTTTGTATATTTTCAAAGCGCGGGAAACCGCTATTGGTCGGCAGTTGCCGCCATGTTAGCGCGCGCCGTGCGGAGGGGCGTGACTTGCGAGTGAGACGGAACTAACAGCTGCACTGTATTATAATCTAAGGTTTGATTGTAAGTTTTAAGCATTCTTTCGTAAATCTTCGGGGCCATACTTTCCTTTCTGTGCAAACGAAGATTCACGATGCGCCTTATCAGTTGGGTAATACTGTACATTCTGTTTTGTTTATTCAGCAATAATCTGGAAAGGAATTCTATAAACAATGATACTAATCTATGTGACCATTCGTTGCGCTTCCGGAAGCCAATAATTCTAGTATACGAAATTTTTTTACGGCAATAATACCTTTCTATCCACTTTAAAACTGGCCAAGTGTGTGTCCGACCACTCACGTAGCAGCAAAACCAAGGCATAGTTTACAATAATTTTACAATGTATGTACAAAAAATAGGTATGTACAAAATACAAAGATTGAATTTTTCCCTAATTGCTATTCCCTATACTTTAGGATTTGGCCATCCATGCCCACTTGAAAGAATCATTCTATAAAGAAAATTTCTTCGAGTCTGCGCCGCTCCTACGAACGAAACGAAGAGGAAACGCTGCCAGCCTTCTGTTAATACAACTGAATACAGAAATTATATTTCTTAATTATTTATGCATTTTTTCACAATGGTAATCGTGCATTCAAAAGAAACTGTCAATGAAAAAAAAAAACGAATAATGTAGAAAAAATCTTTGCTAGTTTTCATTAAGTTGGATTTATTTAAATTTTTGATGACATTTCTTACTATGGTAGGTGCATAAGTATACGGCCCGCCTGATGGTAACAATGCTATCAACTTTATGAAATCTACATCCACGAAAACACTGATGAGCATATCCACGCTGAACATAAAATCAAAAGACTTCCCATAGCTTTCCACTATAACCTCTATAAAAGACATTCCGCTAGATACCTTCTTGTACGTGAACCTTAGTTATCAGCTTATCGAGTATTATATTTATTAGCAAAGTTAAATCAAAATCAAAAAGTCATTTATTCAGTTTAGGCCCTGGGGCCCAATTCTCACCCCATCGAAACTGATCGCTCGATCGAAAAAAGTACGAATTCTAAGTTTTACGAACGTTACGTTATTCTGGCAATTTCAAGGCCGGCATATTTAGAAGGGAAACCAGTCAGCTAGAGCGTTGATTGGTCGGGACTGTTCGAATTGACTCCGCCCCTCGAAATTTTACAGTCGAATAGGACTCGAACCGTAAGTTCGATTCGAAGGCTAGTTCGAGGGAAGTGAGAATTGGGCCCCAGATAAGGCACTTATGAACGTTAATTTGTTACATACAGTTGAATTTAGTTAAAAATATACAAAGCAGTTCTTTTGGTAGGACAACATAAATATCAATTGGCACAAATCCTTAAAAATCCTAACTAATAATTATAAATGCGAAAGTGAGTTTGTTTGTTTGTTACGTCTTCACGCCTCAACTACTCAACGGATGATCATGAAATTTGGCATGCAGATAGCCTATGGTATGGAGAAGGACATAGGCTTTTCATCCCGGGAACGCGGGTGAAACCGCGGGGGACAGCTAGTAATTAATAAATTAACAGTAATACGTCACAGCACACCGTAGTTCGATGGAGCTATCGGCATCTATCCTATGTGGACAGATCATTAAGACCGACTCGGGAATAACTGACGACGGCAGTTAGTGCCATAGTGGGCCTATAAAATGTTGCCGAACATGGCCATTTTATTATAAAACATAAAAATGTTTTACTACTCTTTGATTTGGTCCAATTTTAAGTCGTTTGCAATGTGGTTGGCAGAAAAAAAACTCAATAAATTGAAATATACAATAAAATATACCTACAAAATTGTAATAAATATTTTTGGATCTGTTTGGAAATTTATAACTTTGTAATTATCCCAACGCGAACCGAACATGAGCCGAGCATACGTGGAGCACGTAGCGTAGACGGCTTTACGAGCTCTAACGAGCATTCGGCTCGCGCTCGATTACGCTCCGCCAATTGTCAGTTTTTTCACGAACACACGGATTCGCATCGAGCTCGTGATGTAGGCTTATTGTACGTCCACACTTCACATCGCGAGCGACGGTGACGAACGAAGAGCGGCTTGGCTCGTGCTCGGTTCGCATAGCGTAGACGCACCATAAGGATGACAGAACATTAAATTGAAAATAGTTTTTGAAAAGCAGTTTAGGGACAAATACTTAGATACATTTGAAATATAGAAACCCAAGTTAATAACAAAATGACCAATATAACTTATTGATTTGAAGGAACATTTTAGTAGCCATGCCTGGGTGCTAATGGTTTAGAGGGTTAGTCCCTTGTAATTTCCCTGCTAATGTTTAGACTATTAAGCTGGAGCTTTGCACTATCGAATGGGTCACCATTTAATAGGAGAAATTACGATTTCTATAACTGAATGTAAGTAACGGTTGTAGAATAAACCATTGATGAATTCGACTGACGAAGTGCCTGTTTATCCGACTGACCCGGAAGGAGGGTTATGTTTTTCAAGTGTATGTTTGTATGTATGTCTATTTCTTTGGCATGCTCTTCAGCCTAAAGGGCTTGATGGATTTAAACATATGAGGTGTCGTTAGATTCATCTTAACTGTGGGAGAGACATCTTCTTCTCAGTCTGACACTCTTGTCAAAGTGGTCGTGGTTGCAAAGGTGGTGTACATGGATGGTCTTCAAAGCCAATGTTCTCCTTGACTAGGTTTACTGCTTTTGCAATGCTTCTCCGTTTTTGGCGGTTCGTAGCGCTGCGAGTACACTGTACCACGGTAGATTGGGATACCGTCCTGATAAGATCAGTCCAACGAGTGGGTGATCGGCCACGAGATCGTTTGCCTTCAACCTGACCCTGGACAACAAGTCTCTCCATCGAGTGTTCGTTTCTGGAGATGTGACCAAAGAACTATTATTGGAAGCTAAACAAAAACATACTTAAGTTACTACTTTGTCCCCGACTGCAATACCTTATAAAATTGAAGATATATTTTTTGTTTTACGCAGTCGGGTTTTTTGTTTATTTTAATAATTTAATTTTTATTAAAAGCTAGCGTGTGAAAAATACTTTTTGACAAAATTTGTTTGCCTTTAACCTTCGCGCAAGCTATAAGTTGACAAAGTTTTATCGCTATCGGATGAGCGGTATGGCAGTGCATAATATACTACGAACAAACAAACAAACATTAATTTTTTAGATAAAAATTAATAATGTAAGAAAAATATTATATATTTTTTTTACATATATGTGATATAATTTATAAGTTAGAAGTAAGTAAGAATATAGCAAAAAGGTATAATTTGATACTTCTAAATAAACATATAACTTAACCTAAAAGTACAGGTAAATGGAAGCATGTTGGTTAAAATATTTCATTAGTTGTACTAGTTTCTGTAGAATTAATTAAATTAGTTTCAAGGGAAACTTATACTCTAAATAATTTAGTTACGTTATGGGTAGGTAACTTTGTAGAGTCTATGTTTAGATAGGTGAAGTTAGTGACAGACTAACTAAACTCAAAGTGTGAGTGTGCAAGATAGAAAATTATAATAAACAATAATTTTCGTCCCTTCTGCAAAAAATAAGTAAGTCTTTGAATGAGTAAAATTTTGTTTCTTATGTTCTTCCACTTCTACTTGAGGAGCTTGGGAAATAAATATCCATTTTATAACAAAATTGAATCCTCAATCACTGAAATGGAATTTTGATCTGAGTCTGAGAGACAGTAGGAAACTTGACCGTGTTTCGATATCCGGTTCCCAACTAACGATAGATACTACTGGCAAAAATGATCCATAACGTTTACCAACAATTTGCAGAACTGTAACAATATTCTTTATTTATTACTCTGATTATTTGGTACCTCATATTCATAGACTATAATTTATTTTTTTTGTCAGAAAGTGATTTTGTTGAACTATTAAAATATGCACGTTACTTGTGCAATATTTGAAGGGAAATTTATTCAAGTGTTACAAATAAATAAAAAAATTTAATACTCCTTTTTTATGGGTATTGTAATCTCTCATTTTATCGCATGAAAGGCAAGCTTTCGTCTCATTTAGGGTAGGTGAGCCACGCTTAAGTGGATATTGGTCTACAAAGCGCTACGGACGTTGATTGATGACGGGGGTCACATGTTGGGCGCCAATAAGTATAGTATTACTTTATGTACCAGAAACTGGACTGCAGTTTTTCAGACACTTTCAAAGAATTATCCGGAACACTAATTAGAAGAGTCATCATTTACTATAGAAGTGTTGGATGAGTTAACTTCGGATAAATCCCTCGTTCAAAGAGATTAGAGATCGTTTTAGCCAGAAGCTGACAAGGAGATGTTTGACGTGTGGGTATCTACATGAAAGTGAGACTTAAGAAAACTATACTGTTGAATCTTGTTTCCTGTTACTATTTAGTTGGTTTATTATAGGAATTTTTCTTGGGGAAAATCTTTTGGTATGTAAAGTTTCTCTTTATTAATTCCTAATTTTGTTTTCTTTCTTTTTTGATTTCATAAAGAAGTTTCTAGTTTTTTTTTCTTCTTATAGTGTTCTTGTATCACCATGGTAAGTGATTATGTGGCTGAAGGTGGTAAGCACACAAAGCCTACAAGGAACTGGCTCTGGAAGGAAGTGCAGCTGTCGGAACACACCGATAGTTACTTGGTGACAGATTTTCAACTTGAGGGTGACAGCCAGCCAGACAGGTACTATAAAGTACCCTACCACCGGGCTATGGTTTTCTCACGATGTTTTCCTTCACCGAAAGTTCAAGCTATCATCATTGCTACTGAGCTAACATCGCCTTATCTGGTTTCTGATAAATTTGGAAGAAAATAAGTTTGTTCTATGGATGGTATATGATTCTCTTTCTCCATGAAAATCTATTAGGCGCTCTCTGGAACGCGAATGAAACTTACCTTCTTATTAATCTTAGTATCGTTCCAATTTAACTAACTGCAATGACAAAACAAAATTCTGTTCTGCTATATGTTGTATTCACTGAAAAAAGCTATTATACGTAAACAGAGAGCGAAAATTAAAACCTATTGTATTGAATATTATTCAAACCATTATTTTTCATGACCGTTACAAGCGCCTGTAAAAGGAGAGCGGTCGATTTATTCATGACACAAAAAACAAAAGCGAAGAGCCACGATAAATACGAAATTGACATTGAAATATTTTGCGAAGGAATTGTCCGTTTCCATTATAAGAAAGGGTTTTTGTTTGTTAGTACGCAAGCCCTTTTTAGCTAATAAGGGGTTGTGTCGCGCGTATGTTTATAACCTTATTTTACCACTTTACGGGTTTTGCCTTTTCGGTGTACGTAAGCAGTTTTAGGTTAATAATATTTGTCTTTATACATGAATCAGAGTAAACTGGAAAGGACCAATTTAATCAAAATCAAAATCAAAAAGTCATTTATTCAGTTTAGGCCCTAGTAAGGCACTTATAAACGTTACATTGGTACAATACAGTTGAATTTACCACCGGTTCGGAATACACTTAAACTGAGAAGACTCCGGCAAGAAACTCCGACTCATATTTAAACCTTTATATTTAGACCAATTTTCCTAAATTATAGGTCAACGGGAAGTACCCTTGATTATACATTCCCTTGGGACTGTCAAAATATGCAACATAAACGGCTGTATCATTTTTTTTGCGTTGACAAGAAAGTTTGATTTTTTCACTGCTCTGCTATTGCGGATCTGAGTATTTGTTATTATTATCAGCTTGATACCTCCACGCATTCCTGAGAAAAAGGTTCTTGACAAACTGACAACAATGTGATCCTATAAGGGTTACGCTTTTTTTTGAGGTACGGAACCCTAAAAATATAAATAAATAAATCCGTGGACATTCCTTACACATCATCATCATCTGATCCCAAACTAAGCAGAGCTTGCACTATGGAAACCAGGTAACTGATATACTACACTACAAAACTACTTTTTGTTTGATTCTTGGATAAATCTTATTAGGTATGTATCGTTAGCAACTAGCAACAAATTTTTTGGGAGTGTTTTACGGCAACCTACTAAGGGCTGTTCTTACTGGATGTAATGAAATATGTAAATATCTATGGTAATGTAGTCATACGGTCTACGCATACACATCGTCGTTGAAGATATTTTTTCCATCCAGTGCGAGTCACCTCCTTGTCCCATCCGTGCGCCCGTGACGTAGCTATATATGCACTTTATTCTATGTAAGGCGCCGAGAGAGTTCTAGAGTTCTGAGGTCTGCGTTTCGCGTTCACTGTAATCTAGGTGGCGCCTTTAAAAGTAAGCAAAGTGTATGACGTGGAATCTATATAGTCTTGAGTTACGTACTTATATTTTTAGATATAGATAAATGGATATACCGTTGTAAAAACTGATTTTGGAGCCGATTAATGGAACGATGAATGGACGATTCATTGGAATGTTTTCAACTATATTTTATCACAATATAAGTATTGTGATAAAATATAGTTGAAAACATTCCAATGAAAACATACGTATTTACCTGTGAAACGTATAATTATGTGGGCTATTTCATATTATTCACATCACATTTTCTCACAGAACAAGTGACAATATTTATAACATGTACTTTTCTAGTATTATTTGCACGATCGTAATTATTTTAAGTAAAGTAAAATACGAAATCATACATAAGCACCCGGGTTGATATGATCTTCGAAAATAACATTAACTCACGACTAAAATGTCTATGCGTCTCTTTCTCTCTCGCAAAGTGTCATAAGGATTGTCATATTTCGTTTCCATGCTATGTACCTAGGTCTAGTTAGCGTAGCGAAATGCTAACCCTCTTTGGCTAACCCCCCGTATTTATAATAAAGTTATCAAACGTTGATTAGCTAAAATTCCGAAGTCTTTATCTGACAGGTGACATTTGGTGATCGAAAGAGTAAGACGGGGCACACTATTACACTGATTTTGTTAAAAAGCGATTATGAATAAGGGGGTAAGTCTATATATATGGTAGGTGCATTTTATAATCAGAAAAAAAAAAAAAACTCCGACTCGTGAGGGAATTGAACCCCCGACCTCCTCTACTATTGTGTAATAATAGATGGGTGCTCTTACCGCTGAAGCTAACGAGCCTTGTCGACGTTGTTCGAATTTTTGTATAACTATAGGTGTGTAAACAATGAAAATAAGTAGATATTTAACAAAAAGCTAAAGGTACGTAATTTGGTATGCATAAAACGTTGCTATCAGATCCTATATACGGTTAAAAAGTAGTGTTTAGTAACAAATACTTATTTTTCCACGATTTTTCTTGACTAACTTATAGTTCCGTCTTTTTAACAAGTCTTTATGATATGAGTCATTATGACTAATCAGGGACGAGCTGCTCTCATTATCAATCAGTCAGACCTTGTTTATTTATAAATAAAGTAGCTTTCTGTTTCTTTGCCCCCTTAGGGATTGGGTTGTATCGTGCGTATGTTTATAGCCTTATTTTACCACTTTACGGGTGTTGCCTTTTCGGTGTACGTAAGCAGTTTTAGGTTAATAATATTTGTCTTTATGTGGTCTTTATATATGAATCAGAGTAAACTGGGAAAGGACCAATTTAATCGCAACGAAACAGGTATTAAAAATTTTAGTGGCGTGTTTCCGTACATTAATTATATATTTCAGGTATTACTAGAACTCTAAGTACTTGTACATTTTCATATCTAGACTGAAAAAGTCCTGCACTGAACAGTTATCGGTCGGTTCGACGATAACTAACTCCAAAATTTTTATTGATAAATGAACGATTCTTTGCGATAAATTGTTACAGTTAGCAATGTGAAGGGAAGGTAAAAATAAAGGAAACTGTAGTAGGTCTAATTTTGTTATCAGTTTTGATTTTATTAAAATTGGCAAAGTATGTTTAGTAGTTCACAAGCCCTGCTTGTAAAATTGGTGTTTCAACATTGTTCCCGAATAACCCCAAAGCAGCAAAAGGCGGAGGGGTTCAGTTAATCCATGTTAACTCTCAAGGGGAAGACACCGTGAAATCTCTACGACATTAAATGGTACAAACTGTATTTGTACAGAACAACATTCTTGGGAGAAGGTAATGTTGTAGGCTGAATGGTATTTCTTTTGCATACTGTTTTTTTAGCTAGTTTTTTTGAACTTATGTGTTTTTTTCTCCATTTTCCTATGTTTTTATATTGTGATGCAACTACAAATTTACTGGATTTCTTCCTTTACTTTGTGCTACATGGCCTTGCTTCTTGCCAATTTTCATAATTATAGGTCAACGAGAGTACCCTTGATTCTTGATTCCCTTGCGATCGTCAAAATATGCAAAATATACGGCCGTATCTTTTTTTTGCGTTGACTAGAAGTTTGGTATTTTCACTGCTCTAAGGGATTGCGGACCTGAGTATTTGATTTTTTCTTTTGATGTACGGAACCCTAAAAATATAAATAAATTAATTAATCCCGGAACATTCCTTAAACACAAACTAAGCAGAGCTTGTACTATGAAAACCAGGTAACTGATATACTACACTACATAAACTACTTTTTGTTTGATTCTTGGATAAATCTTATTAGGTATGTATCGTTAGCAACTAGCAACACATTTTTGGGAGTATTTTATGGCAACCTACTAAGGGCTGTTCTTACTGGATGTAATGAAACATGTAAATGTCTGGCGTAATGTAGTCATACGGTCTACGCATACACATCGTCGCTAAAGATATTTTTTTTCCATATCGTGCGAGTCACCTTCGCTGTCCTGTCCATCCGTACGTAGTTATATGCACTTTTGTATGATGTTTCAAGAACCTGTAGGCTCGTGCGTTCCGGCTTGAAACATGTTACATGTGCAGCGCCCTTAACATTGAAAATAATGGGTTCGAATAATTTTTATGAACGTAACCATCACAAATCGTAGCAATGTAAGTTTTCAACTTCTAAAGACTTGCTGTTTATTCCCGAAGAACCCTAGAGCATCAAAAGGCGGAGGAGTTCAATTAATCCATGTCAACTCTCAGGGGGAAGACACCGTGAAATCTCCACTCCATTATATGGCAGGTACACGTATTTTCTCAGTACGAACAGGTAAAACAAAAATTCTTGGAAATTAGCTTACTTTTGTTCTGTTTTATGTAGTTTCTAGATTCCCACTTGTTGTATACATTTTTGCTTATAATTTCAAATATGATCTAATACTATCCATATACAGAATGTGAATATACTTATCAAGCCTTTAATGTTGGACCACTACTTACTCTACACCCTGTATAGAAAAGAGAGCCTGCCACTAGGCCCACCAGGCTGGTAGCGTTTCCTCTTTGGATAAATGAAAAACCTGTTTTTGATTTGGATTTTTTTTTAATGTCGCTAATAAAATAATATTATGGCACTGACTTACTAACTAAACAGATAAATACAACATTTTAAATAGGAAATAAATATAAATAAAAACGTAACACAAACTAAATTTAAAAATATACAAATGACGTATATTGTAGGACCACTGATTTTGTGTTTTTGTTATGGACAAATACATTTTGAAAATATTGTTTTGTAATTATGTAACATTTAAAATATCCTTACTAATTTTATAAATGCTAAAGTAGCTATGCTCCAATGTCTGTTGTATGTACTTTTTTACCACTAAACCGAACCCGATGAAATTTGGTACGATATAGGTACTATTTTTTGGCGAGTTACATATACCAACTACTTTTTATCCAGAGAACACAGGCGAATACACGGGTACAACTAGAATAATGTCGCATCCGAAGTGATGAAATGCAACCTGCAATGAAACATTCTACGATTCGAGCGTTCACGTCAGTCTAGACGCGTTGCGCGTACGATCCGCGCGTCTAAAAAATGGATCGCTCCACGCAAATTTTGAAATGCTCGGAGCGTGCGTGACAGAGGCGCGTTTCATGATTGCACCACGTCCAGACTATGCTAATTTGTTTGAACGAGCATTATACCTTGCGTGTTGCATTACATTAAGTGGACGGCAAATTCTTCCATTGAATGATATCCACTGATATCTCATCTGCAATGTGGACGCAGCAATTTTTTTTATGTCAGCGACTATCGTGCCATTTTAATAAATTCATACTGGTTTATGATGATATTGAATTAGTAGAAAAGGACCGATAGTTTATTGGAACACATTTTTTTTTGTTATAGCACTTAGGTGGCAAACCAGCATACGGCTCGCCTGATGGTAAGCGGTTACCGTAGCCTATGGAGGCTTGCAACACCAGGGGTATCGCGCGCGCGTTGCCGACCCTGCAGAAATCTCTTCACACCCCTTTTGAAGAACCCCATGCTGTACTCCATTGGGAAAACCACGGCGGGGAGCTCATTCCATAGTCTGAGCGTCCGCGAAACATAATTATCACGTGCGTTACCTACGTAAATAGTTAGAAATAGGAAAAAATAAGTATGTATACCTATAAATTGTATTTCCAATACTGTTAATGTACAAAAATGTGCCAATCTTCTAAAGATCATTTCATCTCAGTAAAATTTTCATTTCTTATTGTAAAATGTATGTATTACATATATTATTTGTGCAAACATTTTGGCCACGATTTAGAAAAACCTAAAGTTAACTTAAAATTATTAATAAGCGTGGTTTACATTTTTTAACACATAAGTATGCTAACCTTTATTTTACAAACAGCGAAGCAGTATTAAATTATAAACTTAAAAGCTACTTATAAAATAACTATGTGACGTTCTTTGTACAATTATTATTCTTATATTAAGTTTAGAAAGCAACGTCATAATGAGGTCCGTACTGGTATTAGTGGTAAAGAGTTAACTAAAAATATAATCCTCTTATAAGACGGTTTTAATATTAGTAAAACCCAGATTTTAAATATATCCTTGACTTTCTAACGCCATATAACAAAAAGTTATTTAAAAAAAAAATCGACTTCAAAATACACTAAAAAGTATGAAATAACTATAATCTGAAACTGATTTGAAGTCAGCGAAAGAGCACAACGTATTCCATTGAAAATATTTCGCTGACTTCAAATCAGTGTTAGATTATAGTTATTTCATACTTTTAGTGTATTTTGATGTCGATTTAATTTGTTTAAATAATTTTATTAATTCGTCATTTTTATCAGTATGTAGTGTACCACATACTGATCGAGTACTAAATAAATCAAATACTATGTATAGTATAGACCAAAGCATACTACAATAGAGGCGCATTTCAACATCTCAGGCACGAATTTTTTAATACTAATTTCCATATTAAGGTACGCAATCAAACACTAGACACTGCAAGCTTACTAAAAACAAATATACAGTCAAGTCTAATATAAAAAAAAAAAACTTTACAAGAAATAAATATTCCTGACTTTTTGCACATTCTCACAACCTCACGCCACTCTCCTACTAGATAGAATAGTTCGACATATCTTATGGTAGAAACACAGTCTGTAGGAGTAAGCATCACAATTTGATAACTAATAACGTCCATTGCTTAAACCATCGTCTATGGGATAGCCATTCCGTGACGGCAATGAAGAAACTGAGTAGCGGCTCCCCTCATTTTCAACTGACATGGAGGAGCCAACCCATAGCCACCGATGACGGTAGACACAAAAAAAGTGCTTGTCAAAGCCGCGTAATTTCGAGTATTTGTTGAAAACAGGGCCACAAAGATTGCAACACTTCTTCCTAGAAAGAAGTCCACTTTTGAGTCTACAAGGTCCACTTTGTCGCCGTAGCTCACTGATTGCTGGTCGCTATAGCTGGGCATCCTCCATGGGTCTAACCCGGCTGGCTGCGTCACGTAGGTGGTAATAGCCTGAACGAGTTCTCGGTCAGGCATTGGGCGTCTTAAAGGTGCAGACATACAAAATATCTCCTCAGTAGTGGGGCCAATCGGTCCCTGTAAGGAGGTAGACGATTCTCCGCCCCATTACGCGGCGTGAAAAGGAACAGTTTCTCATCATCATCATCATCAGCCTATAATGTCCCACTGCTGAGCACAGGCCTCCTTTCACAAATGAAGGTGAAAGGGAATGGGCAATACTCCACCACGCGTGCCCACTGCGGATCGGTGGAGGTAGGCTAGTGGTCAACCTACTGTTGGAATTTTTCAAGCCGCCTAGGAGGCATCCAACTAGCTTAACGACTATCACAATTAAGTGATAACCGGGACCAACGGCTTTACGTGCCTTCCGAAGCACGGAAACGCTCGATTTGAAATACCACTAGGCGGTCACCCATCGAGGTACCGACCACGACAGCCGTAGCTTAACTTTGCCGATCGATTAAGAACGGCTAATCATGCTACACCACGAGCGCTTCAGAGAACAGTTTCTCACATTTTAATAATTGTCTTTAATAACTTTTGGTAACACTTTTGAATCACATTTTTTTATATTGTCTTCTTATATGGTCTGTTTATTTTCCTACGTCTCCTGAAATTGAAATAAATGGAAATTAGAATCGAAAATAAATTTATCATTACGCATGGTGGTATTATTTAATAGGCAAGTTATTTAAGTCAAAAGATATACTGCTTTAAACGATGATTTGTAATAAGGGGGATAATGTTCAAAACTAGATAACATTAACATAGTATTAACAGCAAGTAGGTATAACATTATTTTAGATATCTAAATTATTTATCAGGATGGGACTATGGGATAGACTAGGTTTTATTACAAAATGCACTAATAATTTAAACATCTAAGGCCTTAGTCATAAGCGCTATAATTATATTCTATTTTTAAAAGTTTACGTATTTATAGACCACTTTCATGTGATAGTCAATAAGATACTTTATTTTCGTGACCATTTTATTAGTATTTTAGTAACCAAAAACATGTAAAAGTAAGTTCATGCATTGCTTACTCTCGTAGCACCGTATTAAAATTAGGAACTGAAAGAGAAAGTAATAGAAAATAAATAAACTAACACTTTCTTTTCATCCATCTTACCTATTGCAATATCATATACGATTCGCTTTTTTATTAAGATAAGGTAATAAACTTACTGATTATGCCTTTGTCGTCTTGGCTTAGAAGATGAAACTTCAACACAGAGGACTATTAAATAATTATTGCAGGGGTATCTGTAAAATAAAAAAAAACACATGTTCTGTTGTTGTAAGGAATATTATATTACGTTGTACAAGGTACTATTTATGGGAAATCAGGTAGAAATATATTAATCAAGTATACATTATATAACATCGATGAGTAAAAGTCAAATTAATTAGGCAGAAAGATAGAGCATAGCTTTATTACGCTGAAAGAGCAGTAGGAAATAACTGAATGTTGTGTTCCTGCGCGTGAGACGGTAGTTCCACAGTATATAAAACCATTCAGTCGTCCGACGCCTTTGATCTCGTGGAAAATGGCGACAACAACGTCTAGACAGTATCGCGAACGATACCCGAACTACTAACATCGTTTTGTTCGCAGTTCGGGCTCGGCTTTCACGCATTTCGCTCCTCAGATCCCGCACGATTGCCCTGTCTAGATGTCTTCGTCGAACGACTGTATGGTTTTATAGACTTTGGTAGTACTATTGAATATTCTGTGGCATGAGTAAGGAGGCAAGATTGAGCTTATTGGGGAGGGGGTGCGGGTCGGTAACGCGGGTCCACAGTATCTAGTTATAGTGTATTATCTATGGTACATAGGGCTACGATAACCGTACCAAGCGGGATGTATGCTTGTTTATTAGTAGTATAAAAAAGAAAAAAAGTGCTTACAACTCCCGGTTCAACAATTTGTGACCAGAAAGTGAAGATGCGGCTCCAAAATCGGACGGGCTGTCGCTCTGCCATCCATTGCAGTAATTCTGTGAAGTTAGATACCCTCGTGTGTCTCCACCATGCCACACAACTTTATTTGGCCTACGAATAATAACATAACAATATTATATAAATTAAATTATTAAAAGAAACAAAAAACCCGACTGCGTAAAACATAAATTAACTGAAAAGAGAAAAACAAGCTCTTAAATCTATAGAATTTTGAATATAACTTGAATTTTATAAGGTATTGCAATCGGGGACAACCAATAAACTAAGTAAGTATGTATTTTTTTGTAATATTTGTTTATCCCCGACTGCAATACCTTATAAAATTCAAGTTAACTCTCAAGTACAGCTGTCGGAACACACCGATAGGTGCTTGGCGACAGATTTTCACCTTGAGGGTGGTAGCCAGCCAGGCGGGCCCTGCAAAGTACCCTACCACCGTGCTATGGTTTCCTCATGATGTGTTCCCTTCACCGTAAGCTCAAGCTCATTGTAGGATTTGAACCCGGGATTTACATGAACAACTTTTTTTACTATCAAAAAAACTCTGATTTAGATTTTGAATGACTTTTTTACTTACCAATGTGATTCAAGCAAAACGTTCTTCCCGCTAAAACTATAGATGTTTGCATCTTGTGAAAAAGGCGCCCCCGATCCGTTGAACATGCTATTCCAGGAATCGAATAGCATTTCTTCATTTAAATTCACTACAGGAAGGTTTCTGTCTGTCACTTTCACCAGAGACCGCAAGTCTTCGGCTCTGAAATGTTTGAAATAGAAATAAGTATTTGTGTCTATTTAACTGTAAGAAAGTTTATGTAATGAACACCAGGTAGCTTAAAAATTAGGCCGATTTGATAATTAGCCCATGTTTGACTACAATCTCACCATGGTAAGTGATAATGATGAAGTAGGTAATACCGCGTCCGGTAAGCAAGAATTTGCCGTCCACATTGATGCAATCATAGAGATCAATGCAATGCAACACGCAAGGTACTCGATGAAACAAATTCGCATAGTCTGGACGTGTTGCGAGCACGAACTACGCTACGAGCATTGCAAGGTGTGCGACGAACACAAAGGGGCGCGTAGAGGGTTCGTAGTAAATGCACGGTTCGTGCGCGCAATGCCACACTGACGCAACGAACGCTCGAATCAAGTAGAGTGTATATTTCATTTCAGTTGCATTGCATCAGTCTGGATGTGGTATAAGGTAAGTACTCAAAGTACTGGAATACACCGGCAGATATTATCGACAAATTATTCAACTTTAGGTGGGTGGTAGCACTGGTACTTTGCAGTACTCGTCGGACTAGCTACCAAGCTAAGCCGACGAGTACTGCAAAGTACTCTAGCGCGCTATGGTATTAATACAATTTATTTAATATCCTCTCAGTGCTAAAATTAAAAGTTGAATGGCCATGAATGGATTAAAAGTAAATGAAATGAATCGGTAGCAGCGGCAGACTCGAGGAATTTTTCTATACCTATATAGGTTGTATGTACATATTTGTTGTAAAATATAATAAAGTTATCACACACACTTACCTACTAAAATCTAATTTGTGTTTTTAAGACTAATCTAAAACAGTTCGTAAATTAAAATAAGAATCACACGCATATACTGCTAATACCCTGTACATACAATCACCTACATAAAGCTATATGAGAAACTAACTGGATATCTATCGGAAGTTGTCTTATGTACTTACCTATTAGCCAAAAAAGCGCCGAAAGTACCATTAAGCCCAGATTTCTTTGACTGCCAATAACATTCTTGTTTCGCATTATGACCATTCGGGTTGTTGTAAGAATGAATTGTACCTGGGTAAGGATCATTGAGGGCCACCATACGAATCTATGGAAAGAGTAGAGCATAGTCACGTAATAATATAACTCATATTTACTTCCATGGAAGTTACTTGGCCTTAGTTTCTAAATACCCTGATGGAAGGGATGGAAGGTCCTGCAGTTTTTTTTTATTATAAATAAAGCGCATCACAGACGTAGCTATAATATATATTAATATGCCCAGCTATAATATAAATTAAAAATAAAATAAAATAATATTTATTAGTTTCAAAATAATTTTACAAATAGATGCGGTCTCCAGTCCCCACACTAGGATTCCCTGTGTTGTGGGGACTGGTCCCTTCCAGAATGTTTTACACTTAACTTTTTTTTTTTTTTTACATTTTATTAACCTGTGTGTATGTGTGCGTGTGTGTGTGTGTGTGTATGTGTGTATGTATGTGTGTGTGTGTGTTCAAATATATACATACATATATATATATATTATTATATATCTATAAGATTTAAGTGGAATATTATATTAAACATGAAATTAAATATAGATATATGTCATAATAGGTAAATTTGCACACAATGTTATATTATTACTTCTATCTTTTACCGGGTTGTCGGGTACTAATGTCAGGAATACTCCCAGCCCTACGAGTTCCTACGAATTCTTGGGTTCACTAGTGCCGTGCCATGCACTAATGCTAGGAATACTCCTAGCCCTACGAGTTGCTGCAAATTCTTGGGTTCATTAGTGCCGAGTACCAAGAATATTCCCAGTGCCACAAAGTCCAGTGACTTCTTCGTGACATTAGTGCTCTGCTAGGAAAACGTGAGTTAATTACGTTTGTGTACAGTTGCGTTTTAATTACGTTTTATACAGCAATTTTTATAATGTCTTCAGTCTCTGCATAGTCTAGACTTTTCAGCCATGATGTGGTTTTTTTTTTACAAATGTGTCGCGAGTCAGGTAGGATGTTAAGAATTTTATTGAGTCTATTGTAGATTACAGTACAGGTTGGCGAAGAAACAGAAATATACAGGTTGTTGTTTTGGTCAGCGACGAGCGACTCAGGGTCGATAATACAATAGATAGTGGTGCTAAAATACTTTATTTCTTATTAATAATAAAAATAAAAAAATAAAAAATTTGAAAGTATGTAATAAGCTAAAGTGTAGACATAATAGTCAACGGGAGTACGAGGGAGTAAAGGGGTGGGGCGATGGCGACTTGCGCCTAGCTCTAGTCTGTGCACGTGCCTAGTATACTTTGCGGTAATTTTATTTCAATTTGAATAAGGTATTTCTCAACATATTTACAGTATTTAATGGAATTAAGTCCATTTTTGGGGAATATATATTTTGTACTACCGCTCCTGGGTCGCTTGTCGCCAACCAAAACAACACCCTGTATATTATAGCTGCGTGTGCGGTCACTGGAAGATTAGTATTGAATATATATCGTAATATGCCTTGCTATGATTTATATTAATATATATTATAGCTTCGTCTGTGATGGGCTTTACTAGCGACTCGCTCCGGCTTCGCACGGGTGCAATGTAGGTACCAATGTAGTCATTGCACTTGCGCCGCCCGGCCCGCCCGCCGTCCACCCGGGCACGGTATTGCGAATACTGTTTTCTGGTCATTTTAAATCTGTGATATGTTGCAAAATACAAATGATAATGATTTGCTGTATAAAGCAAACTTTATCTACAATAAATGCCCATCGTAACCAACTTATTTAATTACATAAGGACTAATGCTATATTGGTCAAATAACGAAAGTATAACCCGCGAAAAAAACTCAATCGCATAAATATGGTTTTTGTGGGTTAGACCTATGCCATCACAGACTTTTTTGTACTTATTTTTAAGATACACAATTTCGTAGTACATCATTTTGAAATATTATCTCGTAAAGTTTGGTCAGAGTTAGCGTTACGTGATTAACGAGAAGCGGATATACAGACAGACACGGAAAATGTATTCCCGTTGTTGAAATTTTGCGAGAGCACAATTATTATTTTTTACTTAAGCCCGTCACAGACGTAGCTATAATATATATTAATATAAATTATAGCTCGGCATATTACAATATATTTTCCATACAAACTTTGAACTGACCGCACACGGAGCTATAATATAAATTATGTGACGTCACCAAGCTATACTGTAATATAATATTATTGCATATTAATATATATTATCGCATATTAATATATATTATGGTATAGCAAGACATATTACGACATATTTTGAATGTACAGCATGTTCCACGCGTTCATCGGTCATGCGAGCGCATTTTTTTGTTTTTTTTTTATAATACTAAGTTAGCAAACGGACGCCCACCTGATGTTAAGCGGTAATCGTAGCTTATTGACGCTTGCAACACCAGGGGTATAACTCGTTCGTTGCCGACCCTGCTAAAATCTCTTTACAACCTTTTTGAACTCCTCTCCTCTCTTTTCTACCTCCTACATGCAATGCCCGTACACCACCCATCCGTCCGCAGTCTTTGTTAATTTCCAGATAAGGAATTTAGTTCTAGTTTTTGTGCATGACTGGGCAACCAATATAATATCAAAACTAGCAGCGGAATCTTCCTCCGAAGAACTATCAATTAAATCCAATAATAATGTGTTTGTTGGATCCATAATTTTTGTATTCACAAATAAGAACACCCTCTATTTAAAAACTCGTGCGAACGCCAGGCCGACCGGCAATGAAATGAAGGCAAAATATATATTATAGCATCGTCTCCGTGTGTGGGAGCTTGCTATAATTTATATTATAGCTCGGCGTATTAATATACAGGGTGTTGTTTTGGTCGGCGACAAGCGACCCAGGAGCGGTAGTACAAAATATATATTCCCCAAAAATGGACTTAATTCCATTAAATACTTTAAATATGTTGAGAAATACCTTATTCAATTTGAAATAAAATTACTGCAAAGTATGGTTACTAGGCATGTGCACAGACTAGAGCTAGGCGCAAGCCGCCATCGCCCCACCCCTTTACTCCCTCGAACTCCCGTTGAGTATTATATCTACACTTTAGCTTATTACATGATTTTCAAAATTTTAATTTTTTTTTTATTATTAAAGAAAAATAAAGTATTTTTTTTATATTTTTTTTAGCACCAGTATCATTTGTATTATCGACCCTGAGTCGCTCGTCGCTGACCAAAACAACGACCTGTATATTATAGCTACGTCTGTGACGGGCTTTATTTGAAACTAGCTGTCCCCCGCGGTTTCACCCCTGTTCCCGGGATCCCGGGAGCCTATGTCCTTCTTCATACCATAGGCTATCTGCATGCCAAATTTCATAATGATCCGTTGAGTATTTGAGGCGTTAAGGCGAAACAAACAAACAAACAAACAAACACACTTTCACATTTATAATATTAATATATATAGTAAGGATTTTTTTATTACCTATTTGTCATGTTCAAGACCATAATTATTAATTACGAATTCCGTGAATTTCAACTAGCTCCCTATTATGGTTAAAAAGATACAGGCCTTTGACAGATAGATAGACAGACAGGCAGACAAACAGACGGCTTAGTAATAGGGTCCCGTTGAGAACCTTTTGAGAACCCTAAAAATAAACAATATATTAAAAATAAATAAATAGTTGCTTACAACATTTTGGTTTGTAACTTGTCGGGGTAGTTCCTTATTTTTTTTAGGTATATAGATTACTGGTGCTGGTCGCCTGGTAGTCTCATGACTTCGTGGAGTTGTTCCAACCTAATAAACAATTTAGCTTCATTTTAAATTATACACCGACAAGTGTACAGCTTTTAAAATGTAGAATATAAATTACATGCTTCAAGTTCCTTGGGATTTTAAATATCTGGTGCGTCCATGCTACGCGAAGCAAGCACGAGCCAAGCCTCGAACGAACAAGATTCGTTCGTTTGTCGCGATTTCAAGCGTGGACGTAGTTAACGAGCCTTCAACGAGCCTAGAACGAGCTTGAGGCGAATCCCTGTGTTCGTGAAAAAACTGACAATCGGGCGGAGCGCAGTCGAGCACGCTACGAATGTTCGTTCGTGGCTCGCAAGCCCGTCCACGCTACGCGAATCGTGCTCGCAGTGTGCTCGTTCGTGGCTCGGCTCGTGCTCGGTTCGCCAAGCATAGACGCACCATAACCCTATCACCGGGTTCCGAATAATAAAAAATATGACTTACGATAACGTTTGCTCCCTTTTGGGATTCTCCATCATTTGTTTTAGGTTCTGGTGTTTGGATAATGGGTGCCGTTGTGACAGGCTCACGATCTTGCATGATTGCCCCCATCTATTAATCAATATAACTTTTAGATTGGAATGTAATGTAAAGGTATGATATTGCCAAATTGAAAAAATGGCTCTTGTATGGGAAAACTTAATCCTATTTATATTGTATGCGTCTTTGTACATGCTTGCCATTTTAAGGACAGTATGTAACAGTTTACTGCATGGGAATCAACGAAAACCATTCTTCACTCATACTTTAGTAAAATTTACCTTCAGTTTACCTCTAGAGTTAACAAAACTCAGAGAAAAGGGAAAGCCTTTTGGAGCAAGATCTTGTGGGAGTATTGTGAAACTGATTCCGAAGCGGCAGTGAAAAACTATGATATCCTTGTAGTAGACTTCAATATCAATATGGCTTAAAATGGAAAGCTTTTTAAATTTAAGTATTTTTAATTAATATTTGCAATAATTATAATATGGACCTAATATTTGTTATTTTGCATAGATTTACTATCTTATCGTAGGTAATGATATAATGATAATCATGACAATTAGTAATTCGGCGCGACTCTTCTCCTAGCTGTAGTAGCTATACACGGTGACTTTTAAATCGTTTTTTCGCTAGAACATACGTTGTTCAGACCATGATCTAGTAAAATTCTATAACATAAAATAAAAAATAACGTCATTGGTTTTTTAACACGACGTTTTAAAAGTCACCGTGTATAGGAGTTAAAACAAAACCTACAAAACCTCAAAGTTACTATATATTTTTTTTACTATTTATAGGCCTTGTGTTTGACCGCAATCTCACCATGGTAAGTGATGATGCGGCCGAAGGTGGTAAGCACACAAAGCCTAGAAGGAACTGGCTCTCAAGTGCAGCTGTCGGAACACACCGATAAGTGCTTGGCGACAGATTTTCAACTTGAGGGTGGTAGCCAGCCAGGCGGGTACTACAAAGTATCCTACCACCATGCTATGGTTTCCTCACGATGTTTTCCTTCACCGAAAGCTCAATAGCTATATAGCTACTATATATATATAGATACTATAGCTTCAATTACTGTATTTCATTATTGAAAACATAGTAAACGGCTTCGGCGAATGCATTATTCAGAATCAATAAGTTAAAATATTTACCGCAACATATTGCCAACCGGTTTCAACGCGTAGCAGTAATATCTCCTCTTGTAAAACGTAGGCCAATGTTCCCAAGGGTGTTGTATGAGTTCTCTGCCGAAACGGAAAACAATTATGTACATATTTTCACCTATTTCCACCATCGTAACCGAAATAGCTTTTGTAGAAAATAGGTTTTTGTTCGGTTATGATCAAAGTTTTATATTGTGCGAAACGGTTATTATTGTTTCGAATAGAACTTTATTGACATTACTTTTTTAGAAAGAAGCTAATATTTTTGACACACAAAGTTACCTTTATAAGTCCTTTTTTGGTCCTATAAATAACAGTATTTGCTGTATAAAAGTCGTCATCGCCCATATATTTCGCTGGAAAAAAAAACATCCTTTAATTGACGACAATTACACACGACAGTATAGAAATATGTATGTACGTGCCCCTGACACGTACATAAATTATAATTTAAAATATATGTATTATTAAATGTCAAATTTCTAGGCAATATCTAAAAGCTATGTCATGAAAATATGCTTTGAAATTAATTATTTTATCGTTTAGACTCTAAACTTTAGACAAACCAGATGTTTGTCGTAGGTTTACAAACATCTGGTTTGCAAATAAATAAAATACTATGTATTGTTGTGACGTCAACTTGCTTCAATTTCATAATAAAAGTGTTTGTACAGTAATATTAACTATACTAATGTAAACAAATAGAACATCTACCAACGAAGACGCAGAGGTCATATGACATATAACATAATGGTGTGTAGGCAAGTTGTGGGTAGTCTGTGCGATTTATTTTATAAATAAATAAAAGACGTAATTATTTATCTGGTTGCAAAAATAAAACAAACAAAGTGTGTGATTCTAACAAAAACCTTTATGTGGGTCTTGCAATAAATGCAAAGCTTTTATTCGTAATCATTACTAAGTGCTACTTAAAAATTAAAAAAATAAATAAAAATATTTTACTTGTTTATTTTATTTATTTTAATTGTATCTGTACAGCATTTATAGTATATAAATGACTATTCATATAATAAAAGATCAAATTAACGCCGGTCGTCTTTAAATGTAGATCGTTTTTCAGTATTTCTAGTGTTAAAAGATTGAAAATTCAACAATAACGAATAAATATTTTCCTACGAATTAATTTACATTACATGGAATGTCATGTAATATCGAACTACTACGTTGTATATTATGTAAAATCATAAGAAACATACCTGTATTAATAATATTTACTTCTTGAAAGCCTTGATAACCGCCTGGCTCGCCTTTGGGTCCAATAAGAGATAGTCCTGGTGGTCCAGGAGCTCCAGGTGGTCCTGGTGGCCCAGGTGGTCCAGGTATTGGAGCAACGGTACTAGTTTCAGGATGTGATGGGCCCATAGGCCCAGGAGGTCCAGGTTTACCTGATTCTCCTTTAATCCCAACCTCACCCCTATCACCCTTTTCACCTTTTAACTTCAAAAGTAAACATATAGTTTTAAAAGGCTTTTATTTCACTTTAATTTATTTAGCGCAAGTAACAATCGACAACACAAAAGATACCTTTTCCAAATCTATAGGTGGTGCACTATCTCCTTTTTGTCCTTTTTCTCCTATTGTTCCATTGAAACCTGGTGGTCCCCTAGGTCCCTAAAATGAACATAGTATTTTAATGTATATTAACAAAGAGCTATTGTAGTATAATATGATACATTAAACTTAACTAATACAGCTGCCACGATAGTTTCAACGGCTACGTAAATAACCGCTTAGCATCTGGTTAGCCGTATGCTTATAAAAAAAATTAAAGGACGGGGTTTCACTTTCCATTCTTTTCATTTATATGAATGAAATAAACACAGAGTATAAACACGATTTAAATTTGTGAAGTGACGGAAACAGACAATAAAAGGCAACTTAAAGCTTCCAATGGCCTTCCTATCATGAAAAGATAATGATAAATATAATGGTGTTATTATTCTACATATTTTTTTACAGAATATGATGTTATAGTTTCTTACCATTTGGCCTGTTTTCCCCTGTGGCCCTGCAGGGCCGACTGGCCCCTGAAGGCCGATTTTACCAATATTTCCCTTTGGTCCAGCAATGCCTTGAATACCTTGTCGACCAGGTTCTCCTTTCGGCCCCTAAAATAATAGTACAAAGGATAAATATTATCTTCTTAATCACTAATCGCTTGAACAGCTTTCTATTACTTTTCAGATATAGGACGTGCTTTCCATCTGCGAGCCAACTTATTAATAAGTGATTGAGTATTAGAGCTTACTTTCATGAGAGCAATGGCAGCAATAGGTAAGTTTCCTGGTGGACCTGGTACTCCTCGGTCGCCTTTTAGCCCTATAGGTCCGACGGGTCCAATATCCCCTTTCGGTCCACGTTCCCCTGTTTTTCCTGGTGATCCATCGCGGCCATCTTTCCCGGGAATACCTGGAGGACCAATAGGTCCTTTGCTTCCAATGTCACCCTGAAAATGTAAAATAACAACAACTTTTAATAAATACACAATTTACACATCCGATGAATTAATACCTATGACTGTAAAATTTATATTTTACAGTCATAGGTAAGTTCACAAAGAATGTTATATTTATAATTGCCTATTATTTACTTTTAACAAATTTACGGTACCTATCTATATGTATATATAAAAATAAATCCCTATTTCCCTAGGTCACGCCATAACATGTGAACGACTGTACCGATTCCATCCATATTTTTGATAGAGAATAGCCTATGATATGGAGAAGGATATAGGCTACTTTTTATTTCGGGCACGCAGGTGAAACCGCGGGGGACAGCTATCTCTTATAAAATGATTATAGTGTCAGAAGCAAAAATAGTATTAATAAAAAAAAAATGTGATTAATAATACCTTTTCTCCATCATTTCCTTTATCTCCTTTATCTCCTTTAAGTTTTTCTGCTATAAATGCATCTGGAACAACATTGAATTTGGATAAAATTGTAAGATTATTTTGAAAAGAACTATAACTTCTTCTAACCTTGGGAAGATTGTTTTATATCTACTTCTTTTAAGCCATAAATATACAGAGACTACGAATAAGAAAGGTCTCGCAGCCAATAATAGAGCCAATAGTAGCAAAAAAAAAACCTTTTGGGGATTCGATCTACTTACGTTATTACATTTACGTGATCAGAATACCCTCTGATATTGAAATTTATTCAGGATATCTATTCTGAACTAGAATGAATAGTGAATTGTTAGGATTTAAGTGTTGTTTTATAGATTGTCAAGGTTGAACTTACTTTCCTCATTTAATAATGACATCAATGATGCTGGAAGACCTGCTAAGCCTGGAGCACCTTTGTCACCTAAAAATAAATACATAAAACTTACTCTGATTTTTTAACATAAAAATAATAATTTGATTTTTGATACGATCATGCAAAGTTGTAAATCAGATAGCTATAGATAGATTATAATTTACGTAAAAAATTGAAATCATACCTTTTGTACCATTTGTACCATGCCTCCCTTGGATGCCGGTATTACCTGGGATACCACTTTTTCCTCTTTCTCCTTTATCTCCTTTTTTGCCATCTATACCCTTAAATATGAAGTAAATGTGCGAATGACTAATTCTTATACTACTATTATTATATTATCTAGCATTACTATTATTTGTTAAGATTCCGTGAAAGATCCTTTACTACAGATATTGAGGTGTACATACATAGTACATCCATAGTACACACATACACGGACACCCTGTACTTACACATGATTGCAAATAAATAATGATTATGATTAGGAGTATTTAGAAGTGCATACCTATTCTTAAAGCTTCAGTTGATTTAAATTCAAAATTATTTATTCAAAGAAAGATGGCATTTACTATTTTGGTAGGTTGTCATTATTTAATCCTACATTATTATGTAACATTTCGGTCGCTGGTAGAATTAGTCTAAAATTAGTCCTTTCTCACCTTATCCCCCTTATCTCCTTTTGTACCATTTGTTCCTGGTGGTCCTTGTAGCCCTCTAGGTCCTGTTTCACCCCGCGGACCAGGCACTTTTAATTCTCTTTGTTTTTTTTCTACGTGTGTTTCCTGTCAATTAATATTGGTCTAAGAAACAATTTTAAGAGAAGCAACAACTTGACTAAGTTCCATATCGACGATGATATTAACTCCTAACTGAAATTTTTGCAAGTTTAGGCTTTTTACGTAGATAGACTTTAAATAATCGTTTACGTGAGCTGCACGGACAAGTACTCTATTCCCTATTTTCTTGCGAGTTATAATTAACTTTTATTTTCGATTAATAGGTAGGTATAATCTATTCTTGAGATTTAATGTAAGTTTGATTCTCGACCTATGATATAGGCCACTGTCAAAATGTTAAATATATTAGCGGAATGTAGGTAGTTCCATTCAGAACACGACATGAAGCTTTCAACTGGTGTTGAAATACATTTTAATAGTTACCTTTAGTGTATATAAAAATAGATTTTGGTTTAATACATAAATGTGAATGTAAAGAATCACCTTATATGGCATACCCGGTGGACCCGGTTCGCCCTGTTTGCCTGGTGGACCGCTGAGTCCAGGCTCTCCAGGTTTTCCAGGTTCCCCACGTTCGCCTTGTTTCCCAGGCTCTCCCTGGACTCCCGGATCTCCGTGTTCTCCTTTTTGGCCTCCAGGACCCATTAAACCTATCGCTCCTTGTTTCCCTTGTGAACCCGCTTCACCCTGAATCAAAGTCAAAGTCAAAGCCATTTATTCAATTTAGGCCCCAGAAGGGCACTTATGAAGGTCACATTTACTGAAGTTACCACCGGTTCGGAACTCGGCCTTCAACTGAGAAGAATTCGGCTAGAAACTCAGCAAGGTTACATTTTTTAAATATTTTTAGGACAATCTGACAATGTTTGGCTTTTTTTCCAAATAATTAACAATAAAAAGATATACCTAAGCATAGATACAGACGAAAAAAGAACAAGAAAATAAATAAAAAATAATAACCTTAATGAATGTATAAATATACTTTGATTTTAGACCCAATTAGTGTAGTTATCTGTATACAGGGAAGATACTTTGAGACGGCATCTTTCCGAAACCTATGTTTGGATCGTTATACTATACATAAGAAATATGAATGTGAGTTTTTTTGTTTGTTTGTGACTAATTGTGACGCCTCAATTTAGCACGTTTTTGTTTATCCCGGGAAAACATATTATCCCTAGGGAATGTGATTATTTAGATGTTTATAACTCATTCAAGCATAAACGGTTGAACGGATTTAGGTGTTTAACACACATGTTCTGGAATGTAGAATATTTTTTATTCCGAGAAGATATTGAATCCCTCGAGAACGCGGGTGAGACCGCGGGAAAGAAACTAGTTTATTAAAAAAATTGCTCTGGCGACGTTACTTAAGCATAGCAACACACCTTTCACTGCTGGAGATTTTTAATTAAAAGAAAAATAAAAAGGAAAATACTAACAGTGAACCCACGAGGTCCTCGTGGTCCATCTTTGCCTGCCGGACCTGTTGGCCCAGGAGGTCCTCTCATTTTCGGCATTGACTCCAATAAATTTGAGACAAGTATTTCTGAACATGTACATGTCTGTAAATAAAATAAAGGACATTATAATTCAATGTACATTCAGCGTCAAATGCTGCAGCTGATACTTTAGTACCGTATCACATCAAGCAATTCACCGTTTTCGTACACAAACTGTAAACAGAATTGTGAAAGAGTACTAAAATGATCATTTGATTTTAACGCTGACTATTTATAAAGAAATTAATTTGATATATCCTGCCTATTTTATTTTTTATAACTACGCATTTTATTAAAAATGTCACCTTATCCAGACGGCTTACTAGCCAGCACCTAATACTTAGTCGACTTTCTGCCCATGTTTACGAGCATTTTTGATGGACCAGTTGGCGCAGTTGGTTAAGACTCTACCTATCGTGCTGCAGATCGCGGGTTCGATTCCTGCATAGGACATGCATTTGTGTGTTCATGCATGCATCATGTCTATGTCCTGAGTCTGGGTGTAATTAAGTATATTAAGTATTTATTTACAAAAAAAAGTAATATATGTATAATATCAGTTATCTGGTTTCCATAGTAAACGCTCTGCTTAGTTTGGGATCAGATGACGAGTGTGAGGAATGTCCAGGTTTTTTTTTTAAATAAAGGTTTTCAACACAATATTGGCTATTTATATAGATAAAGTTCTGACTATCGTTCCTCTCCCATGAAATGATAATAATGTTAAAAAAAACAGGTCTTACGCCATTTTCCCCTTTTTGTCCTTGAGGACCTCTTGGACCCGTGTGTCCTGGGATTCCTATAGGACCTTGTTTTCCGTCTATAGCTCTATCTCCCTGTAACGTATTATTTCCTATGAATTATTTAAGGTAAATAGGTAACATATTTAACAAATAAGCGTTGGTATCTTATGCTTACTTTTTCTCCTTTTAAACCATTATCCCCGGCTTTCCCCTTTTCCCCATCTAGCCCCTTACTACCATTTTCCCCATTTTTTCCATCGTCCCCTTTTTTCCCTGCTTCCCCCTTTTCTCCTGGTTTCCCCTTTTCTCCCACTTTCCCCATTTCCCCAATGTTCCCTCTTTCACCTCTATCTCCTCGTTCCCCTTTATCCCCACTTACACCCATATTACCTTCTACCCCCTTTTTACCGATTTCCCCTATATTTCCTTTCTCTCCTCGTTCCCCAGTTTCCCCCTGGTTTCCTAATTCTCCCTTTTCACCCTTATCTCCTCGTTCTCCTGCTTCTCCTTTTTCACCTTTATCCCCACTAGGCCCCTTATCTCCTCTAGGCCCTTTATCCCCAATAAGCCCTTTATCTCCAATGGGTCCTTTATCTCCGTCAAGCCCTTTATCTCCACTAGGACCTTTATCCCCAATAAGCCCCTTATCTCCACGAGGCCCTTTATCTCCACTAGGCCCTTTATCCCCAATTTCTCCCTTTTCCCCACTTTCTCCTTTATCCCCACTTTCTCCTTTACCCCCAATTATTCTATTTTCTGTAAAGCAAATAAATATACATTATATATACAATTTAATCATCATCTATTCGTGTACCTTTAAAATATTAAAAAAGTGTACATACCAGGTTTATTTCCCGGATCAAGTGAATTTATCTGCAGGAAATATTTACATGAACATTATAAAATGTTTATTTTTCATCATATTAATTAATTATACGTTCATTATTAGTTTTATTAATTCCAACACTGCAATAAGCGCAAAGCTAAACTAGTTTAGTGAACTAAAAGCTGTAAAAAGATAAATGAGGAAACCCAAGGCAAAAAGGAGAAAAAAATCTCTCCTTACTACATTACTTTAATATATATTTTTTAACTTATAAACAACAATATAATGTAACTCGTAACAAGCATAAATACTTATTACGTTATAATTATTTGAGGTTATTACAAAACAAAAAAATAATGATTTTTATTTAAACAAAATATTTAAACAACGAAAAATGATCACTTATTCGGATTGCATTTCTTTTGTAAAATAAATGACGTCAAATTAGAGTTTAGAAAAAGTAAAAATAGTGAGCTTAGGAACATTTTAAAGTTAACATTTTCACTTAAAAAATGCTGTAATGTGAACGTTTTTCCGTTATTTAAATTCTAAATATATAAATAATATATTAAAGCAGTGAACTTACATCTGATGAAATCGTGGTCGTATCATCATAAGTCTAAGGAAAAATTATTAATACTTGTTAATATTGACACAGGGTTAAAACAGCTTTTTACCGTTCAGTAATTATTCATATTAAACATCGATATATTTAACATTTAATACAGTTTACAGTGAATCAGTTTTGTTAGTTAATAATTCAAATAGTAGTGACGTCATATAAAATGTATAAATAGACATAAAGGTTGTTTGTAAAAATATTCAATTTCTTTGAAGATGCCTACTGATCAGTAATGGATAAGATAAAAAGTTCATATATATATCATAATAATAAACAAGGTTGGACACAATACAATATTATATCCTAGATTCTGTAAATAAAATTGAATGATGAGAAAATATATCGATTTTCTGCTGACTATCTCTATAATTTTTTTTTCTTTTATCTTATAAATATTATCTTTTAAATATGCGAAATATTTCAAAGACCATTATTATAGCACAAATATTTATTACACAGGATATTTTTAGTACCAGGATATTTAAATAATGTGCATTCAAATATTAAATAACATGATACTATCCATTTTGTCAAAGAAATTGTAATTTTTCACATACATTAACATGTGAAGTGCAATAATATAATAAGGTTACAACAATTATTTTAAATAAGGATTGCCAGACTTATGTTTCATGTTATAAGCCAAAAAGTGTAATTTTGATCCAATTTAGGTATAAGCCGAAAAATAATTTTGCCCCAATTTTCACCCAAAGTACCCAAAGTTAGAAACATTGTCGATGTGGCAGCCGCAGTAAGCATAATAAAAGTAAAATCTGAAAATACTAACGACATCAATCAAAGAAGTACCCTGGAAAATATAAATATTTTAACAATAAATAATTAAATCGATTCTTTATATATAGTTTGTATAACTCCATACGCGCGTGAAAGTTAGGTACGGTCCCAAAATGTTTAATAAGAAAAATACTTACATTTTTACATATGTTGTCTAATACATCTTCTACATTTGGAACTATTTTTAATAGTTGTATACTGCCCTGAAACAAATCATTAATACAATTATTTTTAATATGAGCAATAAGATATTAAAACAAGATATTGTCTTGTTTTACGCGATATACTAATACGCATTGTCCATATTTTTACTGAACAAATATGAAATTTCTCTTAAAAGACTGAATAATGAATTTAAGGCATTTCAACTGAGAATGCGAAAAGGTATTTCAAATTTCTTAGAATTTGTGCCAACAAAATATTAAACCAATTAATGCAATGCTAACTAGGTAACTTGGAAACTTCCTCGCGACACCTGCATCCATAATTTATAAGCAGTAAACAGTCATACAAATAGACATATTTAGTATAGTTTCTGCTAGCTCGCGACATAGCTAAGGCTGTAAATACATTAGCTACAAACTTGCAGTCGGCTCTCAACAGTTTCACCGCAGTTTGATTTCGAACGGATTCATCGCACCTAGCTTTGGTAAAGGATGTTGCTATGTTTAGGATGCTAGAACAAAAATGAGCACAGTATTTAAGGTTAAGTCAAATAATATAATTTTGATTGGATAATAAATGTATCACGTGTAAAAAAACAGGAGGAGGTTCTCAATTCGGTTGTATGTTTTTTTTATGTTTGTTATCTTATGACTCCGTCACTTATTAACCGATTTGGAAATTCTTTTTTTGCCGTCAGGATTTGATTTTTAATGTACTTTGAAGTCGGTTTAAGTTTTTTGTAAAACAGTTTTCATTTATCATTAGAAAAAGTATTATTAAATCGTGTACAACGTTATTTCAAATGGCATTAGATAGTTATGTTTAAAAGATACGTGATAATCCTATTCCATACTATTAAATGAGCAATATTTGTATATTTGTTTTGAGATTTCGAAAACGGCTATAACGATTTCGATGAAATTTTCTAGTGGGGTTTTTTGGGGATGAAAAATCGATCTAGCTAGGTTTTACAAGGAGTTTTTTCGAGTTTTCGGGAAAAGCTCGGTCACCCAGGTATTAAAGCGAGAATTAAGTAAAAATTTCAGGTCAGACAAAATCTTAAAGCCACTATGATTTTTTTAGAATGAAAATAAACCATTCGATACGTTTTTATTAACTTGCAATGTATGTCTGTATGGTCGAATTGGCTTGATATTTGGTATACATTAGTATATTTGAAGAAAATGCAAGTACAGTTAACAAAAAGTAAGGTCACCAAAAAAAGGTTGTATTAAAAATTAAATTTTTAACAAAAACTTATTTCTACATTGCTTCAACAAGGTTAAAACAATAACACTGATCCTAAAATCTGAAGAAACAATATTATGTTTTTTTATAGTGACCATGAGGTTAATAGGATGATCTAATACCTTCCTATGTCCATGTATAGGAGGAAGCAGATTCGAAGCAGCTGCGAAGTTGTGACACGACGGATATTAGCAAACCGAACGGCGCGGGTGCACCAGTTAGTAAATCACCCATTTATCATAATTCCATGAATTTCTGTGTAGGCATTGGATTTTTTATATTATGCGTAACTGTATGGAGTTAGCAACGAAGCTCCTAAGAAAATATTCCCATGTTTAATTTGAAAGGATAAGTAATATTTGATCGTAGGTATATTAATATATTTATTTTTATTTCTCAGCATACAGGACGAATGAAATAAGGTGAAATTAGTTTCATACTTGGTATAATCCTTTCAGTGGAAAACCAACTGAAAAAAATACTGAAGAAAAAAATTAAGGGCATTTCACACAGTGAAGTGTGCACTGAAAGGCCCGTTGATGGATACAAAAGCAAGCGCAACCTACGGAAACCTCATGCAAATTTTGCATTTTTATTATACGAAAAAATAGGGAAGGAAATTATACGTGCGGTCCGCTCCCACCTAAAAGTAAAGGCCATTCATACATTTTATTTGATACGCACCTTTATTAAAGTTGCTACATAAAGTAAAACTAATTTTCTACTATTAATGTAGTTTTAACGTTTTACAGTGCAGCTGTATACATAGCAAAGGGTATCTTATTTAAATAGTAAACAAGGTCGGTCCTCGTATACTGCAAATACTCCAGCCATACTCCAGCATCTCAGAAGAAATAAGAAAACGAACTGACAAACTTAATGTCATAATTAATTAATAAGAGTTTATTCAATGCTATTCACTAGTGGCTCTGTGAGCTGTAGACTTCGCGAGTCTCAATAATTATATGGAATTCCCTTGTCGTTTGAAATGGCGGAGCCATTTTGAAAAAAAAAAAAAAAAAAAACCTGACTCTATAATAAAAATCCCGAATTTGATCAAACAATTTCACAAGAATCGGTTGAGGAATGCGACCTGTAGAGGAGAACAGCCGGACATCTTGACAGAATACGAAAGCATTTTTGCCCAAGCTGAAACGGTGACTCTTCGCTCGTGGTTCGCGCTCGCTCTGTCAATTTAGTCTTTACTCCCTTGTGGGTAAAATGATGCATGAATGAGCACCAGTGAAATTAAACAAAGTATTTCAGATGCTAAAATGTAAGGTTTATTTCCAATATTCACAAAAAGTAAGATTAAAAATTTAGCCCACAAAACGCATGTTTATATGAAAGGACATTAACTCGTATATCTCTAAAGCGTCGGCTAATTTGTAAGTGAGCCTTCTCGGCCGTAAATTTCACGCGTGAAGTTGTAAACTTTTACAAAAAGTACAGCAATATATTTCGGAGATACATCACCCGGTCTGACGTTTGAATAGTGTTGCCATTTTCATTCCACTTTCCACGTTTGCTTTGGTCCAGTGTTGCCCGGATTTTAAGGGGCCAAGAAGTAACATTTGGCACCATACCCAATTTTATAAAATAAAATGTATGATGAGTTATCCTTTTTGTAATTTTTATGTAATCCTCGAAGGGAAATTCAAATTGGTGATGTATAATATAAGCGTAGGTTATCGTCGCCTATTTAAAAAGTATTTGTGTTCTTGAATTTCCCTTCGAGGATTACAATAAGTAAAAAACATTTGCGAATCATAATTTTATTCTCACCGAGGCAAAAATACACGGCCAATTTACAAATGTAATAATGCACGCTATATTCTCAGTGACATCGCAGTGTTTCATACACGGTCTCTTAACTTTGCCCAGTGACAACCGGCCGCGTCTACACAAGATGAATGGACTGGCTCCAACACTTTATACACCCACTTAGTTTGTTTCTACGCTTGCTACGAGAAACTGTTTGTTATTATTTCAACCAATTTTTTAGATATGCTTTTTGAGAGCTTTGAATATTAAAATGAAACTAGTTTCACTTCACCTGAGTTTCCGAGGGATGTATTATTTTCTCGTAATAAAAAGTATCTTATGTGTTACTCCAGAATATATTCTGCCTGTGTGCCAAAGTATATCGGGTGATTGAATGACAAATATCTGATCATCCAAAACTTACATATTTATTATAATATATAGAGAGCTGAGATGAGATGAGATATATTAGTAAGATGATGTAAATAACGTCTATTTTATTTGTTGAAGCTTTAGGTACAAAATAGTAAAGTTATTAATAACTTCAAACAAAAGGCAGACCTATCATAGGAAGTGCTTTCAGTCAACTTATACATGGAGATATATCTACGTCTAAATGACGTGTTTATTAAATAAAGTAGGATTTCAAACAAAGCAGATCTTGTAGTGTTATGAAAGTATATAACTGGTAAACGTTTAACTGATTTATATGTAAAAGGTTGATAAACAATTCTCAATATATATTTTGCATATATGTGTAAGAAATTATAACTTAACCAATGTGGGAAGTAATGGATAACAAACCAACCATAACATTCCCCACTGAGAAACCTTAAAGATTTTCAAGATTTGGTTTTCATACAATCAAATCATTAGTACACATCCCAAAACTGTTTGAATAGTGAAAATAGTGAATTGCCAGTGAGTCGGGCACTAACTCACCGTGAAATATGAGGGACGTGCAAGATTATGATAAGGCTTTAGCCCAGTAAATCATTGGATTTTCCGCTTGAGAACTGAGGCAAATTTAAGGAGGATCCCACCGTTTGAATCCGTTCATACTCATGTGAAGATGCGGTGTCTACGGAGCTCGGGGTACGTTGAAATTGTTATATACGTGATTTGAAGCCGAAATGAGTATGGATGTTTAATCCGTCCGATGAAACGGTACACGAGGGATATCATGAAATTTTAATGCGGTTCATATTTCCGAGGTCGACAAATTCAATTTTATTATGATAAGATTAATAATACCATTATATATATATTTTTTTCATAAATTATAGGTACAACAGTTAACTCGAAGTCTTACCCCCTTATTCATAATAATGTTATCAAACTTTGATTAGCTAAAATTCCGAAGTCTTTATCTGACATTAGTATGAGTAGGTGACATTTGGTGATCGAATGAGTGAGACGGGGCACACTATTACACTGATTTAGTTAAAAAGCGATTATGAATAAGGGGGTAAGTCTCTACTAATCTATACTAATATTATAATGAGGTAAAGTTTGTAAGTTTGTATGTAGGAGGTAAAAATTCTTTCAATATAAGAAGCTACAGTATCCCCGAGTGTTATAGGCTATTTTTTTTATCCCGGGAATGCGTGCGAAAACTCGAAATACACTATATTTGTGAAAGACTGGTGTCCGAGATTTGCAGGATCGGGAAGGCACGAGAAATTCTTGGTGCTGCAAGCATCTATGGGCTATAAACGGTAACCGCTTACCATCAGGCGCATCCTTCTTTGCCACCTTAGTGGTATAACATTAAAAAAAAATACGTGGACTTGTTAACCTCCTCCGTTTTCATCGGTTAAAAATGCGAAACGTTGATCGGACGCGGGTTCATGTTTGTATGATTTTTTGTGTAACCGATAAGTTATATCATGTGGTAGTTTGAGCTAACGCGAATCCGTGCTCCACGTGTGTTCGGCTCGTGCTCGTTTCGCGTAGCGTGGACGCACCATTATAGTACACCCAAATCAGATACAAAACTACTATCTAACACCACTAGTTACGGGTAATGAGAATCATAATCCGTAATGTTATTTTTTCAGAAGAATGTTCAGGTTTTCAATTCAAGCTAAATAACGCAATATCAACACACAAAAGCCACTTTATCACGTCAAAAGAACACATGTGACAAAAATGAGATCACGTTTAAGCTGTGTATGAAATTAAACGTCGCGGTGGGTGCGTTTTTAAACACGTACCATATAATGGTACTTGAACGAACAGTATAACATGATTTGTGTCTACTTATGGGAATAGGATTATTATCATGATTTATGTTATTAACCATTGGAATAATGCAAAATGTGAACGTATGTTGTCTGCAAGTAAATTAAGAAGAAGTACGCACGGTGCGGAAAAAGAGGATTATTTAGATTTATTCGGAGCATGCTCGAGATTTAATGTAAATGCTATTGATAAGAGTGATCATTATGGTTCTAAATGTTATCATAAATAAAATTTCAAATAGTGCATTCAGTGCTCCTCATTTCAAGTTAATAATATAAAAAAAACTAAGGTAATATCCTGCTTAACCTTACCTATAGGTATCCTAACTTAATGTTATAAATGTGAGTTTGTTTGTTTGTTACGGTTTCACGCCTTAACTGAACATCATGAGCATGCATAATAGCGTATGGTATGGAAAAGCACGTAGGCTTTTTGGTGGGTTTTTGCGTAAAATATCAATATGGAAAACGAGGAGCCTCCCAGGATAAAGGTAAGGACTTACCAGGAACTCCTATGGCAATCCAATGATTATGCGCACTATTTCACATCAATTCACAAATTTCACATGCGTTTTGATCTGTAGCTTATTTCGTACTGTTTATTTATAAATCACAAAGTTTGATGTTTCCCGTTCGGTAGCGGATCTCGTACTGCCTTTTTGCGGCGTTGCGGGGCGCGCTCCTTACGTTTTGTGATGCGTCGCCGAAGTATGTAGAATATTCCCGAAGCTCTTGTCTCGCTTACACATATGAGGTGGGAAAAGGAGAGGAATCGGGAAGTAGAGGCTCGTCATTGATACTCAATATGAGTAGGTTTTACTATAGATATTATTATAGGTATTTTGGCCTAAACATCCTCCGCCGCCTTGAGAATACGTAGTGTTCTCAAAAGAAAGAAAAAATAATTAATTATAAGAACTAATTACAGATTATAATTATTACTAAAGTACTGAATATAAGATGCGGTATGATTAATTTTTATTGTGAGGGTAATGGACATAACTTGACAATGGGTCTTTTGAATGATCCATTTGAAGTTTTTACTAAAGCGACGCGGATATTTCCATCCTTGCCAGGATAAACTTGTGATATTATGCCCAACGGCCAACGTAAAGGGGGAATATCATCTTGATGTATAAGAACCACAGTACCAATCTTAATGTTATTTTTATCAATGAGCCATTTCTGTTTAACTTGGAGATTATGTAAATATTCTATACGCCATCTCTTCCAATAGCTACACACCATCTGATCTAATAATTGTTTCCGACAACGTAAAGATATGGTTTCCTCGGACACATTCTGAAGCGGCAATGAAGTCAATGGTGAAGCCATTATAAAGTGAGCGGGAGTAAGAGGCTCCGGGTAGGGATCCTCAGATAAAATGCAAAGCGGTCTAGAATTTAAGACTGTTTCAATTTGGGTAAGAACAGTGAGGAGCTCTTCATATGTGAGGAGCTGCGAACCGATAACACGGTATAAATGAGTTTTAATCGATTTTATATTAGATTCCCACAATCCTCCGAAATGTGGGGCGCGGGGTGGAATCATTTTCCATTCAATGCGGTACTGATCGGTAAGTAGTTCTTGTAATTGAGCTTTAGCTCCGACAAAGTTAGTTCCGTTATCGGAGTAAAGAAAAGAAACAGGTCCTCGACGGGAAATGAATCGCTTAAAAGCGGAAATAAAAGTATCTGATGACACATCAGTTGCCAATTCGATGTGTACAGCTTTGGTTACTAAGCATATAAACAAACAAATATATGCCTTTTGGCTCTTTTGACCTCTGCGTCTACATAATGTCACTTTAATGGGTCCAGCATAGTCAACGCCCGTATGCACAAACGCTTTGGTCTCCTGAACGCGGCAAGAGGGTAAATCAGCCATTTTTGGGCTGAGAAATGAAGGGGAATTTTTAAAACAAAAGTTACATGAATGTACTCTGTGTCTAATTACACTTCTAGCGGACAGTATCCAATACTTCTGGCGCAACAGCGAGCTCAGAAGATTGGCACCAGTATGGCAGTGAGCACGGTGAAAATAGTCTATAATAAGATGAGTAACGTGGTCATGTTTAGGTAAAAGAGCGGGATGCTGAGCTTCATACGGAAGATTTGCATTTGAAAGTCTATCTCCAATTCTAATAATTTTATCTTGATCTATAAAGAGGTCAAGTTTTTTAAGCGGGGAAGATACTTTAACGTTTTGAATATTATTAAATAAATTTTGAAAATGAACTTGTTGTACAGAGCGTATTAAATAGACTTCAGCTTTATTTAGCTCAGAAGCTGTGATGCGGCTGTGACCTTGATCACGAGAAAGAATGCGAGAAAATCTAAGTATGTATACTATTATGCGTAATATTTTATTCCATGATGAGTATTTTAGAGCAAGCTCGTAAATTAAATTAGGCTCAACAGAAGCGGACGCGGTACAAGTAACAAGCGTTTTACTATTAAATTCAGGTAGGTCCTCACAGCATTCGGGACTAAATGGAGTGATAGGCCATTCTGAAACTGGATCTTTTAACCATTTCGGGCCGTGCCACCATAAGTGATGTGACACTAGCTGCTCAGGTAAAATACCTCTAGAGAGACAGTCGCTAGGATTTTCTATACCACTAACGTGGTAGAAATGTTTTGGGTCAAGATTTTCTTGACATTTAGCAATGCGGTTACTAACGAAAACATTCCATCTATGTGGAGATGAATGTATCCATGACAGAGTAATTTTAGAATCGGAGAATGCGAATATATTATCAATAGCGGTTCGAGCACTATAAGTCTCATTATAACTAGCGCGTAGCTGTGGATCGCGTAGCTTGGCACGCTCCAAAGCAAGTAAACGGCGGTGAGCAACGGAACGGGAATCACCTAACACGTCAGGATCTTCACGAAAAGGTAACGCGGTGCAATATCTGCCTGCGGAGTCCCGTGAGAAGTTACGAGAGAACAGCTGTTCACACTCCTTTTCGGCCGAGCTCATAAATTTTTGCGCGGGAATTTCTTCGAGCTCCCAAAACTTAAGTAGGGAATCATCTAAAGAAATAGTAAGGTCATTGGGACCAGAAATGAAAAAAGTCGCGGTATTAAAATAAGTGGATGCATTTTTATTAATATTAAAGTTAGCGGGAACGTCACCCATAAGAATATAACCGAACACGGTTTCAAGGGCAGAAGGAGCGGGAGGTGCAATAATTTTTTGACCTAATAATAAAAATGGGAACAATTGTGCCCCGAGAACTACTTCGACCTCTCCGGGGATGTGCCACAGAGGGTCAGCGAGCGGTAAGTTACCTAAATGTTGCACTATAGAAGTCTCAACATATTCAGTCGGTAACCTGTCAGTAATGCAATCAACGACAAGAGCGGTAATATTATAAAAATATTTTTTATTTTTCGCGGTTATTTTAAATTGAACGTAGCCGTGAATAGGACGCGAAGTGGATCCTACACCCTTTATAAAAGAATTGCTAAGCGGTATTATATTTAAATTTAGTTGTTTACAACAGGCAGTTGTAATTATGTTGTTTTGAGACGCGTTATCTATTAAACATCTAACTGAAATATATTTATTGTCCTTATTAGACGCATAAACTTGAGCGGTTGATAAAAGTACAGTAGTATGGGAAGGATTTAATTTATTAAAAGAATCGCGTTCGTTATCATTATTCTTATCAACTCGCGCTCGGGTGCATAGCGACACCGGTTGCGGAGCGTCCGTAGCGTTAGAAGGAGACGCGGTCGGATGCGCGGGCGAGGCTGCGCACGGGAGCGGTCGCGGCGCGGCGCTGGCGGCGGCGGACGGCGCGATGCGGTTATCGCTATTATCAAGACGCGTCGAGTGAGAGGGACGCGAGTCGGAAACTATTTGTTGCGATTGTGAATTACTATCCAAATGCAAAAGAGAATGATGGTGTTTATTACAAGTTTTACAACTATACGACGACTTACACTGAGAAGCAGTATGCGTAAGGCTGAGGCAGTTTACACAGCCTCTTTTAGATTTAATAAAATCTAAACGATCTTTAGTATTAAGTGCTTTAAAAGAGGAACAATAAAAAATCTGATAGTGATCAGATTTATTACAAAATAAGCAAGTGCTTTTATTATTATTATCGCGTGCAAGGAAAGCATGGTGGACTGTATGTGAATTACGCGGTTCAGAACGAGAAGCGGGCGGATTATTAAGGTTGCTACCGACTGGGGCGGTTCGCGCGGAGCCAGCAATTGGCGTAGAAGTGCGGTCTAATATTTTTACTTGCGATTTAATAAAATCAACAAAATCCTTATAAGAAGGAATTTCTTTATTCCTCATAAACATTTCAAAGGAATTAGCGGTCGCGGGATCTAACTTCTTTAAAGCTAAAGAAAGTAAGATAAAATCTTTCATATCTTCAATACCTAACTGTTCCAAAGCAGATACAGAAGCGTGGAAAGTTTCAATGAACGTATTTAAAGACGCGGAATTATTTAATGCGGGTTTAATATTGAATAAATTAGACATGTAGTGTGAGCCTAATGCACTTTTATCTTGATATTTTTGAACTAAGCTGTCCCAAATAGAATTATAATTATCACCGGACGGTATAATACCTGCCGTGATTTTTAAAGCATTTCCTGTTAATTTACCTACAAGATATTGTACTCTTTGAGAATTCGAAAGATCAGGATTTGAATGTATATTAGATTTAAAAGATTCAAAGAAGACGGACCAATTTTCTATTTTTCCATCAAATGACGGAATTTGAATTGGTGGTAGTTTGATACGACCTTTATATTGGGACGGAATAGTATTCTGCGCAGACACATTCGACGTAGTATTTGTCTTATTGACGATAAGAGAACGAACCCTTTCTATTCGGGTGTACACTGTATCAAAGGAAATCATTTTTTTATAATCAATCTTATATTCTGAATCAAGTTGCATATTTAACGAGTTAATTGTATCTAAATTGGCACTAAATTCATGACGAATTGTACTAATAATTTCAGTGTCCGCCATGAATGTCTCTGAGGAACGAAGGTCTGCACTCGCGGACGTGGAAATATTCTTAGAAGAATCATATAAGAACGATAATTGTTCAAAAATAGCTTCATTTTTAGCTTCCAATATTTTAATTTTAGTTTCAATAGCTTCCATTGTGAAAGATTGCGTAATAATAAATTGCAAAATTACCTAATTAAAGTAAAATGACGTAGGTAAGTAGGTAGGTATATCCAACAGTTTAGGCACCTACCTATATAGGTATGAAAGTTTATTTCAAGTCGACAGACAAGGCTCATAGAATGCAATTATATGCGTAGTAATAGTACAAATAGTAAGTACGTATTGCGGTTATTAGTACACCATATGATTTCGTATAATAAGATACGAATCGGTACCTATAAAATCTAAGTCCTAAAAATATGGAGGAGCGGCGGCGGTATTGAATACCTAACTACTTTTTATCACGATTGGCGTGGTAAAAATGGCGGGAGTACGAAATATCGTATTTATATAGTCTAAAACCTATTTATGAGGTATAAGACTTGCGTATTATGAGGTATATACCTATTTAGAGGCATAAAACCTATAGAAAGCGGGAAATTATACGTGATTTGATATGAAATTAAATTGCTGTAATGGCTGACTCAAAATGAATCCGCTCGAAGGCGTACCAGAAAAAATGGTGGGTTTTTGCGTAAAATATCAATATGGAAAACGAGGAGCCTCCCAGGATAAAGGTAAGGACTTACCAGGAACTCCTATGGCAATCCAATGATTATGCGCACTATTTCACATCAATTCACAAATTTCACATGCGTTTTGATCTGTAGCTTATTTCGTACTGTTTATTTATAAATCACAAAGTTTGATGTTTCCCGTTCGGTAGCGGATCTCGTACTGCCTTTTTGCGGCGTTGCGGGGCGCGCTCCTTACGTTTTTTGATGCGTCGCCGAAGTATGTAGAATATTCCCGAAGCTCTTGTCTCGCTTACACATATGAGGTGGGAAAAGGAGAGGAATCGGGAAGTAGAGGCTCGTCATTGATACTCAATATGAGTAGGTTTTACTATAGATATTATTATAGGTATTTTGGCCTAAACACTTTTTATCCCAGAAACGCGGGTGAAACCACGGGCTGCAGATAGTAAATTATAAACGTGAAAGTTAAATGGATGTGAAAATGTTTGTTACTCATTACACAAAAACTACCTACCGAATGGATTTGGATGAAAGGCACACAGAATATGTTCTGGATTAATAGATATGATACTTTTTATACCGGGAAAACAATATATCCCTCGAGAACGCGAACGGTGAAACTGCGGGGGACAGCTAGTTTTTCATAATTTAGTAGACATCAGGTTCAGACTAATTATGATAATATATGCTGAGATTAATCTATTTTAAATGAACGAAGTATTATACCCCTTAAATACTTAAAATTAGTTTAAATGGCACTAATGAGTAGGTATGATTCATAGTTCATAGGCAAAACGAGTCTGGAGTTAGCGCCGGCTTTATAAAAACTTGTGGCGTCCGCGCATCTGTTGACTATCAATTTGTAGATAATTGAAGTTCAAGATGATTATTATTTATTTTGAACTAAATATTATGTATGAAATACTTGCAATTATAAAGACTAGCTTGTTTGTTAGTTTATCATGCGCCCATATAAGTTAAGGTAGTATAAATTTTGTTTTGTGGTGGGATGAAATGTTCTGCTGGGAGAGAATGTCTTCAAACCTATTGGTGGGTTTTTGCGTACAAATATCAATATGGAAAACGAGGAGCCTCCTAGGATAAAGGTAAGGACTTACCAGGAACTCCTATGGCAATCCACTGCACACAGCAACTATCACCACTATCTCACATCAAATCACAAGTCATTGAGTTTCACTGAGTTCAATTTACAAATCAACGCCTCCCGGTCGGCAGCGGTTTTCGTACTGTTTATTTATAAATCACAAAGTTTGATGTTTCCCGTTCGGTAGCGGATCTCGTACTACTTTTTTGCGGCGTTGCGGGGCGCGCGTCTTACGTTTTGTGATGCGTCGCCGAAGTATGTAGAATATTCCCGAAGCTCTTGTCTCGCTTACACATATGAGGTGGGAAAAGGAGAGGAATCGGGAAGTAGAGGCTCGTCATTGATACTCAATATGAGTAGGTTTTACTATAGATATTATTATAGGTATTTTGGCCTAAACATCCTCCGCCGCCTTGAGAATACGTAGTGTTCTCAAAAGAAAGAAAAAATAATTAATTATAAGAACTAATTACAGATTATAATAATTACTAAAGTACTGAATATAAGATGCGGTATGATTAATTTTTATTGTGAGGGTAATGGACATAACTTGACAATGGGTCTTTTGAATGATCCATTTGAAGTTTTTACTAAAGCGACGCGGATATTTCCATCCTTGCCAGGATAAACTTGTGATATTATGCCCAACGGCCAACGTAAAGGGGGAATATCATCTTGGTGTATAAGAACCACAGTACCAATCTTAATGTTATTTTTATCAATGAGCCATTTCTGTCTAACTTGAAGATTATGTAAATATTCTATACGCCATCTTTTCCAATAGCTACACACCATCTGATCTAATAATTGTTTCCGACAACGTAAAGATATGGTTTCCTCGGACACATTCTGAAGCGGCAATGAAGTCAATGGTGAAGCCATTATAAAGTGAGCGGGAGTAAGAGGCTCCGGGTAGGGATCCTCAGATAAAATGCAAAGCGGTCTAGAATTTAAGACTGTTTCAATTTGGGTAAGAACAGTGAGGAGCTCTTCATATGTGAGGAGCTGCGAACCGATAACACGGTATAAATGAGTTTTAATCGATTTTATATTAGATTCCCACAATCCTCCGAAATGTGGGGCGCGGGGTGGAATCATTTTCCATTCAATGCGGTACTGATCGGTAAGTAGTTCTTGTAATTAAGCTTTAGCTCCGACAAAGTTAGTTCCGTTATCGGAGTAAAGAAAAGAAACAGGTCCTCGACGGGAAATGAATCGCTTAAAAGCGGAAATAAAAGTATCTGATGACACATCAGTTGCCAATTCGATGTGTACAGCTTTGGTTACTAAGCATATAAACAAACAAATATATGCCTTTTGGCTCTTTTGACCTCTGCGTCTACATAATGTTACTTTAATGGGTCCAGCATAGTCAACGCCCGTATGCACAAACGCTTTGGTCTCCTGAACGCGGCAAGAGGGTAAATCAGCCATTTTTGGGCTGAGAAATGAAGGAGAATTTTTAAAACAAAAGTTACATGAATGTACTCTGTGTCTAATGACACTTCTAGCGGACAGTATCCAATATTTCTGGCGCAACAGTGAGCTCAGAAGATTGGCACCAGTATGGCAATGAGCACGGTGAAAATAGTCTATAATAAGATGAGTAACGTGGTCATGTTTAGGTAAAAGAGCGGGATGCTGAGCTTCATACGGAAGATTTGCATTTGAAAGTCTACCTCCAATTCTAATAATTTTATCTTGATCTATAAAGAGGTCAAGTTTTTTAAGCGGGGAAGATACTTTAACGTTTTGAATATTATTAAATAAATTTTGAAAATGAACTTGTTGTACAGAGCGTATTAAATAGACTTCAGCTTTATTTAGCTCAGAAGCTGTGATGCGGCTGTGACCTTGATCACGAGAAAGAATGCGAGAAAATCTAAGTATGTATACTATTATGCGTAATATTTTATTCCATGATGAGTATTTTAGAGCAAGCTCGTAAATTAAATTAGGCTCAACAGAAGCGGACGCGGTACAAGTAACAAGCGTTTTACTATTAAATTCAGGTAGGTCCTCACAGCATTCGGGACTAAATGGAGTGATAGGCCATTCTGAAACTGGATCTTTTAACCATTTCGGGCCGTGCCACCATAAGTGATGTGACACTAGCTGCTCAGGTAAAATACCTCTAGAGAGACAGTCGCTAGGATTTTCTATACCACTAACGTGGTAGAAATGTTTTGGGTCAAGATTTTCTTGACATTTAGCAATGCGGTTACTAACGAAAACATTCCATCTATGTGGAGATGAATGTATCCATGACAGAGTAATTTTAGAATCGGAGAATGCGAATATATTATCAATAGCGGTTCGAGCACTATAAGTCTCATTATAACTAGCGCGTAGCTGTGGATCGCGTAGCTTGGCACGCTCCAAAGCAAGTAAACGGCGGTGAGCAACGGAACGGGAATCACCTAACACGTCAGGATCTTCACGAAAAGGTAACGCGGTGCAATATCTGCCTGCGGAGTCCCGTGAGAAGTTACGAGAGAACAGCTGTTCACACTCCTTTTCGGCCGAGCTCATAAATTTTTGCGCGGGAATTTCTTCGAGCTCCCAAAACTTAAGTAGGGAATCATCTAAAGAAATAGTAAGGTCATTGGGACCAGAAATGAAAAAAGTCGCGGTATTAAAATAAGTGGATGCATTTTTATTAATATTAAAGTTAGCGGGAACGTCACCCATAAGAATATAACCGAACACGGTTTCAAGGGCAGAAGGAGCGGGAGGTGCAATAATTTTTTGACCTAATAATAAAAATGGGAACAATTGTGCCCCGAGAACTACTTCGACCTCTCCGGGGATGTGCCACAGAGGGTCAGCGAGCGGTAAGTTACCTAAATGTTGCACTATAGAAGTCTCAACATATTCAGTCGGTAACCTGTCAGTAATGCAATCAACGACAAGAGCGGTAATATTATAAAAATATTTTTTATTTTTCGCGGTTATTTTAAATTGAACGTAGCCGTGAATAGGACGCGAAGTGGATCCTACACCCTTTATAAAAGAATTGCTAAGCGGTATTATATTTAAATTTAGTTGTTTACAACAGGCAGTTGTAATTATGTTGTTTTGAGACGCGTTATCTATTAAACATCTAACTGAAATATATTTATTGTCCTTATTAGACGCATAAACTTGAGCGGTTGATAAAAGTACAGTAGTATGGGAAGGATTTAATTTATTAAAAGAATCGCGTTCGTTATCATTATTCTTATCAACTCGCGCTCGGGTGCATAGCGACACCGGTTGCGGAGCGTCCGTAGCGTTAGAAGGAGACGCGGTCGGATGCGCGGGCGAGGCTGCGCACGGGAGCGGTCGCGGCGCGGCGCTGGCGGCGGCGGACGGCGCGATGCGGTTATCGCTATTATCAAGACGCGTCGAGTGAGAGGGACGCGAGTCGGAAACTATTTGTTGCGCTTGCGAATTGCTATCCAAATGCAAAAGAGAATGATGGTGTTTATTACAAGTTTTACAACTATACGACGACTTACACTGAGAAGCAGTATGCGTAAGGCTGAGGCAGTTTACACAGCCTCTTTTAGATTTAACAAAATCTAAACGATCTTTAGTATTTAGTGCTTTAAAAGAGGAACAATAAAAAATCTGATAGTGATCAGATTTATTACAAAATAAGCAAGTGCTTTTATTATTATTATCGCGTGCAAGGAAAGCATGGTGGACTGTGTTTGAATTACGCGGTTGAGAACGAGAAGCGGGCGGATTATTAAGGTTGCTACCGACTGGGGCGGTTCGCGCGGAGCCAGCAATTGGCGTAGAAGTGCGGTCTAATATTTTTACTTGCGATTTAATAAAATCAACAAAATCCTTATAAGAAGGAATTTCTTTATTCCTCATAAACATTTCAAAGGAATTAGCGGTTGCGGGATCTAACTTCTTTAAAGCTAAAGAAAGTAAGATAAAATCTTTCATATCTTCAATACCTAACTGTTCCAAAGCAGATACAGAAGCGTGGAAAGTTTCAATGAACGTATTTAAAGACGCGGAATTATTTAATGCGGGTTTAATATTGAATAAATTAGACATGTAGTGTGAGCCTAATGCTCTTTTATCTTGATATTTTTGAACTAAGCTGTCCCAAATAGAATTATAATTATCACCGGACGGTATAATACCTGCCGTGATTTTTAAAGCATTTCCTGTTAATTTACCTACAAGATATTGTACTCTTTGAGAATTCGAAAGATCAGGATTTGAATGTATATTAGATTTAAAAGATTCAAAGAAGACGGACCAATTTTCTATTTTTCCATCAAATGACGGAATTTGAATTGGTGGTAGTTTGATACGACCTTTATATTGGGACGGAATAGTATTCTGCGCAGACACATTCGACGTAGTATTTGTCTTATTGACGATAAGAGAACGAACCCTTTCTATTCGGGTGTACACTGTATCAAAGGAAATCATTTTTTTATAATCAATCTTATATTCTGAATCAAGTTGCATATTTAACGAGTTAATTGTATCTAAATTGGCACTAAATTCATGACGAATTGTACTAATAATTTCAGTGTCCGCCATGAATGTCTCTGAGGAACGAAGGTCTGCACTCGCGGACGTGGAAATATTCTTAGAAGAATCATATAAGAACGATAATTGTTCAAAAATAGCTTCATTTTTAGCTTCCAATATTTTAATTTTAGTTTCAATAGCTTCCATTGTGAAAGATTGCGTAATAATAAATTGCAAAATTACCTAATTAAAGTAAAATGACGTAGGTAAGTAGGTAGGTATATCCAACAGTTTAGGCACCTACCTATATAGGTATGAAAGTTTATTTCAAGTCGACAGACAAGGCTCATAGAATGCAATTATATGCGTAGTAATAGTACAAATAGTAAGTACGTATTGCGGTTATTAGTACACCATATGATTTCGTATAATAAGATACGAATCGGTACCTATAAAATCTAAGTCCTAAAAATATGGAGGAGCGGCGGCGGTATTGAATACCTAACTACTTTTTATCACGATTGGCGTGGTAAAAATGGCGGGAGTACGAAATATCGTATTTATATAGTCTAAAACCTATTTATGAGGTATAAGACTTGCGTATTATGAGGTATATACCTATTTAGAGGCATAAAACCTATAGAAAGCGGGAAATTATACGTGATTTGATATGAAATTAAATTGCTGTAATGGCTGACTCAAAATGAATCCGCTCGAAGGCGTACCAGAAAAAATGGTGGGTTTTTGCGTACAAATATCAATATGGAAAACGAGGAGCCTCCTAGGATAAAGGTAAGGACTTACCAGGAACTCCTATGGCAATCCACTGCACACAGCAACTATCACCACTATCTCACATCAAATCACAAGTCATTGAGTTTCACTGAGTTCAATTTACAAATCAACGCCTCCCGGTCGGCAGCGGTTTTCGTACTGTTTATTTATAAATCACAAAGTTTGATGTTTCCCGTTCGGTAGCGGATCTCGTACTACTTTTTTGCGGCGTTGCGGGGCGCGCGTCTTACGTTTTGTGATGCGTCGCCGAAGTATGTAGAATATTCCCGAAGCTCTTGTCTCGCTTACACATATGAGGTGGGAAAAGGAGAGGAATCGGGAAGTAGAGGCTCGTCATTGATACTCAATATGAGTAGGTTTTACTATAGATATTATTATAGGTATTTTGGCCTAAACACCTATACTTCGCAGAACTTAATCTCCTATCATGATCAGTGAGCTTATAATATACTAGTATAATCGCTAGACGTCTGTATTTGTTTTTATGAATGTACACACGGCAACACATCAAGCTATACATTTCCAGTATAAGCTGAACTCTCATTGTACGGAAATCCCACACAATGGGAGTTCAGCTTATACTGGAAATGTATAGCTTGATGTGTTGCCGTGTGTACCTACCTGTTTTATATTAAAGAAAGTAATATATAAGTAATTTTTGGTTTTTAATTGTAACATTAACTTAATTTTATGTTAGTATTATTGTTTGTTTTTAAATTGGTATGATTTGTTGTTATTATAATAGCAAACGATTAACGTTTGCTAAACTTAGTATTAATATTATTTTTGATGTGTATCTAAATAAGTGTATTTATTTATGCTACAAATAAACAATGATTCTATAACGGCCTTACTCATAAACGCTATTTAACTAAATCTACTGAATAAATGGTCAAATAAATAACGACACCTTGCTGTCACTGTCAAACAATTTGCCGTTATTTAGGTGACCACTTAATCAACTTATTACTTAAATAACGTTTTATGAGTAAGGGGGTTAATGATTCTATTCTATAGAATAAATTTAAACAAAGCTTTTTTGTTTAAATCCCTATGAAAAGAATGATGGTAAAAACGTAGCGGACTTCACAGAGAAATCCCACTCAAAATACTTGGCAAAGAGTCCCAAACCACCGTTTGGTTGGTTACTTTAATATTGTGGTACAATTTACAAGAGACCCAAAATTGGCGGAATAATATGCACTAGCAGTTATTAACAGTTGTTAACTTGATTTGCAAGCAAGGAACGTTATTTAATTCTAGCGCAAAAAAAACTATTTCAATTGCCCGTCTTACTCTTTAGACATAGACATAGAATTTACACCGATGAGGCAAACCTACACAAAACGCGCCAGCAATTTTGTATCACGGATGGGCTTGTATTTGGCCATAATCTTACTATGCGCAATGATGATACGGTCGAACGTAGTGCTCACGAAGCTAGACTTATCCGCGTAAGGGTGATAAGGCCTTATCTACCTAAGGCTAATGTTTTTTGGGCCCTCACATTCAAGACAATAAAAAAAAAAACGCGAATCTAGAACAAACCTTGATGGTAGTAGCCAGCCAGTTTGGTTTTGCCAAATACCTACAGTACTATGGCTTCCTCACGATGTTCCGAAAGACCAAATTTATTAAAGGATGCGGACCTATGACCTCACGGTTTAACGTACCTATCACACTCGCCTTATATTGTACTAGCTCTGCCCCACTGAGAATTCGGTACGATTTTGTTTTCATGTTCAAAGATACAAACTCATCATATCACAGATTTTTGTCGGCATGAGAAAGTTTATCATCATCAGCCACCTTGTCCATTCAAAAAGTAATCATTAGTTTTATTATTCACTTTGATTTCCAAGTAATATCTGAATGTAGACTAAATAAAGCTCTGCGCTGTCGTTTCCTTCTTGCGCCAATGTAAAAACAGTTCAAAAACTCCGTATCCTTGTATCTATGTGCTCATTGTAGAGAGGTACAGATCCAAGTTTTTCTGTCCCTAAAGTATCTACGTGAGCGTAGCTTCAATTTGTTAGGGTATCTTAAGTTCTCTTATTAAGTATTCAACAAACATCACACTAGTTTGTAGCAAAACGAGCCTTGTGGAAGGTGAAAAAAATATTAAGAAAATAAAGCAAGATTTTGCGTGACCTAGATTTCTTTTCCTTTTTGATGAAATGGAAGACATCTCTTTTATTTCTCTAGGTACTTCACACTGTACTAAATAAGAAGCTTAACCTTCTTTGTGTGTGTTATGTTTATGTGAAATTGTATAACCACCACATAAATCTAGTACATTAGGACATGCTTGCTTTAGGAAGTTCTTTTGGTAACTATTACTAGTACTTACGTTTTGCTGGAAAAGTTACTATATAGGATAATAGGATTGTTTTATATATAATTGAGAAACGGGCAGTATTCATCAATATTTAAAAAAAAAACTGGGTCCGCAAAATTATGTCAACTCTCATGTAAGTTACACCTATTCATCTTTTGTTCAGAGTTGAGTCTTGAGTTAGAGTTTCAGAGTTGAGTTGAGTCCTGAGAGTTGTCCACATCGGTGAATACTTCCATCTTTTCCACTATGTATATTCCATGCAAAATCATTACGTTTATATTAATTTACTAAAAAGAATAATATTGTAGGTACTAAGTTTTTATGTTTTACTGTTAAGACAATTCTAAAATGACAAGAAAGCACCTTTCTGAAACTGTTTTAGTTCCAGTCATCATAAATTTATTTCTTTAGTTAACTTTAGACATAAACAAGAGCCTTCAAAAAATATCATTGTAAAATTATTAAACCGTTCAAAACAAACATTCCAATTCATTGAATTTCATGATCTATTTGACCTAAACTTTGTGTTATAGACTGTAAAGGACTAAGAAAATAACTAACGATAACGAATTCAATAGAGTACGATTGTTATCTCACTTACTTCACCGTAAAATTGACATTGTCTGAAAAGGTCCATTATTGAATCGTAGCACCTTGACAATAAGATCATAATAAGGTATCATGGTATCATCAATAAATAAGTATAGATTTCTATGCATTTTATTGTGAGGGTGATTTTGCTAATGTGTTGCCGACTTTTATAAAACCACTATCTATCCCCCGTGGTTTCACCCACCTAGCGGTTTGAAATATACTTAACTATCTATTCTTATACCTACCAAATATACATAAAAAAATAAAAATCGACCGAGCCATTTCGGAGGAGTGCGACCACACCGTAGATAAAGCAACTGCTGAAATACACTGGTAGGTGCTTAGCGACTTTCCGATTTGAGGGTGGTAGCTACCCAGGCGGGTACTACAAAGTACCCCTACTATTATTAGTTAGCTCACGATGTTTTTCATCACCGTAAAAATGTCGACGTCACAGCTATCATCGCCTAAAAATATTATTTTCAAGTCTCCTAAATCATCTATACATATAAAATGCTTTGTCCTGAATGACTGACTGACAATCAACGCACAGCCTAAACTGCTGACCGTAGAGACTTGAAACTTGGAGGGCGTGTTCTTTGTATGACGAAGGCATCCGATAAAAAAGGATTTTTCGAAATTCTACTCCTAAGGGGGTGAAAAATGGGGGTAAAGTTTGTATGGGACAACGTGATTCCTTGGTCCGATCTACTTCAAATTTTGCATAAACATTCCTTAACAGAATTGATGGAAGACGTGTTTCGTATTTTATTGAAACTCATCGCATAACGGGGTCAAAAAGGGGTAGAAAGTTATTTTAGGAGTATTTTGCATCGAAGTTGATATCAATACTCCTTAGTACTTTTGATTTAAATAACATTTTATTTTGACACATGTTTGAAAACTCTATCCGATTTTCACAGATTACAGGATAAGGCAGATGGAGCGCCCGGAACACGGGAGTGAGGCCAAAAAAGCAAATACAAATTGTAAAACACATACCTGGTACAGTAGTACCCAATTAATATGGCTTACCCTTGGCTTACCGATGTACCTGCGCAGAAGATACATTTTCAAAGCGCGGGAATCGATATAGGTTGGCAGCTGCCGCCATGTTAGTGCGCGCACGTCGCGCGCCGTGCGAAGGGGCGTAACTTGCGAGTGAGACGGAACTAACAGCTGCAGTGTATTATGTACCTAATAGTAGTGATCTAAGTTGTCGATTGTAAGTTTTAAGCATTCTTTCGTTAATCTTCGGGGCCATACTTGCTTTTCTGTGCGAACGAAGATTCACGACGCGTCATATCAGTTGGGTAATACTGTATTCGCTTTTGAATTTGTATTTGCTTTGTTTAAAAAACTTTATTTAACGAAAAACACTTTCGTTTACATAAACATTGTTTTTATTAAAATTTATTTATTATTATAGCACACAACACAGAATACAATCAATGCATGACAATTACATACAATTAAAGGTATCGATCTGGAATGTCTATCTGCCTTTTGTTCTGTAATCTGAGCCGATTTTATTAAAAAATCTTGGTGCAATGCAATATAGACCGGGAGATACTGGCATACATTTCCTGGTCATTTGTACCAGTATGGCGACCAGTCAGGGGTCTAATTACGTAATGACGAAAAGGAAAATAATGGTCACAGCGCTGGTACCGGCGGCCCAATCGCGTGGGCGTTAATCACACCTTTGCGGTGGTATGGCGGCCATTAGGAATCGTCGGAAAAGTATGGCATGGTGATTTTCATGAAATTAGCCTGGTACAAATAATATAATAATAATAATAATATCACTTTATTGAAACCAACTTAATAACTAGCTTATGTCTACAACATTTAATTTTAATACGCGCAACCACCCTTTTCTTTTTTATCGACTATCGGAAAATACAAAAAAAATCGTTCGAGACTCGTAATTTATCCGACACGTTCGATTAACGACCACGCGATTGGGCCGCCATCGCGCCAGTACCAGCGCTATGACTATCATTTTCCTTTTCGTCATTACGTAATTAGACCCCTGACTGGTCGCCATACTGGTAACAATGACCAGGAAATTTGTACCAGTATCTCCCGGTCTAATACTCTTTAAAATTGGAATGTCAAATATAAAAGACTATTTAAATCGGATTAGAATTCGAAACTATTTTATTATGTTCTTTGATATATGAATGAAAAACTTACCTTATGCCTTGATTTTCTATCGAAAATTCCTTGGAAATCTCTTAGATTACCTACTTAGCGAATATTTGCGATTGCTGTATAATTTGTTTGGAAGTTCATTTAATTTCTTTTTCATTTGTTGTTATAATAATTAAATAAGATTTTTTCAGTTAGTGTATAATATTGGTTTTTAGTTTTAATAGTAAAAATATCCGTATTTGATTTTTCGGGGCTTCACTCTACGTTTCGGGGTGATTTGCATCGAAGTTGATAGCAATACTCCTTAGTGCTTTTGATTAAAATATTCTTCTATATTTGACATTCCAGTTTTAAAGAGTTTTGCATTGCACCAAGCTTTTATGTGAATAGGGATATTGCCTGGATAAAAATATAATAATTCTAATAATTCCGTCAGTTAGATTATCAAAAAATATTGGACACGTATTGTTTGCTTTACCAAATCATTAACAATTGACGAAAAGAAAGCGCGACTAAGTTTGGGACTGGGGGCTCGTGACGTCACTTGTTCCTAAAAAGTGTACTACACCGTGACGTCACGAGGTACTTCAACAAACGATATCATCGTATTTTTTTGTTTAATTGACAAAAAAAGAAATACGTGTCTAATATTTTTTGATAATGTAAATGACGGACTAATTATGTAGTTTTTTTTCAGGAAAGTAAGTTCAACTTATTTGAATAAAATCGGATTGAGTTTTTAAACATTTTTGTCTGTCTTTTCCGGTTCATAGCTGATGTAATAAGGAGTAATTTAGCTACTTTTTTTATTAAAAATATTAAGTCGCACCCCCCCTGGAATAAAGATGCAAGTCGACTTGCGTGATTTTTTTTTATTGCACTAAAAAATTAAGAAAAATCTAATACATATTGTCAATTTTTTTCATAATTTTTATCTTCAAAATGTAGGAATAAAATACAAATATGTAAAATATTGCAACATTAAAATATTTATATTTCCATCATAAAAACGAAGTTAATATATTTGCACTTAATTATTCACTAAAGTTCCATATGACTAATAGCATATTCATACTTATATACATTTTGAACGAATTTATTTAGTGGGTATCGTAGTGCAAGTCTAGTTGCTTACTTTATCCACGAAACTTTTATCCACATTATATTATATAACAATTGATACATTATTTACACAAACGAGTAGCTCGAGGAAAACCTATGTAAACGACACTTACACATTAAATGCACTACTAAATCAGAATTCAAATAAAGAGTTATCTGCAATAATACCGAACAGCGAGACTTCCATAACATGTCAACAATGCAATATTCATAATTACTCCATCAAGTGTTTAATATGTTTCGAAGAATAATTACGCAACGCTCCTTTTTAGGTTTTTCTCAATACACATTGAGTAAATTTAAAATATAAACACGTAGGCCCCTCACAGGTAGTTTTAGCTATCATTTGATGTATAATACATATTTTTAATAATGTTGATAAATTTTTAGGACAGTTTTTTTACGCTCCTGAAAAGTTGTCACTTTTCACTTACAACATTCTTCCAGGAAGGGTGCGAAGTGTTCCGCGCAAAAAAATTCAAACCGTACGCGGGTGAAACCGCGGGGGTCTGCTAGTAGTAGTAATATTTTTGTTACCTCACAGTAGAAAACGTAGCTAAGTAGTGAGTGCAAAATATTTTTTTTAAATAGTCGTTTGCCGAGCAGTCCTAAATGATATATTTATCGCTAGGCGTCAGGCGCACTCAGCCGTCAGAGGAGCGCCAAGCTGCGCTACGATATTTTGCACTATTCTTTATATTTAAAAGTAAGTAATTATTTATATTGGTTTGCATTAGAAGTGCAGTTAATTATTACCTAGTATAGACAGGTACTGATCGTGTTAAGTTTCCCTCAAAATTTTTTCATCACATCTTTATGATCCGGTTATTTACTCATATTATTTTGTGTTGTATAAACTCGATTTCTAATAGATAGATGAGCACACATAAAAATTTGGATTGGTATAATGTAAAAAATATCAAAGGAAAACCCAGGAGACATTGACATAAAATATTTTTCCTCATAAAAACGTCGCATGCTTCTCAACCACAGACGCGTCGTAATTTGGAATTTTAAACTTTGTTTCATCATACGCCGTCAGTTCGAAATTAATTTTAGGGTGTCGATTTTTAATTAAAAATATTCTAAGCCGCGTTGTCTGTCGCGCAATTCATTACATTCGCACTTTTTTTACTATTTCTTTGTTGGTTCAGGCCCGATGCGGCCGTGAAAACTCGAGCCGTGGAAAGGAAAATAAAGTAACGCGTAAAAAATGTGTTAGTCCTTCATCCTTGTTATAGCCAATTCAGGTGATGCTTTTTTTCATGAAAAATATGGACAAAACAGAATATTGCTAAGACTCGTACATCAGGCGCTGAATCTTATATAGATACCTAATACCACAGAGATCGATGGATAATACCTACAACCATCAGGTCCGTAGTTGTCTTGTCTAATCAAATATCATATAAAATATGATCTATCTATGTACAAATATGAAAAAAAAAAAAACATTCAAATGAATTTATGATATTGTGTATCAGCTTATAATGTCTCAAAGGGATAATACCTCCACCACGCATGCCCACTGCGGATCGGTGGCGGTAGGCTAGTGGTCAACCTACTGTTGGAGTTTTCAAGCCGCCTAGACGGCTTCCAACCAGCACGATCAACGGTTTAACGTGCCATCTGAATCATGGAGAACGAAAAGTTGAAAAACGCTCCTCGCCGGTGATTGCTAAACTTTGCTGATCTATTAGGAACGACTAACAAGGAACACCTCGAGCGCTTCATTTATGATATTAGTAGAATCTCAGAGTAAATAAACACGTAGAATCTAATTAAAGGAAGCACGTGCGTTCTAATCTTAAATTGAAATTAGCGTTCCCGTTGATTACAAGTAAATAAATTGTACCGCCAAATTTGTACAAACAATAAGTCAGAAGCACATGCTACTGGATAACGTAGTGTGGTATTAGCTTAATGAACTCATAAAGGCTGATTTAATATCTGAGGTTTGGCCACATTAGCGTTCGCGGGTTAGGAATTAAACATCGCTTAGTTGTATGTAGTTTACGCTTAGCTTTACATTAGATTAAAAAAAATATTCATTAGTATGACTTAGTTGTGATATTTTAAAGAAAGGTCTTGACGACACTGCTGTGAATATGGGAAACGGACTCGAGTTTATTGCTTAATTGGCCTTTTTATGCCGATATGGGTATTAAAAATTTTCCGTCAATTATCCATTAGGTAACTTACGTTAGCATACGCATTTCTAAGATATTCGTCCTATAGCAACTTTGATGAATAGACTTGTATTTGAATCTAACCCAGGTGGATGATGCTGGAAGAAAGTTTTATTCTGTGATGTAGGTATAAATAAGATCTTATTCAGCCTGGGAATAAGAATCCATAAAATAGTTTCTTATAACCAGGCTATTAAGAACCCTATCTCCGGTTTCCTCTCAATCTTTGGAAGGAAAAACATCGTGAATTCTTTGTAGGTTTCTACTCACCATCGATACGTCACTCAATATCTAGAAGTGAGCTATCATCGACCTTAATCTCACTAATATAATTTTGAAATGTATTTTGGATATAAACGGCTAAATGTATTTGGAAGAAATTTGGTACAGTATTACCCAACTTATATGGCGCGTCGTGAATCTTCGTTCGTACAGAAAAGAAAGTACGGCCGCGAAGATTAACGAAAGAATGCTTAAAACTCAAAATCAACCTTAGATCACTACTATAAGGTTCATAATACACTGCAGCTGTTAGTTCCGTCTCACTCGCAAGTCACGCCCCTCCGCACGGCGCGCGCTAACATGACAGCAGCTGTCAGCCAATAGCGTTTCCGGCGCTTTGAAAATGTATCTTCTGCGCAGGTACATCGGTAAGCCATATTAATTGGGTACTACTGTAGAGGTACTTACACAGATTGAAAATGTTCGCGGGGCGGATTCAGACAGATTTTATTTTAAAATGTATGTTTTTCTTCAAATAAGGGTCAGTTCACATCTAGACGCGACGCGACGATGCTTGAAGACGCCAATTGTATCACAATGTCCCGCCGCGAAACGCATCGCGTCGCCTCGAGGCGCAGCGCGACGCTGCGTGACGTACTTTAATTATGTCATTGAAATGTACACCTTTTTTGTAGTAAATAAAGTTCTATTAGTATCGCTATATTAAAAAGTACGCCCTGTGTCGCGTCGCGTCGCGTCTCGGTGTGAGCTGACCCTAAACTATTAACCATATTATTAGAAATATCAAATGTGCGTTTTATATACACATACATATTTTCTTTATATAGCCGGTAAGATCTTTTTATTGGCTGAATTTTTACTAAAATATAAACAGCCACGGAAAAGCTTATTTTAAAATAACACGTATCTTCTATAGAATAATAGCTGTTTTTATGTCGTTAGGATAATTTTAAAGGTAGCACATTATCTTACAGTTAATTAAATTAAAAATAACGTTTTGGCAAAAAAATATGTATGGATAGTTAAAATACACCGTGATACCTAGTTGAAATTATTTTAAGAACAAAGTACTGCCATTAAATGTATTTAATTAATACCGGAGCTTTTTTCTGAAATAATACTCTATACTAATTAGTCAAACGAAGATTAAATACCTACCTACTTTTTTATGTGGCATTATGTAATACGCCACCGCCACCACATAATGTCGATGGAATCTGTGGTTTTGGAGAATTATTTTTGACTTTTTGGCGGGAACTTGCAGAGTGACGAAGCGTTTTCATTTTTATTTTCATAAATTCATGTATTTTGAGTTTTATTGCATATTATCGGTGGTATTTTATCCATAAAAGATCAATCCATGTGCACCAGTGAATTGAAATGAAATGAATTATTTGTATCGTGTCTTTACAAGTTGTCTTAAAAAGTCCGTGAAAGCTTTAGTACAATGACCACAATTTTACTAAAGCATGACTGGACGGTGACTGACAATGCGGTCTATTTGGAAGTTAATGTGCGGACTATATAAAAGTGATATTATAAATAAAATGTAAGATGCGACTGAAGGACTAGAATCCATGGTCATGAACAAATAAAAAAAAAAGAGATTTATTTTCTCTGTGATCCCACCCTTAATTATTTATAGCATGTATAACGTAGTTGTTGTGTTATTTTTTGCACTGCATAAAATAATAAAAAATTCAAAATAAAATAACATGCATGTTAAAGAATAATACTCGTTTCACGAATAAAACTAAAGCGTGAAAATCTCACAAAGCAAGAGTGGCACCGTATACAGAATTAACCGAGTTGCTTCTGTAAATTAATACAACCCCGGTCGTACCGTAAAATTTAATCCACTTGTGTTTAGCCAAGTCCCAGATGCGCGTCGCCGGCTAATTTACCTCTAGTGATATATGAATTAGGCATACGGGCACAGATATGAGCATAGACAAATCTTATCATAACCTATTTTTGGTTTTTGGGAAATTGTATGGGTCTATTGAGCAATGAACGTCGAGAAAAATATAGGATATAAATTAAAAAAAATTTAAACTTAACTTGTAGGGTAGGAAAGAGGGTAGGGTAGGATTATCCCTCGGGTACGCGGGTGAAACTGCGGGGCGCAACTAGTAGAACAATATTTTGACACACGAAGAACTCCACTTTGCCATCGTGTTTTTTTTTTCTCTACTACGAAGTTATCGACAATTTAAAGCAAGTTGTGTGACTATTAAGTCTCACAGACCTTCTTATGTATTGACACATTTTTTTAAATATATTGGCCCTGATTCTGTTGTTCACAACTAAACTAATTTTAATGTCACTATGTCTCTTTCTAACAAAGAACATAGGAAAAGGATGTAAGAAATTTAGTCCTGTCAAATTAGTCCAATGCTTGTTTTCAATATAAATTTAGTCGCCATCTATCGCGGTTACGCCTAAATACATGCAAAATAAGACGGCAAAGATTAATTTGACGACTAAAAATATGTTCTATCCTTTTTCAATCATGTTCGTAAGAAAGTGATGAGATGTGAATAAAATTAGTTTAGTGTGATTTACAACAGAATCGGCACCATTCTCGAAATAGTCTAAATACTCACCTCAAAATCAATTTTAATACTGTCCTCCTTGCTGATGAAAACATCGTTCATTGTAGTGTTGAATGTAGAATTACCAACAACTGCACAATTCACGTAGAATTCTACTTCTTTTGAGTTTACATGTATCACCAGATCTATATATTCATTTGGCAAATCCGGTGATAGTAATGAAAAAAACCCTTGTATATGACCAATTTTTAGTTCAACTCGTAAATTATCTGGTCCTGTTGGTACGAAGCATAGATCTACTATAGTTTTCTCTTTTTTATCCACAACTTCAAACAAACACGTGGACGACATTTCATGCAGCTTGAATACTGTTTTAATTACAAATGGATATGCTAAAGTTTTATTTCTTAGCGATAAATTTGCGGCCGATATAGTTATTGCATTCATATTGTGAAAATCAAAAGCCATATCTGCTCCATCATCAACTGTTGGAATATCTGGTGGCAAATTTTCTGGGTTTATTAGATCATACTCGTATTCATCTGAAATGTCTGAAAAATCTGAAACAAAAGTTAATATAATGTTAAGACAAGATTCGGTAGTCAATTTTAATTGGACTTTACCGCCAGGACCTCAGCACTCATTTGGTTTTTAACGGGTATCTGACTTGCCACAGGAATTCTGTAATTTAATTCCTTGTAAAATGCTATCTTTGGTCAGGATCAAGCTACGAGAGAATAAGCTTGCTTCAATTGAACTTTATTAGAGACTGGTCATAAATAAAGTTCTTCGTAATGTACTAACAGTAGTGAGAATAACATAAAAGCGACTACAGCACCACGCGCTATTTTTAGCTGCAACTGTTTTGGCCGATATTGATCGAATAATAATGATATTTCTTGAAAATTAATCAACCAACATTTTAGGTAGATGTTAAATGAAATACCTACTCACCCGGTAATTGAGTTGTCATCGTTTTGAGTACTGAGCATAATACGGTGCAGTACCTGCAAAATAAGGTCAATTTAGACAAATTTAGAATAAACAAGACAGCCCTAGAAATAAAAATCATCAAAAAATATGTTTTTTGATAATAAAAATGATATAATTAGGTATATCACAAATATAGGAACACATTTTAAAACATTGATAGAAATCACATTAAGTTTGGAATAAAAAGGCCCAATCGTGCGAACGCTAGGCCTCATCGATCAATTCGGCCCCAAACTCGGGTCCTATTCGAAGTGTTAACCTTTTACCACTAGAGTTGTCACCGGGAAAGCCTCTGATCCCAGAACGAATGAAAAATGGGGGTACAAACTTTAGAAATTGGAATAGTTTGCAGTACCTATACTGGCGATTGCTTGCGGTACAGTTGGAAATACAAATGTCATGGAATTTAAGCATTTCGCTTGGCTCGTGGTTAAAAATATAACAATTGATGTAATTGTTATATTTCGCGCGTCCCTCGCGAGAACCAACGGGTTAAACGTTGAGTTGAGATAATATCTATAGACATTTTCTTAGGTACCAAAAATAAACAAAAAATGAATGGTACTCCGGTTTTTTCCTTATACAATTGGTGTACGGGTTATTATTTTCTTGAAGTTTGTATCTTTTCCTGTTATAACTATACCATAGCTACTGTTCATGTGAATTGTTTTGACAGACTTATAGTTTGCTCCTAGTGAAAAACAAATAGCGTTAGGTTATAGGACCTAGCTAGTTTTATAAATGGGCTTGCGTTTGGTCACTCATCCGCACATAAAGGAAGATGACGAACTAAAATGGAGCACGCTTACCTAGAAAAAACCTATATATTCTCTCTGGATTTAAAAGTCCCTAGATTGAAAGAGTCGGGAAATACAGACATAATCATATCTATTGGTATTACACATCATGGTCTTATAAGTTTGGCTCGAATACACAATATACAGCAAAGTGCAAAACTTGAAACTAGTTTGTAGGTTTTTTTTTTTTTCAATTTCTTACAATTTTTTTTTATAATTTTTATTACTAATACAAGCTCCCCAAACTGCACAAAACAGTTTGTTGGCGAGAGAGGTTGTTGGTTTGTGATACACTTTTTTGATTTCTTCATTCACTTGAGTAGCAGTTTCTGGATATTTTACCACGCGTCCCATTAGCGAGCCAGCGGCTAAAATTTTACTGGTTCTAATAAGTTCTAATACATCTTTCTGCAAACCAATTAATGATTCTCTGATTAAACTGTTTTTAGGTTTAGTATTTCTTATCACACTGTTATTAGATACAAATGCAAAAGTAGCTGTGTTTATCTGATTTCACTGCTAAACTTCTGAAACAATCGCATCATGTACTGCTATCATATATGGGCGGGAGCTCCTGGGTACCAGCTTGGGCCTTTAGACTCGGTTCAGCGACGTGCCATCAGAATTGTTGACGATCCCGAGCTCACAAGCGGTTTAGAACCACTCAGTCTGAGGAGAGACTTTGCCTCGTTATGTGTGTTCTACCGCTTGTACAACGGGGAGTGTTCTAAGGAATTATTCGACATGATGCCCACGGCTACCTTTCACCATCGCAACTCTCGCCATCGACAGGGAGTCCATCCACACACATTGAAACCAGAATTGTTTCGAACTGTGCGGGCTAAAAGGAGTTTTCTTCCGCGGACGCTCGGACTGTGGAATGAGCTCCCTGCCGTGGTTTTCCCAATGGAGTACAGCATGGGGTTCTTCAAAAAGGGAGTGAAGCGGTTTCTTCAGGGTCGGCAACGCGCGAGTGATACCCCTGGTGTTGCAAGCGTCCATAGGCTACGGTAACTGATTACCATCAGGCGGGCCGTATGCTTGTTTGCCACCTAAGTGGTATAAAAAAAAAAAAAAAAAAAAAAAAAAACAGAAATTTAGGATGCAGATTAAAGTATGGTGAAAGACATAAGCTACATTTTTATCTCAGGCAGGATACAAGGGCTGAAATTGCGTGAGACAGTTAGTGCTTTAAAGAACTTTGCTAACAGACTGTACTAACTATTCAGCTCTACTATAACACCTAGTATTACATAATACGTAGTAAAAACGATATATTACGTCACAGTTACAACTGACGGGCCGACACAGTTGGTACCTAGCGTCAACCCAAGGGTTGCCACCAGACCAAGACAAATGTGTTTATTTTGGGTCTAAGTGTTAGAATAATTCTCATCGAAGTTTCTGCTTTGGGTTTCTAAAACATTGTTTACTTGATTTAGTAAGATGGTAGTTTGTTATATATGTGTTGGAAATAAATTTTATGGAAATAGTTAAAGTTAAGTACAGTAGTATCCAATTAATATGGCTTACCGATATACCTGCGCAAAAGATACATTTTCAAAGCGGAGGGGCGTGACTTGCGAGTGAGACGGAACTTACAGCTGCAGTGTATTATTAACCTTATAGTAGTGATCTAAGGTTGATTGTAAGTTTTAAGCATTCTTTAGTTAATCTTCGGGGCCATAATTTCTTTTCTGTGCGAACGAAGATTCACGACGCGCCATATAAGTTGGATAATACTGTAAGACTAAACTGTCAATTATCCAAACACTCAATTGTCTACTCAGTTGTCGATATTGATTTGTATTTTTTTATGTGTAAAAATTCTTACAAGCAGGTAGCATTTGTACCAGAGGGACTGCTAATGTATTGCCAAAATGATTCAAAAGTCCAACCCCCTTATTCATAATAAAGTTATCAAACGTTGATTAGCTAAAATTCCGAAGTCTTTATCTGACAGGTGATCGAAAGAGTGAGATTTACTATTACACTGATTTAGTTAAAAAGCGATTATGAATAAGGGGGTAATAATGCACATATTCACCAACCAGTGGACCAGTGGCCTAATTTAAATAAGAGTAGTTAATGTCGCTACGACACTATTGAATATGGGCATAAAAAATCTTATCTACCCTAATTTTATTGTAACTATCTGCGATTTGTAAATATTTATAAAGAAAATAAACAATAATAAATTAAATTATTGTACAAACACTAACTTCAGCAAAGTAACCAATCAATTTATCAAGTTATACGCAATGGGTTTGTTTATTTTGAAGCGATGTCTCAAATGAAACGGTCGGTGCTGTCGAAGCAAACAAAACTACAAGGAAATTAACTTGCCAACGTAAACTTCGTTGTTTTGACGATCCCTTTGCGGTAATGACTCGGTCTTAATTGGGAATATTCATATTTGGAATATACATTTGCAACTGGAGAATCGATGTAGGTCGATGTATGGGAAAATTCTGTTATCCACTGCAAAGATAAGTATTTCCTTTCCTTTTCGTTAAAACATTGTCCAGTGTATCAATAAATCGGTGAAACTCGAGTCCCGGGGTGGATAAACTATCTACATGCATAATTTAGCTCAGGGCTACCTACTCGCATTTGTCTGGTTTTTTAAGCTATGTTTAAGTTTTCGAAAATTTTATGATCGATTCCGTGTCAGGTTTCAGCTACGAGTAGGCTTGATTATACATTAACATGTTTGTTCGTTATAGTCCATTTTTCTTAAAATTCTAACGAAGTGTCCTAGTACTCGTAGTTCCTACAGTGATTTGGTTTCCATAGTAAGTTCTTCTCAGTTTGAGATCAGATGGCCTTGCGTGGAGAATATCTCAGAATATTTATTGTAAACATAGACGAAGCTAAAGTTTTCAGTACATTTATGTCATGAATACACTAACAAGTTAAGACACTATCGTAAAATTATATTACTAAAGTGCCAATACAATTACAGTCTCCATTTCATGAATAAATAATTAAATGAATAGAGCTTTACCAAATCACTACAGACCTCTAATTACCGCTCCTTTCAATTAAGACGTGTTACGAATGTCAAATACTCCTGACTCCATCAACCGCCTTATCTCCAACGAAGTCGTTACGTTCAATTTACTCTGCGGCATCATTTTCATATTTCAGATCACAGACTAAACTTTCATCTTCATCTCCGTTTTGTCATCTGCATATAACTGCTTCATTGTCTTTCGTATTTCGTTAACCTGTAACACTTTCACGCTTTTCGAACACATAGCTACTATTGGTATGCAAATGTGAACGCGTTTATGTTTATATTTTACTCGTACATGAAATTGCTTTCATGTTAAATTAAATTAGATATTCGTATGAGTTTTGATGAAGGCAGTGTTGGGCCAGGTATTAATTAAGCCTCGTGTAAGTATTTATATGGACGACTTTGAACGCTCATTTCATTTTATACGGTCTTCTAATTATTATCATGGCTTTATTAAAGTTCTAAGTATCGATGTTCTTTGTAGATTTTAACTAATTAACTATATAATAATAATTAATAACTAGTTGGCATCGAGAAAATAGGTAACCGATTGTTAAAATAAAAGCGTACTAAATGTAGCTCTCCATTTAACCCTTTCCCGCCTTACGGTACTTAGAAGTACCTCCACATTTTTCGTCTAATAACTTAGGTACGAAAACACTTTATGTTAACTACAACTGACGATCCTTTAGAGTACCGTTTCCGTAAGCCAATCAAAACGCGTTATTTGAATTACCGCGTTATGTTGCCGAATAATTTGAAGAGTGAGTTACAACCTGTCGAACATTTTATCACTTCACTGTGCAGTGTAATTGGAAATGTTTTATAAATAGAATATCATAGGTAAGTGCTATTTTTTTTACAATTTACGTTCTTTATATCTTTGACAACATTTCCAAAAGCTGGTATCATGTATTATTACTTTATTTTATTTGAATATTTGATAAAAACTGATGTGGACTTAGAAGTACCGTCAGGTGATTGTAGTCCCAAAAATTATGTGTTTTTATGATACACATACTAGATGAAGTGGGTATTTTGTTTATCATAAACGAATGTTTTTTAAATTTTTATTATTGTTCTGACCTATTTTCTTATTGGTTCAGTCATTGAGATGGACATTACAAACAATAGTGCTCTGATTGAAGCCCTGTTATTAGAAGAGCTTCTGGACTACGACGAAGATTCTGATGCAGGTGTGTCCGATGATGAAGTGGAAAATCTTCAACTACCCTCACCAAGAGGCTTCGATGAGGTTTTCGAAAGAGCTCTAGACAGTGTTTTTGCCAAAGTTCCGCCATCGTCGCCGTCAAATGAAGATGTAATGGAGTGCCCTATAAACCAGGTACCCACATCTCCAATACCTGGATCTAGCGTTCAGACTGATCTACCATCTGCAAATACGTCTTCACACCGAACTAACCAGCGATTACCCGAACCAAACCGTAAATGGAAAAAGAAGGACCTAGATACAATTTTACCGGAATACATTGCAGATACTGAAGAAGTAGAAGACTGTTTTGCTCACTGTACCACACCGACTGATATATTTTTAGTAATGATTGGAGATATTATTGACAATATTGTATACTAAAGTAACCATTATGCTAATCAGAAAGGCAAGGTATTGAACCTGAAAAAGGAGGAACTCCTAACATTTATAGGTATGATTTTATGGGTTATAGCCGATCGTTTGAGAGCCCTTTACGGTATAGATAGCAAATCTCCAAAATGGTGGCACAGGTTGTTTTGGGGTCTTCTGGACATCGCATTTGTCAATTCTTATGTCATTCATGGACTTATAATGGAACAGACTACCGTAAAATATTTTCGACGCTCTGTTACTCAAGGCTGAAAGATGCTAGTAAGAAAAGAAAGACTTCTACTGATAATACTGCGAAATTCGGCCCTTCCAAAAGGCGCAAATCTGACTATTCCACTATGAAATACGTACGCTTGGGTAACAGAGGCATCCATTGGCCTAAGTTCGTAGAGAACAGGGGAAGGTGTGAGGTTTGTAGTTTGAAGAAGATTCAGTCGAAACCTCATAGTAAATGTTCGCATTGCAACGTGTTTTTGTGTGTAAATGAAAAGAAAAATTGTTTTGTTGAATACCACGAGGTGAATCTGTAATTAAAACCTATTAGTTTAATTATTAATAAGTCATGATTGGATCTATTACTGTTGTTGTTTCTATCAAAGTTTCTAACATTGTGATGACACGAAGTTCCTGACGGTACTTTAAAGTCTAGGTCTTGGAAATAGTACTTCTAGGGATAATAAAAATCTAAAATAAATCTGTGCGTTTCGTTTAACCTACCTTATTATAATAATAAAGTTAAGAAGTGGAAATTCGTTAAAAAACCCTACCCCGGGGGGAAAGGGTTAAATTCTCGAGTAAAAAGGAAATGGTGAATGTATAAAAACAAACGGAAAATATAGGTTTAAATCAGAGTGCGAGAGGTTTTCATAAAGTAGCAAATGAAAATAAACACGAACGAGCAGAAGTTAAATTTATTGTTTTTGTATTTACTTAGAGTTAAACACTGAAATATTGCAGATAGTACTAGAAATTGAGGTTGAGGATCTTGCTTTCAAATAAGACAGTTGTATTTATTTCATGATAAAAACAAAACTATACAGGTGCAAAAAGAAATCAACATGTCTGTTTTTATAAGTGAGTTAGTAAAAATAGCACAAACTGTTCAATCTCAAACGAAAGTAAGAAGATATTAGTAGCTAGACTACCAAATTTATATTTGGACTTCTAACATCAAATTTCTTAGATAGAAATGACAAGCATGACGAAGTTATCCTAATCCTATAACTATTATAAATGCGAAAGTAACTCTGTTTGTTTGTTTGTTATGTCCTGGGTCTTTATACAGGGAACTCGGATGAAACTGTGGGGGACACCTAGTATATTAGATTTTTATGATCTAGACGCATTTACCGCAGTAATCATACATTCTCAGTAAGTATCTAATTATAAGGCCGGCCGCATACTATAAGAAATTTTCTCCCAGAAAATTTCTGACGCCCGCCGGAAGGCACTTTCCTCATACATTTTGTTCTAGACCCCGCATACTATCCGAAAATTCTGATGTGTCTGACGTCCAAAAATGTATGAGCAAGGGGGCGTCCTTTTAGTATGCGGCCGGTCTAGAGCTTATACATATGGTTAGTTTCTTATTGTTACTATAAAAGGTAATCTCGACAATTAGGCACCTATTACAACAACCATATGAAAACAAAAATAGCCCGTTACCTCACTGTCTTATACTAAAGACCATTTTACCATATAAGTCCATGACAAGTTCATCCATTTAGCAAATGTTTTTTATCCAAAAAGAGGTCACGCACAGATGCACTACGAACATATTGAATGAGTAGTTTCTGTCCCACGGGTTTACTCAGATTCCTGTAGGATCTAATGTTTTATTGGGATAAAAGCAGGCAAGCGAAGTGTGGGACGCCCCCCTGCTAGGTGGACCGATGACCTGCGAACCTTGGCGGGCGGTAGGTGGATGCGAAAAGTGGAGGACCGAAAGATGTGGCGACTACCGGGAAAGGCCTATGTCCAGCAGTGGACGACCACAGGCTGATGATGATGATGATTGGGATAAAAGTATCTTATATGTTATTCCAAGGTATAGTCTATATTTGTGCCCAGTTTCATCATAATCTGTTTAGTTGTTTTAGCGTGAAAGAGTTTCGTCTAAACTATAGTGCTGATAATATTATAATGGTAAAGAACCTATATATATATTTCTTCTTCTACTACATTGTTGACTTGCTAAAATCATAAAAATGTGCAAATATAAACAGTTGCTCACGCTGACTATTAGCTTGGTTTCGTAAATTTACTTTGAACTCGCTGTGCCTATTTTGAAAGTCGACTTGTTGGATTTGAAAGGTTAGCACGTTTAATTGTAAACGTAGGTGTTAATTAATTCGCTATGAATACTGAGGTTTATTGTATCGGTAATTCTCAGGTCATTGTACTAGCTTTAGATAGTGTTTAGAAATGTGGTCACATTTGTGATAAATTGAAATTTCTTAATTTCTAAATAGTCTTTGATTGCTTTTCATAATATTATGTCATATCAGATTCCGACATGAAAAAATAAAAGATCAGAAATAATACAAAAAGATTCGATCGGATCGAGGATCAACCTCACAAACCTACGAGACGCCATTCCAAAGTTTAAGCAATTGCCATTCCAAAGTTTAAGCAATTTGCCAATCGCAAGTGGGTAGTATTGGTGGCATTTGTAAACTAGCGCCTAGACATGATTTCTCCGCAAATAGAGAGGCAAACAAATTGGCCTTCTCTACGCCAGTGTTAGTTTGTGATACATCATCATCCAGCAACGGTGGTAGCGATGAGCGGTAGAAATTGGTCTGGACCAAGGACAAGGGATTTTGTTTTTTTTTTTCGATTTAGTTCCGTCGTAGCAGAGGCTCTACCCAAATCTAGTAAGTCGACTGTTTACGGGCCTCAGCAGAGGCATAATCATCATTATAACACGTTTTTCGGTAGAAAAAATCGGGGGATTCGCTATTGAGTGATATTTCGGATAATGAGTTATAATACTCCATAGCTCAATATATCATATCTGATATGGCACTCGCACAGCTGGACGGGTCATTGGAAGTAAAGCAAGTACGCCGCCATGGATAAGATGCAAGAAAAGAACTTATTCCATCCCAATCTACTGACTTGTATCGCTATATTAACGCGATATTAATTTACTAAATAGTCCGCCTTTTAATTTGAAACTGTGCCAACAAATAAATAAAAAAGTGATTGGCACCAGCCTCCCATACTAAGCTCCATTTAGATATTAATTACTATTATTTTAATCTATAAAACGCGGTTTGGCAGGGAAATGAGGCATACTTTCCAAGTATGTGTCAATTACCGGAAACATATGGATTGCATCAGTATTGCCAACAGTGTTGTTAGATTTAACTGATTTACGTATTTATGGTTCTGTTGTTGTAAGAATTTATCGGTTGTATCTGGTGTACCGAGTTATGGTTTGCCAGATACGCCGACATGAGTTTTGAAGTGGTTTCATCACATATTTCATCCAGGTTTATATTAAATACCTCTGTTGCAGAGGATAATAGCACAGTATATTATATCTGTCAGACTGCTGTCATGTAAACAAATATCTCTCCGTATCTTTTAATTCGTAAAAATATTTAAACTATCTGGTGAAGTGATTTCAAGTGACTATTTTGTAAATAAAGTGTCAAAGATTACGCTTTTATATTATCTTCTCAATAAATGCCAAAGAACATTAATGAGACACAAAAAATAATATCAACAGAGTGCAACGACAAAAACGAGTGAAATGTATTAACTTACAGTGAATAAATAAGTTATATACCAAAACATAATTAATAACATTGATTTGAACTATAAACAATGAAAAATATACATAAAAAGTGATAAATACATCGTTAAAATTGCAATAAATAGAAAAAAAATTTTTTTTTTTTCGTGCTGATGTGGGTGATTACAAATAATATTAATTTACACTACCTTGGCATCTAATCAATAAATATCAACATTAGCAACAAATAACAAATTTCGTCACTGTTAGCAACGATTGCCTGGTCTTGCGGCATAACACTCACTCAACCGTGTGGCAGCAAAAAAGGTCTACGGTTCGAATCCTACCCCAAGTCTTAAGATTATTGAATTCTGTTTTTATTTCACAAAAATTTTAAGATGACTACTGAACCAAGTAATATCACAATTCGAAAGCAAAACAGGAATATTTCAATTGAATCGATTGATAACTCATTTATATCGATGCAATCAGATACTAGGGCTCAAAGCTTACCGGATCTCTCTACGGAGTTCAATGAACTACACGAACTTCAAGAAGAAGTCAAGACACTTAAATGCCGTTTAGGCAGTGCAAATAAGGAAATTGATGACTTGGTGCTAAAAAACATTTCATTACAGAAACAACTAAATGATAAAGAAAACAAAATAAATCAATTAAAAAAATTCTGCACCGGCTCAACATGTAGCATAAGAAAAGGAACTAAATCAAGAAATTTACATAATAATACTGTTTTGAACTCGAGTGCAATTGATCTTGGTCTTCCAGATGATGAAACTACCATCACTCGTCAAACACAGCCCAAAGCAATGATTGAAAATATTCCACGAGATGGCGCTACTAGTACTGTCACTACTCAAACCTACAATAAAAAACCAGATCAACTTTTTCCGCCAGGTGACGCTACTTTAAATACAAATTCTGTGATTGTTTCTTCTGAAGTACACAAGGAAGATTGCTGTTCTATAAAAAAGGCTACAGATGGCATATTAACAAGCGGAAAAACATCAAAACCTCGTGTCATCATATTTGGTAGTCAACAGTGTAGAGGACTAGCATCAGAATTGATTTACACAAGATTGTATTCTAAATTTAAATATGAAGAATACGACATCACCGCTACGATCAAACCTTTCGCAACATCTGATGAAATACTTAGTGCATGTTATAGGTTAAAAATAAATTATGATGATCAAATAGTATTGTGTGTAGGAGAAAATGATAAAAATCCAACTAAATTGATGTTCGAACTATCAGGCGTCATAAAGTTGTTCACAAAATGTAATATTATTATAATTAATGTGGGTTATAACAAATTCCTGAATGAACATAAATTGAATAATTCCATTAAAATATTATGCTCTATGAATGATAACTGCGAATATGTAGAAATAAATATTTTTTCTTTATTTACTCATAAACAATACCTAATGCAATTATGTAAACAAATTAACTACGTTATAGACTCGCGTTATTATATTAATACATTTATAAAAAATAAAATAAAGAAACAACTTGTAAAAACTGATAAAACATATAAAATAGGTACTATACCATATTACTTTAATAAAATGCAAGATGAAAGTAGGTGCGCAGACATTTCTACAATAAATCCAAAAGTTATAGCTAAAAAAGGTACCATACCTTTTTACTTCCAAATATTGAAAGAAAAAAGCATCAAAGGCATTGAAAGTACATCTGAGCAGTTTTTTCGATCAAAATAATTTAAATAGTAAGATGACAATTGCTCATCAAAATATAGCAGGACTTTTAAATAAGCTCGATTTCATTGAATTGTGGATTGATAGTTTCATATTACAGAAAATTAAAATGGATATTATTTGTTTAACGGAAACGTTTGTTAAGTTGGGAACAGAATCAAATATACATCTGAGAAACTATGTTTTGGCGTCACACTTTTCTCGAAAACGGGAAAAACGAGGAGGAGTGTGCATTTTTCTTAAAAAAGGTATAGATTTCGTGGTGATACCTTTGTGCAAAGTTATATCATTGGAAAAAGTATTTGAATGTTGTGGTATTGAAGTTCCGTCTATAAACTGTATTGTACTCAGTATATATAGGACTCCTAATAGTAATGTGAATGATTTTTTTAATAAGCTTGAAATAATATTACATAAACTCACACATAAAAATAAGAAAAATATCATAATTGCAGGTGACTTGAACATAGATACATTAAAAGAAAACTCCATCTCATCACGATTGAAAGATCTTGTTTTGAATTATGATCTTCGGTTACATATACAAGAACCAACAAGACAAAAATCTTGTATTGACCATATTATTAGTGATTTTCATGAAGGGAGTGGTAAAGCTTATCAAACGGATCTATCTGATCATAATACTTGTCAAATATTTAGTTTCCCAGTAAGTTTTAAATACAACTCCTTAAATTATTGGTATATTGAGTCCAGAGACTATAGTAAGGATAATATTGATAAGTTTGTAAGTTATCTGGCATCACTTACGTGGAGTAATGTACTAAATGAGAGAAATGTGAATAAAGCATTTGATAACTTTCATGACATGTTTATACTAATATACAATTTATGTTTTCCGATGAATAAAATTTGTTCTAAACCTAAGTCGCCGAAATGGATTACTAAAGGAATCAAAAAATCATGCAAAGAAAAAAGAGTTCTTAGACACCGTTATTATAAATCTAAAACTCTAGAAGCTAAATCCCAGTTTAAAAGGTACAGTTCAGTTTTAAGACAATGTATTGATAAATCTCGAAATAACATTAATTGTAATTATATGTCAAAATCTAAAAATAAATGCCTTGCTTCATGGAATATAATAAAAAATAAATTTGATAATTTGAAAATAAATGATAGCGTTGAATCAATTAATTTAAATGGACAAATTCTAACTGACTCTACAAATATTGCAAATGCTTTTAATAATTATTTTATTGACATTACTAATGGGAAAACTTTACAGACGGATTTATCGTATACTAATAGAATACAAAACACAAGTTCGAGTTTATTTCTGAAACCTTTAAGTGTCAGTGAGGTAATCAGATTAATACTATCGCTTAACAATACAAAATCGGTAGGTTTTGATGGAGTATCTCTCTTATTGTAAAGCAATCTGCATTAATTATAGCTCCGATTCTAAATTATATATTGAATCTATCATTATTAGAAGGTATTTTCCCAGAACGACTAAAGATGTCCGTGGTCAAGCCACTTTATAAAAAAGATAATAAAGAAGAACTTTGCAATTATCGCCCAATCACGCTAATACCAATTTTTGCAAAAATATTTGAGAAAGCGATGCATCATCGAATTATCGAATTTCTTGATAAATATAATATATTAGCCGAAGAACAAAATGGTTTTCAAAAGAACAAATCTACTTCCCTTGCAGCTTTTACACTCATGCGAAGAGTAACTCAAAGTATAGATAGTCGCATTCCAGTTTCTGTTATATTTTTTGACATGAGTAAAGCTTTTGATTTTGTTGATCATAAAATTTTATTAATCAAGTGTGAAAAATATGGTATTAGAGGCAATGCGCTAAAATGGATAGCTAGTTATTTAACGGGTCGAAAACAGTGTGTAGAGTTAAAACATATTGGTAAATCTCTAGAATGTACTGCATTTCGATCAACATATAGAGACAATAATGTAGGAGTACCACAAGGAAGTATCTTGGGACCGCTATTATTTATTTTATATATAAATGACTTGCCTACCGCGGTAGATCATAAATGTGTTCTATTCGCGGATGATATATCTCTTGTTGTAGCTAGCAAATTTGAAAACCACGAAGATGCAATAAATTCGGCAGTAGATTCCATACAGAAATGGTTAAAAGCTAATAATCTTTGCGTAAATCTGTCCAAAACTAAATATATTAATTTCCATAACTACAACTCTAATAATCAACAAATTAATGTAATATGTAATGATCAAAAAATTACCGGGGTTCGTGAAATTAGGTTTCTTGGTTTTATGCTAGATGAACACTGCAATTGGAAGGCACATGTTGACTATGTTTGTAGTAAATTAAATAAATTTGTGTTTGCATTGAAACGTCTAAGGACCATAGCAACGCAAAAGACTGCTCTAGTTGCCTATCATGGCTTTGTTGTTTCTGTTCTTAGGTATGGTCTACTTCTATGGGGAAATTCAACTAACAGCAATAAAGCTTTCATCGTCCAAAAAAAATGTGTTAGAGCTTTGTGTGGAGCAGGTCCTTTGGAGTCATGTAGACCTCTATTTAAAAAGCTAAACATTTTGCCTTTAGCATGTATTTATATTTTTCAAGTCGGACTTTTTGTGAAAGAGCATTTAATATTATTTAATAGATATCAGGATCAAGTTTGTTCTAGAATTAAAAATAGAGATCCCACTAGAATTATATTACCAATTTGTAGAACTTCTCTGTTTAAAAATAATTCTAGTTTTATGTCAGTTAAAATATTTAATAATATACCAAGAGATATTAGGGAATTGCCGATCAGGCAATTCAAAATAAAATTATATGCGTGGCTTATGGAAAAGAGTTTTTATAATATAAATGATTTTCTTTAAAGGTTTACTTGCAGTTTGCTAATTTAATTATTATTGTTTATGGTCATTATAATTATTAATTAAAAGTTTTATAATATTATTATTTTTATTTTTTTTTCTCTGACATGAAACATAAATTTTCTTATAATTTTGTAATGTAAATAATAGAGTATTTTTAAGAATTGTAATTGTGGTCTGTCACTTATTGTTTTAATTATTTCAATTCATGTGTTTAATTTAAATCATATTAATATTTTGCATGCCAATTATATGGCAAAGTATGTATGCTCATAATATTTTTTTGTAAAACCTTTCATGTACCATACTTTGTGCAAATAAAAAATCTTTATCTTTATCTTTTATCTTTATCTTCACATTTTATCAGAAAAGATTATGAATTGGTATAATAGACAAAGTTGGAGAAAATTGTGTCTGGTGGTGACATAGCAACTAACTCTTTATTTTAAAATATTTAATATTAAATATTCTTTATATTTCTATCTCATTTGTAAATATTTTCATCTAGTTTATAAATTAATCTTATTGTATATTGCTAAAATAAAATATTGCGGTTAAAATTTTATTCATATGATTATAAATCATCGCATCGGCATCGGCCAAATAAATTATAAAATAAAAACCTCATAAAATCTATTAATTCCCAGCAGCTAGCTCTAAACTGATTGCAGTCACTGACGCAAAAAAAACCATTTCCCGCTGCGTTTGTTGCTTCAGATGACTCCCAGACTCCAATGTCAGAGGGTTTACCATTACCGTGTAGTATCTCAAAGTTGTGGCCCAGCCGGATCATTTGTAACTGGGTCACTTTTATTCGCGACCCAGAATAGTTCGCTGACAGCGTTTGTCGAGTAGAGTCCCAACGACTTTGCGACGCGAATGAATGAATAGATTTTATTTTTAGACGCTTTTTTTGTTTACTTTATGCTGTGATTTGGATTACAAAATCAGATTACGTAATGCTCTTTTAGATGAGATTTCTTGATAGTACTTTAGTAGTAGTAATCATGTTCCATTGTCACTAATTGATATCATTGATAGGAATTTCGCAGTTACCTTTGGCATTAATTTTACTATTCGACTAACTAAATCATATTTAAAGACTATCCCCCTTACTCATAAAACGTTATCTAACTAATATACTAACCCCCTTACTCATAAAACGTTATTTAACTAATAAGCTGATTAAGTGGTCACCTAAATAACGTCAAATTGTTTGACAATGACAGCAAGGTGACGTTATTTATTTGACCATTTATTCAGTAGATTTAGTTAAATAGCGTTTATGAGTAAGGCCCTTAATCAGTATATTAGTTAAATAGCGCTTTATGAGTAAGGGGGTAAATGCATGTATTCTTAAGATAGTTCCTCTTATCGATATGACTAATTAGCTTCAATTGCGTAAATAAAAATAATACTGGGTTAATTTGTGCAGGAAACTGTCGGCGTCGTTTGATTCAAACATACTCACATAATAAGTAGATCAGTATGTAGATATAATGCTCAGTAGGTTACAATAAATCAACTGATATGAACTAATGACAATATTTATATTGTTTATCTGTTTATGAACAGCAATTATAATTGCTTTTACGTAAACATATTATCCGGTCCTCCATTCATGATTTTACGCTAAGAGCATGTTTACATTGTTGTTTATGTTGATTGCAGTCTGCTCTTATTGGTTTAATTTTTAAATTTGATAGATCTCAATAGAGTTCAATAACTTGGAAGTCCATGTTTTGGATACTATTTTTCATTAATATTCAAATTATTTCTGCCAATAAATAATTATTGATGCCCACGGCTACCTTCCACCATCGCAACTCTCGCCATCGACAGGGAGTCCATCCACATACATTGAAACCAGAATTGTTTCGAACTGTGCGCGCTAAAAGGAGTTTTCTTCCGCAGACGCTCGGACTGTGGAATGAGCCGAGGTTTTCCCAATGGAGTACAGCATGGGGTTCTTCAAAAAGGGTATGAAGCGGTTTCTTTAGGGTCGGCAACGCGCGAGTGATATCCCTGGTATTGCAAGCGTCCATAGGCTACGGTAACTGCTTTCCATCAAGCGGGCCGTATGCTTGTTTGCCACGTTAGTGGTATACAAAATTGCCAGTTTTCGTGAAGGCAAAGACTGAAACTACACTAACACTGAACGTTAGATACTCTAACTGCTAGGCAGCAGGTCGTGAGTTCACTTCCCTTGCAGAACAAATATTGTAAGCACAATACTTATTTATTCCAAGTCTGGATTTTTATATTAATATGATTTTTATAAATATGGATCTTTATAATAATATTAGTTACCTGTTTTCCATTTTACAATATTTGCTTACTTGAAGATGGCCGTGTTTTAAGAATTTCTCAGGATATTATTGCAATTATTATATCTTTTTTTCAAAACTGTAATATCTATGATTTGTCTAATGTAGGAAAATTGGCAAATCGTTTTTGTTTTTAAATGTTGTCGTTAAGTCAGTTTTTTTTTTTTTACTTTTTGGCGGGAACTTGCAGTGATATTGCGTTTTCATTTTTATTTTCATAAATTCGTGTATTTTGAGTTTTATTGCATATTATCGGTGGTATTTTATCCAATAAAGCTCAAAAAATTCGTGAAAAGTGTGAGTACAATGACCACCATTTTACTAAAACATGACTGGACGCTGACTGATCATACGGACTATGTGAAAGTAAATGTGCGGACTATAATAAAGTGATATTATAAATAAAATGTATGCAACTGAAGGAATTTGTATCCATGGTCATCAACAAATAAACAAAAAAAAAAACAGAACATTTTTTTCGCACGACGGCAATCTGACGGATATTACGACAATCTCTTGTTTATGACTGTGTTACGTTTTTCCGATTTATCTCAATAAAATTACAAAAATACTACTAGAAGGATGACATTCCAGGCGAAACTGTGAATTCCGCAAAATGATTCATCTTACGCGGCAAATTAGTCAAGAATGCCTGTACTATATTATAACCCGTCTGAGATATTAAAATAGCAAACTATTTGACGCCAGGTACTTAATAAAACTCTTTTTATGAGTACATATTGCTGGTTGCAATCAGGTTTCGATAATAACACCCTTATGTCGGCGACACTGGATTTAATCGTATGGAGATTGACAGGTACAAGTATTCTGAGATACCGAGCTGTCTGAGATCAAATGATTGGTTGGCAACAAAATTATCTTACTACTATCGCCACAAGGTTTTCTTTGGTAATTTTTTTTTTTTATACCACTAAGGTGGCAAACAAGCATACGGCCCGCCTGATGGTAAGCAGTTACCGTAGCCTATGGACGCTTGCAACACCAGGGGCATCACTCGCGCGTTGCCGACCCTGAAGAAATCCTTCACACCCTTTTTGAAGAACCCCATGCTGTACTCCAATGGGAAAACCACGGCGGGGAGCTCATTCCACAATCTGAGCGTCCGCGGAAGAAAACTCCTTTGAGCCCGCACAGTTCGAAACAATTCTGGTTTCAATATGTGAGGATGGACTCCCTGTCGATGGCGAGAGTTGCGATGGTGGATAGTAGCTGTGGGCATCAAGTCGAACAATTCTTTAGAACACTCTCCGTTAAAATGGGCAATTTTTATCACAGGCATTGTGTCTGACTTTCAAATAAGTTATCCCTCTAATAAATTGTATAAATATCGCCTAATAATAAATAAGAATACTCAAAACAGTTAATAATTTAATGTAAATTAATAACTTAAATAATTATATTTTTTTAATTAGATAAACAAGTTTTAAAAATTTAAATAATTATTTTATTGTATTTTAATTTATTTGGTAAAATGTATAATAAAAAAAAATTATTATTTTGATATATATAACAATGAACAAAAGCTAAGTTAAGAAGTCATATTTGATGATTGGGTTTCTTCTTGGCCGTACAATTTTTATATTTTTACAAGCTTTTATTTTTTTTTTTTTTTTTTTATACTACTTAGGTAGCAAACAAGCATACGGCCCGCCTGATGGTAAGCGGTTACCGTAGCCTATGGACGCTTGCAACACCAGGGGAGTCACTCGCGCGTTGCCGACCCTGCAGAAATCTCTTCACACCCTTTTTGAAGAACCCCATGTTGTAGTCCATTGGGAAAACCACGGCAGGGAGCTCATTCCACAATCTGAGCGTCCGCGGAAGGAAGCTCCTTTGAGACCGCACAGTTCGAAACAATTCTGGTTTCAATGTGTGGGGATGGACTCCCTGTCGATGGCGAGAGTTGCGATGGTGGAAGGTAGCCGTGGGCATGATCTTAAACAATTCTTCAGAACACTGTCCGTTGTACAAGCGGTAGAACACACATAAGGAGGCAAAGTCTCTCCTCAGACTGAGGGGCTCTAAGCCGCTTGTGAGCTCGGGATCGTCCACTATTCTAGCGGCACGTCGCTGAACCGAGTCTAGAGGTCCAAGCTGGTATCCAGGTGCCCCCGCCCACAGATGACAACTTTCAATGTATGTATGTATATATGTTTGTTCAGGTGGAATCTTGCCAGTCGAATGTCAGCCACATCCAGTGGTTGGATTGACTTTTTTGTGGATTTATTTTTGGTATACATTAGTATATTGGATGATAATGCAAGTACAGTCACTCAAAAAAAAAATTAATTTTTTAACAAAGAACTTATTGGACACATGTACCTACCTACATGGGCTGTCAGAAGTGCCTAGTTGAGAGAATGTCAACACATTTAAATACAGGTGACACATAGACTTAAACCCCCTTATTAATAAATAAGGTGTAAGTTAGTCTTGTAATAACCAAGTATTAAGATAGACTCATCCCTTTTTGTTTATATGACATTAGAAAGTGACGGATATATTTTAATCCTAGGTTTAACTATTCTTGGCTTACACCTTATTTATTAATAAGACGGAAAAAAATTAAGATTGAGTGTCGCCTAATAAACGAGTGAAGCACTAAAAGGACGCCGGCGTTCTTGTAGTATACATGGCCTCACGCGCACGTATACACCATAGGAAGCCGATTGGTTGTCATTCCGCATTGAGACGTTGACAGGGACAATAAGGCTCACTACTTACTATTACTATCACTTGTACCTGCTTGGGCCAGTACTGATTTTACTTACGCATACGTCGGCTTCACTTTCTTATAAGCTGACGATGAAATGAATGAAAATTACATAGATAATAATCGACCATCCTTAAAACATTGCCAATAATTAGGTATAACGTAAAAGCTGATGGTGATTTTCTTGTTTTTTTTTTTCAATTTTTATCTATACTACTATAATAAAGCGGAAGAGTTTTTTTGTTTGTTTGTTTAAACGGGCTAATCTCTGGAACTACTAGTCGGATTCGAAAAATTCTTGCACTAATAGGAAGCTACATTATCCCCGAGTATTATAGGCTACTTTATATCCCGGAACATATACTTTATATCCGCGCGGAACAGCTAGTGTCCAATAAATATGTCGTTGAAAAATACACGAAACAAGTAATCCTACTGATACTTTTACTGATAAATATTTTCAATCAGGATTCCACCGGTTGCGATATCAGTAACTATAAAACAAAGTGTTTTCCTTAAGCTAGTTTTACAAATAAGGCTGATTTTTCAATCCCTAGATAAAAGGGTTGACTAACTATCCAATTAATAACGTTTGCCGCTACTTTACCTACTGTTAAGCAATTCCCGACAGCTTTAGTTAGCGGTATTTAAAAAACCTTTTTGTCAGATACAAAAGTTGCTGCGATTGCTATATAAAATTAAACGTAAAGATACTCTTACCGGCACCTGATTAATAAAATCGTTTTGTACTAGCATGCTAGCATGTAGAGGGTCTAGAGAATCATATTTTTTTTAAGCTTGTAAAAAAAATCTTGATCACTGATATCCTTCTCCATATAAACTTACTATACCAAATCCACGCTTAACACGTTGGTTCTCGCGAGGGACGCGCGTCCTATTATAACAATTGATGTCATTGTTATATTATTAACCGCGAGTCAAGCGATTAATATGCTTGAAAAGGAGTTCTAAGCTTTTTCTCAAATATATAAGGTTGAATTTCGACAACTGACTATGCTATGCCTAAGAAAATACTGAACAATCATGTAAAAGTCCCATTTATATTTTTTCAGGATTAGCCGTTTCCAAGAAAATCCCAATATTAACAGGTTTCTAAACGCATTTTCTCGGCGACCAGACCATAGTATAGATTATGCCTTGTAAACACAATACTTAATAACAAGCTTTTGATACTTTAAAAGCTTAAACGGTACAGATTAAATATAATAGCAGCTCACAACAAGCTCTTTACGCCTTGGAGTCTAATCACAGGTTCCGTTAAGAAACTCTGAGACGGAATTATGCAAAAAGCTAAACGAGCATAAAGTAGTAAATTACTAGCGTAGACTTACTTTAATGATAAAAATGTGGATCTAAGGTTCGTCTAAATTGTGTAAATTGAAAAATTTATCCAAAACGCGCATTGACGTTTATTTTGTTTGAAATCTATTCTGCCAATTCCCCCTAGTCGTAATTGGCTTAGTCGAGGACACACGCACTCTGATTGGCTAAATTAAAGAAATATTTAGATTGTTCGGTACTGTTATTCTCTTATAGTTATGATCTTATTGATCAAATAGATAATTAAATCAAAACATAATATTTGTTGTAAAAATTTAAACATAATATTACATTTACAATTTCTCAAGACTATTTTACTAACATCATAAACAACAAATTAAGTTCTATCGGCCTTACTCATAAACGCTATTTAACTAAATCTACTGAATAAATGGTCAAATAAATAACGTCACCTTGCTGTCATTGTCAAACAATTTGACGTTATTTAGGTGACCACTTAATCAGCTTATTAGTTAAATAACGTTTTATGAGTAAGGGGGTATGACTTTTAATAATTCATCAGACTTTCATACTAAAATAAAAATATTTAAATGTAACGTCCTAACGAACTCTACGCATAACAAAATACTGCACGGGAGGCGTATGTATGTACCAATATCCCTGTATAGAAAAGGAGGGCAGAAGAAAAATAAATCTTTATTATTCTTCTGCCAACTTCAAACAATAGGAATTACGATCGTATTTCAACCACCAGACAACCACATTTTTTTTTTTACTGTTTATAGGCCTGTGTTAGGCCGCAATCTCACCATGGTAAGTGATGATGCGGCCGAAGGTGGTAAGCACACAAGGCCTAGAAGGAACTGGCTCTCAAGTGCAGCTATCGGAACACACCGAAAGATGCTTGGCGACAGATTTTCAACTTGAGGGTGGTAGCCAGCCAGGCGGGTACTACAAAGTACCCTACCACCGTGCTGTGGTTTCCTCACGATGTTTTCCTTCACCGAAAGCTCAAACTCATTGTAGGATTCGAACCCGGGACCTTCATCTCGGTATCCGACGTCACTACCACTGAGCTATCATCGCCTTAAAAAGTAGTAATAATTACTATTACATTCCACGGTAAGATAAATTAGGTAGCATCAAATCCAACATCGTTTAAGATAATGCCAAGGTAGTCACGGATGTATCATAAGACTTATATCTTATCTATTTGCGATCTTCATAAATGGCATAATTTTACCTTACTATTTGCAAAACTTGTACAAAATTAAGATTACCCCGATCCAATTAAATGTTGTTGACAGTAATCAACCTACACTTACGTGGCGCCGAGTAGCAATCAAAAGTACCTATAATAAAAATGTTACTTGTTTCGCAATTTATTTATCAGTCTAATGCAGAATTATATTATATTTTATCAATAATGATTGTATGTGATGCATTTTTACACTATTTAATAAATCGAATAGATAGAATACATGCTTAATGCTTTGCCTACATGAATACTGTTTTCAAAATGGTGCAGGTAACTTCAGTAAGTTTGACATTCGTTAGTGCTCTAATGCTTGAAGTGAATTAATGCTTTGACTTTGTCTTTAATATTTAATAAACGACTATGGATATAATAGAACTAAGTATGATATTTATAATACCTACACACTATTTTGCAAATAGTAATTCTAGCAAATGTTTGATATTTCGAGAGGTAGAGCATAGCGGCAGCTCGACTGGGGTAGTACCTCCACCTTATAGAATACCACAGCCAAATAAATTTGTTGTGTTGCTGCGAGTGAGTTAGGTCGCCAAAGCAGCGTGTGTTGCAAGCCTTCATACGGCTATGGTAACCGCTTACTATCAGGCGGGCCGTTTGCTTATTTACCGACCTCGTCGTATAAAATGAAATACTATTTTGTACTCATTGAAAAAGAAATAGACAAAAAAAAACTGATACTATTTTCTTCGTCTTTTTGGTCATTATTTGGCCAAGGACTCTAAGGTAACTTCATCTAAGTCTTTTGACATTGAAGCGGTATTTATTACCGGTTGTCACTATATTATCGTTCTTCCAAGATTCTTGTTATTTCCAGGAAATATCGGAACTGGTACGAAATTCGATAAATCACGTAATGATACAAAACTTCCTTTTAGGCATTCTCAGGTTCTCTTTACGCCTTGTTACTATAGCCTAGATATGAAATATACTAATATATGATGAGCAAAGCATCGATTGATAATCTATGACAATTATTTGGACCTAAAAGTATAGGTACTGCTCACCTAAGCCCTTAGCCCTAAGCTCTTACGTATAAAATAATAAATAATATTTATTAGTTTCAAAATAACTTTTACAAATAGATATGCGATCTCCGTCAAATGTACTTATGCATATCATTTACTGAATAATTCTTATCAATTGTCAGTTGCTACTAAAATTACTTAGTACACAAATGATCATATTTTTTCTCTTTGTAACTTCATCTATAGTAGAGCTTTTTCAATTTAAATCGATCTAAAGTCTCTTTAACATGAATTCAGCTTGAATTACAAAGAGACAAGAAACAATTATCTTAATAAATTCTACGATGGAAAACTGTTTGACGTAATGGTTATATGTAACTCTAGCGAAATAAACTAGTCGATATATTGATGAATCATACATAAAAATCCAAACCCACAAATAATTCCATCCACAAAAAAAAGGAGTTCCATTCAAGTTCCACTCATAAGAAAGTTGTCATTAATATAGAAAAACAACAATGAAAATTCATATGCACAATGTATGATAGTTACATTTATCAAAGTAAAGTTGGTAATAAGGGTCAATTTATACCGAGAAGAGACGCGATGAGACGCGACGCGACGATGCATGAAGGGCCCAATTGTTTTTTCAACGACGCACGTGTCGCGCCGCGAAACGCATCGCGATGCCTCGAGGCGCCGTGCGACGCCGCGGGACGTATTCTCTCAAGTCATATTTTTGATAATTTGTTTATGCTTCTATTTAACCACAATCTCTACAATGCTTAGCAATAATGTGATCAAATCCTAGCTTCGAAGGAAATTGCCTCTAAAGTGAAGATGCTGGGAGCCAAGTCTCAACCACTCGAATCTCTTATCAATCACTCGTTCGATATAAAGTTCGAACTCGTACTTTTTTCGAATGAAAATCAAGTTGGGCTATTCTGACAATTTCGAAGACGCCATTTTCTGTCATTTTTCAAGTGCTAGCGCTCGAACTGCTTCGACTGGTCGGAACCGTTCGAAACGTATTTCGAATGCGAACTATCAAAAGTCATAGGTTGTCGTTTGGAAACATAATGACAGATAATTCTAAGGATTTCCGTTACACGCTTTTAATTTAAGATATAACATTATCGTTTACGTTAACAAAACGCAATTATCAAGTGAAACGAAACGCAACGTGAAATTTGTATCCATCATAATGGCAATATTTACTCCTTACACTCGAACTTATTTCGAAGGTTAGTTCGATTAGTGCCGAGAATACAGGAATCAAAAAATTTACTCCACCCCTCGATTTTACGGTCCAACTAGCACTCGTAATGCAAGTTCGATTCGAAGGCTAGTTCGAGGGAAGTGAGAATTCGGTCCCTAGTACGCACGGCTACAGATCAAGCTATACATTTCTAATATAAGCTGACCTCACATTGTAGGGAAATCGTATACAATGCGAGATCAGCTTATACTGGAAATGTATAGCTTGATGTGTTGCCGTGTGTACGTAGTGCCTAGCCGGGTGTTGTGAATAAATAAAGGTAATTATTTGCCGAAGAAAGTTAATAAATTATTATAGGACTATCTAAAATTAAGCCCTCATTTAGTTCTACTACAGTAGGGTAAACATATAAACATCTTATGTTAAAAAAATCAAATTAATAATAAAAATAATTTAAAATTATTTTTTTTTCATTTTAAAAGAGTGGAACTACTAAACTTAGACGAATAATAACGATAATATGGAATTATCTTAATATGATCAAATAAAATCTTTACTCGTAAATTGCTTTGATAACCATCCAGAATAAATAACTAATAAAACTCCAATGCTCTTTTATATAAGAGAAATGCACTTCAAACTACATGGATATTGGAAAAACATTAGTCTTGGATCGTAGGAGAGATATGACAATGGAAATGGGATTCTTTCGATTCCTCTTATTGATTCTTTTGTTATTATACAAGGCCTTTGGTTACAGGTACTCCTTTGGTTAGTTATAAAGCCTTTGATGATTCGTACTCATGGAATTTGTAAAGGTATTTTTAATAAGAAACTGATACCTTTTTCTTTATTTCACTGCAATCTTTGCTTACTCTAAGTATAAATTTTAACGTAGGTAGTTTCCAAATCCGCATATTACAAATGTTTCAGTTAATTTTCAAAGATTATTCCACAAAAGTCTGGTTAAATTTAATTCGGTTCAATGAAAATAATTATTATGTCTTAATGAATAAACAGCCATGGTGGTTCTACGTAATAGGCATTAGCATTTCAATGGCCCTACCGCGTATATTTATCACATTCGACTTGACTTAGCAATAAAATGCCATACTTCAAATAGATACAGTGGTCTAACTTCGATATATCTTTGAAAATAAAATTTGGTCTGACTGAACCTGCGGTTTTAGAACCATTTACAACTTAAAATAAAATACTAGAACATAAAAACTTAAGTACTTACAATGTAATTGTAATCTTATTAGTAAAACTAAATACATGCATCGCCCGGCAGGCAAAGTAGATTGTGCGGCAATATGAAAAACGTTAGCGTCATCTATGAATTATCCTATTAGTCCAAAAACAACTGAGCGAATTTTGATGAAATTTGCCATACAGATAAAATATGTTATAATTTTTATCACGGAAGTATATGCGATCCCTCGAGAACGCCGGTAAAACCGGAGGGGACAGGTGTTTTATAATATATTATAAAATAAAGTCAGAAGAATGTGGAAACATGTTTAAAGAAATAATAGTTTGCTGTCATCATTTTGGATCGTACTTTCATTATAATAATCGATTATTAATTTTAATTTCGTCATACAATAATGAAGGAAATAGAAATAGTTCCTATGCATATTATGCTTTTCAATATACTATTGTTTAAATATCAAGTTGCGGTACTGCATATAACATGAGCTTTAGACACCTAATACCCCTGTTTCAAGTGTGATATCAATTTGAACATAATGCTTTGACGAATTTCCTGTGTATAATGTTGGTTAGAACTCGTAAAATTCAAGGAATGCTTGTAAGTGACGTGATCATTTTAATTAAAGATGTTTGAAGAAAATTTCGACTCGCCTTATATCTGTCGGCATTTGTTTGAAAAATTACGGTGTATGTGGAACCAGTTTACTTGGTTTGAACACATGCCGATTGTTTGGTTAGGCAAGGTATTTTTATGGTTTTAATCATGGAAATAGGTATACCTACCTAGAAAGATCGTCGTAATTCTACACGACTATATAAAACAGGCCTCCTTTTTTAGGCTGGTGTACGTCACAGCAGTTTTACGCTCGCTCTGCGTCATTCTGCTTGTCATTGACGTTTATAATGATAGCAGTAAAGTTGTTGAACTATTCCATTTAAAATTAGGAGTTTAAATATAAGGCCTTTAAGGTTATTAGTAATATATTTTTTTTAATAATACCTATACATTCTTACCTCAAAATATACGCCAAGACTTTAGAAGGATCCTATTTTAAACATTACTTGGCATTTTTATTTATTTTTCATTGATTTAGCCCCTAACAGTTAGGGGCTATTTTTTTCGATTTAATCAGTAGTTGAGCAGTGATATCAAGATCACTGTTACCAATAATAGGTAGGTATAATAAGTACGTAATTACGTGATTTTGTTCATAATCGGTATTATGTTTTACACATTTGAATTACATCATCATTATAAACAAACTACCATCCTCACAGTTGCATCGAAGTACATCATCATATCAGCCCATGGATATCCACTGCTGAATATAGGCCTCCCCCATTGATTTCCACTTCGAACGGTTCTGGGCCACTTGCATCCAGCGGCGCCCAGCGACTCTGACCAGGTCGTCGGTCCACCTGGTGGGAGGTCGTCCCGCTCGGCGCTTTCCAGTACGTGGTCGCCACTCGAGAACCTTTCTTCCCCATCGGTTATCGGCTCTTCGAGCGATGTGGCCTGCCCATTGCCACTTCAGTTTACTAACTCTACGAGCTATGTCCGTTGTTATTTCGGATCCTGTCACGTAGAGAAATTCCGATTCATAGCTCGCTGAGTGACTCTGAGGTTATTTATGCGGCCAGCAGTAAAAGGTCACGTCTCTGTCCCGTATGTCATCACTGGTAACAGGCACTGATTGAAGACCTTATCATATTATTCATTCATAAATATGACTCTTTTAGTAATTTACTTAAAGATTATGGCCCTATACCTTTAGAAGAAATAGAGAAGGCAGGTGTCTTCTATGAACCGGTAGACAATGGTGTAGAGAAATTACGAAAAAAATAATTGGAGTGGCACCCCATAATGTATCTACATGCTACACCGCTTAGACCGACAAGTATTTGACAGGTATTTTTAAATATTGATTACTTTTCATAAGACGCTTTTCCAATGGTTTTCTACAATGAACAGTATTAAACTGTCTGCACTCAATGGCTCCCAGCAACTCTTAGCAACTGATGGATTTCTGCCTCTGGGTGCTTTTTAGCGAAAACAGGTGTAATTTCTATACGTAGCTCTTCATTGTTTATCAGCTCCTTAGGGTTCCCGTGGCCACTTCATCTTACTGTTTCAGCGATTTTTGTCCGTAACTTCTTCTATGAAACTCTTCTATTTTTCTATGAAATTCACTATAAGTAACTTGATTTATTGAATATATTGCGATGACCTATTGACTCGCGTAATATGCATTGCTTCAACGTAAAGTAGTAAATCGTGATCGTAAAACAAAGTTGGTTTAAAAACATTTCGCAGAACTGGGTTCTCTTCAAAGTAGGTTTGTTATGGCTGATGTAATTCAACGTTCGTGTAATATACAATCTGAGGATTGTCAATTGTTATTATTTAAATAACAATATAATAAAGGTCGATACTAATAACCATTTAGAAGTACCTAGGTATATCATTCACAAAATGCATTTAAATAAATTGCCGTTCTGACATAGATTTTGTTTTTTTATCGTATAGAAATAAGGTTGAAAATGCAATGACAAGGCCACCAGCGGCTAAGAAGATAGTTTTTTGCAAATCCAACTAGTCCTGACAAGGGTCACAGCTGACGTCAGCCAAAAATAGATTTTAATCTTTATTCGTTGCTTTAATGCAGTACTGCTAAATGAGTGACCTTGTTGATACAGAATATAACATTTTTTGCTCAACATTCAGTCACGTTATACTTTAAATTATTAAAGAGTCCTTAATAGAATATTCTATTTAATATTACTTAAGCCTGAATTAGTTTCATGATGAAGTTGAACACAGAGCCATTTAGTTGTTTTTCTTATTATTTTATGGAATCCGTATTTAGTCCGACTCGCACTTGGCAGTTTGATATTACCTACTATAATATGAGTCTGCAAATGTCAGTCTAATTTAAACGCATCGCATTTATAAAATTATTGAAAATTAGAAAACTAATTATACTTTATTAGTTTGACTAATTAACTAATTTAATTAAATCAAGTCACTGTTCAACAACTCTAATGGAATTAAAATTTTATTTTCACAAACAAAAGGGACAGACAATGTCAAAATTCTCGTTTGTTTGTGTAATGGTGCTATTGACTCACTTATCGTAAGTCTGTGAAATATGGGTTAATTAGCTAGGCCCTTTCCTGACCTGTCGGCGTGGCAATGACGTATCTTCAGCGTGCTCAGTATAAATACTCGGTAAAGAAGAAATGGCCTAAATAAAAAAATAAAATCGAACCCAAAACACTCTTTGTATATGTGTACATTTATGCCTTAGATTACACTAGAAAACTAGACTGGTAGCACTGATATAGGCATATCCTGAAAATACTGGAAATAAATATATTTCTTTTGTAAGAAATACATGCATTTTTATTTTTTATTCTTTAGTAAGAAATAAATGGATTTTTTTAGTAATTCATTTTAAACTCATCTGTTGCATCTCAATATAGCATTCACCGTGTAGTTAAGTAGGTATTTAATTGTATTAAAATAATAAGCATCTCAGCCAGAGTCGAATATTAATAGATACAATACAATTTGCATTTTGCATCTTGTTCCAATTTAATTTAGTCGCTTATGCTTTGTCGGCGAGTGAATTAATCAAAGACACAACACAAGGACAGATTATTTTAAGAGAGGATTATATCGTAAATGCAAGCTTTTAGTATGTTGAATTATTAAAGCAACAGTATTTTGTATTATTTTATTGGGCATATAGCCGTGACCACATAATTATTATAAATAGTGCATGACCTTAACTAATTAATACAACTTTCTTCGAATTGTATGACGGTTTTGTAACATACAAATTACGTAGAAAGTAGTAGGATTAGTAACCTGAAGTGGCAATGGGCTGGGCAGGCCACTTGGCTCGAAGAGCCGATAACCGACGGAGAAGAAAGGTCAACCACGTACTGGAAAGCGCCGAGCGGGACGACCTCCCACCAGGTGGACCGACGACGGTCAGGGTCGCTGGGCGCCGCTGGATGCAAGCGGCCCAGAACCGTTCGAAGTGGAAATCAATGGGGGAGGCCTGTTCAGCGGTGGACGTCCCTAGGTTGATATCATGAATGAAACTATGTATAATATGTAGGTAATCTTCGGCTGATATACTAAAATGACCAATTTTTCTACCATATTCATTCTTTTCAGTAAGTTTATTCTTTATAGTAATTAGGTTTAATCTTATTGCAATGCGTTTCCATAAAAGGCTCCGTCTCAGTCTAAAGTATTAAATCAACTTGGACTCAATCAATAAATACCTGTCAACTAACTTGAGTTAAACACTTAATTAAACCTCTTACCGACCATATGGCTTGATTGGTTGTTTGGTATAAGTATAACTTACTAATAATAAAATATCTCGTACCAATAAGCACTGCTTAACATTAATATAGAGCTATTGAAAAATAGTGAAATACGTGAAGCAAAAACATTCGCTCCTTTGTCTATGCCAAATCTCATACTCCTAATCATTGAGCTATTATTACTAGTACCAGTAGAAACACGTATGGCTATCAGTTCGCTTCTAGGATTATTTTGGCCTTGTCATTGCATTTTCAACCTTATTTCTATAATATAAAGAAACAAAAGCAAGGTAAGAACGGCAATTTATTTCAATGCATTTTGTGAATTAGTTACTTCTAAATGGTTCGTAAAAAATATCGACCTCTTATTATATTGTTATTTAAAATAACAGTTGCTAATATCATCATCAGCTGTCAACCATTTACAATAATCTTCAGATTGTATATTACACGATCGTTGAATTACATCAGCCATAACCGCCATAACATACGTACCAACTCATTTTGGCAGTGTCAAGTTATATTATTAGTTCATTTGTTGCAGTCGAATTTCGAGTCCTGGGCGCTCTCTAGTAATAGTAAATACCTGAATTAAAAAACTATAGCGCTCGTCATTAATAGGGCTATAGCAGAGTCGCGAAGAATATTTTTAAGAGAGGTAGCTTAGCGTTCTTTCGCTCAAAAAGCAGCTTGACTCCACGTTACCGTAGCCAATTATCTGAATGTTGCAAGCGTCCATGCCCTGTAGAACCGCTTACCACCAGGCGGGCTATGCTTGTTTGCCGACAAAGTAAGATTTTACTAAATGTTGCACAGGCTATGTGTGTGTGTGTGCTTGTACAATGGACAGTGTTCTGAAGAATTGTTTGACAACTCTCGCCATCGTTCGGGAGTCCATCCTAACACATTGGAACCAAAATGGTTTCAAAGAAACTACCTACCACGGCCGCTCAGGCTGTAGAATGAACTCCACGCCGTGGTTTTCCCATGGGAGTACAGCATGGGTTTCTTCCAAAAGTGTGTAAAGAATTTTTTGTTGGGTCGGCAACGCGCCAATGATAGCGGCAATAGAAACGCACATTCTGTGAAAAACTCTCTATCTATTACGGTTCATGAGATACAGACCACGGACAGAGACAGACGGACGGATGGACGGACTAGCAGCAGAAGCTTAGGAATAGGATCCCGTTGGTCGCCTTTGGGTACTGTGACCGAACCCTAAAAAGGCTAGCGTAAGAGAACCAGGCAATACTAATAATCATACGTTATACAACAGCAAGCTTTATAACTTATTTGTTAATTAATGTAATCATCAGTTTCTGCCATGACTACACCTCGTTATCTATCGGGATTTATGCTATGCAACTGTTTATAATTAAACTGCATTCATTAGGTACGTGTATTATATGTAAGCATGTGATTAATGTGTTCTGTTATGCGTTTTAGTCAATGAATATTACTAATATCGGCGCCAGATAAGCGTGGAATTCATTTATAAAGCCTATTTATATAATAGTCGCTTAGTTTTTGATGTATTTCTTAAATAAATAGATAGACAGTCTACCTGATGGTAAGTAGTCACCGCTGCCTATGCTTGAAAAGCTGTTTTTACGCCCCTTTCGAAGAACCCCATATCGTAACGCTAGAGGGAAACCCGTAATGAAGAGCCCATTTCACAACGCATCCCAATGTTCCGCAGTCTAGTTAGCTAAATGATCAAATTGTAAAACATAATTCTAATAATGTCGCTAATACAAATAGCATTGAGACGTCGACGGTGACAATAGGGTTCAGTGTCACTTGTACACTGTGTTTCTGATTTTACTCACATATACGTATGAAATTTTGTGTTCCACTTTTAGATAAGGCGAGGCTCTGCACAGATTTTTTTGTACGTGCTGCAGTTATAAATGATTCTCATAATAACGAACAAAAAATGTTGACATTTGCAAAGGTTAACGATACAAATTCATTGCTTAGTCTTCCTCATTTATTTAAACATGCAAATCGTGTATATTGTGATCAATTCTATATCTATAATGTTTCGCTTTCGATACTGTCAATGAATAAGATTGGTGGCAATAACACCAATAATATATTGCAATTTGTAACCGTCTGAAATAATTGATGAATTGCTTTCATCCTTTATCGATAAGTTGCATGGCCGAGCATAATTTTATGGATGTATGCATATATGTCTTAGTATTCTATATAAAGAAACGATGAGGATAGTAAGCTACTATCTTTTATTGTGAAAGTTTGAATGTTTGTGTGAATGAACGCTACTTACTCATTCTCAATCAAGCCTCACTAACTTGGACGACACTTGGCACATCTATAGATCATAAGCAAAATTGTCTACTGCTTATGCAAGCTAATTCAACACAAGAATCAAACAATAGTACATGTTCAGCGAATTGTGAAATAATAATATAGCGTCAATAGTTTTGATTTTAAAAATAAATGTATTAATTCACCTGCATAATATATTTCCTTCCTATATCGAGAACCCCGAATATTTAGACTCGAAATAAAATAAGATTCGAAGCGATGCAAAAAATGAGCATTTCAATAGAATCTTGTCAAAAATAATGAAGATTGAAGACTACAAATTGTCTACTGCAGTGCAGTTCTTTTTATTCAAGCGAAGTCGTTATTTATGTTGTTTAAAAACACGCATTGACCTATTTTAATGGCACTTAATATATTGCAGCATATTTATAAGTAGGTATTCATGAATTTAGTTTAGTAATTATAATTGTTTTCGTAAATTCGAAAATACTTACTACAATTTTAAGACAGGTAGAGCATTGTGTTTTTCGCTTAAAATAAAGCTTGACTGTTGAAGTACCTTACATAATACCGCAGCCAAATAACATAATGTTGTGTTCCTGCCCTGCGCGTGAGTAATGTCGCCAGAGCTCACTGGGGATGGGGGAGAGTCGGTAACGCGTGATTGATGCCCCTGGGTGCCCCGAGTGTTGCAAGCGTCCATAGGGCTACGATAACCGCTTACCACCAGGCGGGCCGTATGCTTGATTACCGACTTCGAAGTATATTTTTTTAAGAATATGTTAACGAAAATATATGACATGCTTAATACATAAATGAATCGTCAATTAATACCTACTACCTAACGATTAGTTAATTAATTGATTATATTTCCATCTAAAATAAGCTCTGATGTATTCTGTTTTAAAGTCCTCTAATAAAAACATTGTTGACAGTTTGAGTTTATGGACCGATAATGTTTTTTAATGTAGAAGTTTTCCATCGTAAAGATAGGAATGTCTAAACATGATCGAATAGCGTTAAATGTATGTGACCTAAAATAATTTCTGCGAGAAACTATAAATTATTGAAATAGACTGTCCAGTGAAGACTAAGCCGTCTTATTTCTTGTTAGTACGTTATACTAAAAACAAAAATAAACTTGTTTACAATACAACCGAATCTTAATCATACTAAATATTATTATTAGGTATCCGATTACTACATTTTAATAGTTCATGATGAATTATTTTTATTGACACATTGCTTATTTAGAATTATTGTCTATTTAGGTATAATTACTATCGTTATCATCATCAGCCTAATGGAAGTCAGTGCTGGTCCACCACTAAGCTGATGATGATCCACCCAGGTCCATCTGCCTCCTTCCTCGTTTCGCAGGTCCTCGTGTACCTTAACGATACGGAAAATTGTGCTCCATTGATCTAGTAGATGATGTAGAATACATCTGGTAAAAAAAATCACTTATTTTTACTGAAGGAATAAGCTAAAAAAATACCAACCCGTTTATAACTAAAACAAACAGAAAGCAACTTTTCCAGAAGAACTCTCTCGGTCTCTATGTCAATCAAATATACATCGATGTAGAAAGTTAGTCAGGTGGAATATATATCTCTACTTTTAGATGAAAATGTCCAAGTTGATGATTAAGAAATTTCCACGGAAGCAAACTCTCCGATACTTAAGAAAATTGAGAAGTTGAAATCATAGTAATCTAATTTATTTTTCCAATTTTGGTAGTGAACAAATCTAATCTAGTTGATAATATTTTTTTCTACAATTCAATTACTATAAAAAATATTTTAGTAGAAAAAAGTATATTCAAATTAAACAAAGATGATCAGCTATGTTTATTTAAATTATAATTATAAAAATAAAATGAAGTATTAGGTGAAGAGACATAAAAGAAAATAATTAATCTTATATTGACAGGTAACAAATCATGGAAGGAAAAACAAATAAATTGAAATAATAAGAATGAGGAAATACATTGGATTCTTTTGGCTATTGACGAAAGTATTATCAAAAGTAAATTCGGGAACGTATCAAATGAAACATTGGAGTGCTGCCAAAGATATTATAAGCTATTTACTGTATTTTTATAATGATGTATTCAGTATAATTATATAGTTTGATCTAGATCAACTCTCCTAATTTTAACATGTCAACTTTAGAGTGACGAATTAACTTTTGGAAATCATCAAAACGTTAGCAGATATCACAAAATTTAGACTCTATCACAAAAATGCTTATTTCCATAAATGCGTTTAATTATTGAGTTTTATTAATTTATTGAGGCAAACAGATTCAAATACAAAGTTATTGTCGTCGTTTCAGTTATAATGAGACTTATCGAGGTGAACTGCTTCGTAAACCCTCTAAACGTTTTATTATTTAGCGGTTCAATCAGCCGTTCTAATCTTACGGCTATCAAGATTGGATGTGATCGTATAAGCCGTGCATTCTCGTAAGCAAGGCACGATGACAATATTGTACGTAACCCTTACAAATACCAAGCTTTCTATGTTAGGCTTACCTTTCCCAATCCAATTTAAGGAATAGCCCTACAGTTTGAAAGGAAAGGTAATAGATTCAGAATTTATTGGTTATATTAAGTAAGGTAAGAATTCACAAGTGGTTAGACTTAGGCGGATTTAGATGTTAGATCTTAATCATGATATGGAATCAAGGCGTAAACTACTTTATGATTATTTTGATATTAGTAGTATCACGTATTATGTAGGTACAAGATAACGCGACACGGAATGATTTGCAGGGGCGAATTCCCAGACTTACTACGTTTGATTACCACGCAGGATACATGTTTTTGTGTGCATATTTCTTTTTTAATGTGTTCTGTTTCCTTAGTACAGTTTTACTTAGTTTGCGACCAGTAATAATGTAAATATTTCTTCCATTGCATAATTATTGGAATATACATATGTTATTTATAGCACAAACTACAGTATAAATATCTTTTAATAAAAATACAAGCAAAAATATAAAATTTATAGATGAGGACTAAGCAAGCAGCACTCAAATTATTTATTTTGTACTGAAAACATTTCAAATATAATACATAAAAAATCTAGACTGCCATTTGACTGCATATTCAACAGCCTGCAGCAAGTACGCAGTAAAAATGCAAATTGAAGAAAATTTACTTTTGTCCTTGTATTTTTTAAATGTTTACTGACTTTGTGTTGTAGTTAAATTTTATTCAATTCTATTCGTGTCCTCAGTTAACCATGGACTCCATAGAAAGTGGTGCGACTTTTCTGACCTAACCATTGTACTGACCATACGATAAAGACGATTAGTGCCGGGTATCGATCGAGTTGCATGGCAGATTCATGGTAGAGGTGTTGTGAGTGTACAGTACATTCAGTACAATGGTATACTATAGAATATAACAGACCAGAATTTAATTCATACATCTGTTCTTAAATATAATTGAATGACGACCTAGGCGCCAGTTCATGCTGGCCGACGTATTCTACCATCTCAGAAAATACAGAAACATTTTAAAAATTACAAGCAACATTATACCAAGCAGTCCAAGCAGTTCACCTTTGGAATGAGTTGCCAGTATCAATAAAGAGGGCACCGTCACTCGCTGTTTTTAAAGCTCACGTTAAAAAAAATACCTTTCTGGGTAAACCTCTGTAAGTTATTATGTCAAATATGTGATGCAGCACAAGTGGACTAAAGGATGGAAATGTTAATGATTATATTATAAAGAGAAGTCAAGGCAGATTAATATCCCAAAATAATTCTTACTGTTCCAGATTAACCATCACAATAGTACTGTATGAATGTTCCCACTCCAATTAATATCATAGCAGTGGTATCATAACATCATTCATTAGCTCAAAACTTTCTAAGTCTTTGAAAGTGCTGTAAAAAAAACCGGCTAAGTGCGAGTCGGACTCGCACACGGAGGGTTCCGTGTAATATTAACTAACTCTGCTATGAAAAAAACGCCAAAAATATTTAATGAAAGGTAAATTGCGGTTTACGATTTATGAAGTATTAAAAAAAACTAGTTACTAGATCTCGTCAAACCAATTTTCGTTGGAAGTTTGTATGATAATGTACATTATATATTTTTTTTAGTTTTATCATTCTCTTATTTTAGAAATTACAGAGGGGGACACACATTTTACCACTTTGGAAGTGTCTCTCGCGCAAACTATTTAGTTTAGAAAAAAATGATATTAGGAACCTCAATATCATTTTTGAAGACCTATCCATAGATACACCACACGTAGGGGTTTGATGAAAATAAAATTTTGAGTTTCAGTTCAAAGTATGGGAAATCCCAAAATTTATTGTTGTTTTTCTATTTTTGTGTGAAAATCTTAATGCAGTTCAGAGAATACATCTACTTACCAAGGTTCAACAGTATAGGTCTAATAGATTCCGAAAAAAGTGGCTGTGACATACGGACGGACAGACAGACAGACAGACAGGACGAATTTACAAGGGTTCCGTTTTTTGCCATTTGGCTACGGAACCCTAAAAATTTAAAACTACTACAGACCATGCTACAAACAAAATAAGTGACATGACAGGCGAAAACCTACAAAAACTCATATGAGTTGAATGCACTTTTAAGATTATTTTACAGATTCTCAACAGGAATGCTTTTTATTTATACACTTAAAGAGGTCAAAAAGAAAATTAAAACAAAATGAAATGCATTAACGTAATGGACAAGTAAGTAAGATAACAAACGCTAAATAAACAAAATGGCACTTGTTTTTATTCATATTGGAAAAAGAGAATGAAGCTTTTTATTTTTTGTTCAGTCGCTTTTCGCCCGCGGCCATGTCTGATGGTAAATTAAATGCATAGATTATTCAAAAATTATTATACTAAAACAGTTATTATATTTTGTTAAATTATAATTTTATAATTGACGTATGTCTTTCAATATACAAATTGGGCAACAATGACTTCAAAATAGAAGGGTAAAAATTTTTGGTCATGAACTTGCCTCATGACTCAGAATACCTTTTTTTTTATAATACTGATTTGGTAAACAAGCACGGCCCACCCCACCTGATAGTAAGTGTCCCCAATGAGCTCTGGCGACCGACAATCACGCGCAGGAACACAACATAAAGTTATTTGGCTGCGGTATTCTGTAAGGTGGAGGTACATACCCAGTCGAGCTGCTCTTTGAACGAATAAACGCTATTCTCTACCTATCTTGATACCTAATAGTACTAGGTCATGCATGGCCTTTATTTCTAGGGACACCGGTAATAATTCTAAAAATAGCATTGCATTGTTGTTAGAATGAAATACTCGTAGGTGATAAATTACCGCGGGTATCATAAACGAACATAATTTTCCAAGAAATAGTTATACCTAACATTGATTCCGATTTCTGTGTACCTAACAATTCTAGTGTGCCATTGATAAATGAATTAGGTACTGGATTCAAAACAGTTGGCATTGCATCGAATAACTGTGAGGTCAAGATATTGAATGGTAATTTTATATGTCAGTGTGGTTGTTATTTTGTAATTTATTAGATATAAAGCAATATAAAATCTTGTATCGTTGCGTGAAGGTTCTATAAATGTTTCATTTGTAGCACCTGTGTTTATATTATGAAATAACTTTGTGCGAACTTTGATATGTGTACCTACTGTGAATCTGTGATGGCTACGTCCGAACCACCACACTTAATGTTATGTCAAAGGGTGAAGAGGATGATGTCAATGTCAAGTCGGTAGGGATTGTCCTGATTGAGAAGCCGACTGTTGTCACTGAATGCGTTTAATGCACTAAAATTAAAAATTAACTTAAAAATAAGGTCGCGCATGTACGCGCTTGCACTGTTATGTATAACAATGTTAAAAATATATCCAAATAAACATGCATGCTTGTTGTGAGACATAGGTACCTAATAGTATTTTAGTACCTCAGTTGTTAGGCTACAAGGTCTGCATGGTTTGAGATTAGATTGGTGCATAGCTCAGTGGTCGTCCTTTACCGAGACGAAGGTCCCGGGTTCAAATATTACAATGAGCTTGAGCTTTCGGTGAAGGAATTAGCATCGTGAGAAAGCCATAGTATGGTGGTAGGGTACTTTGCAGCTTGCAGCTGGCTACCACCCTCAAGTTGAAAATCTGTGGCCAAGCTCCATCGGTGTATTCCGACAGCTGTACTTGAGAGCCAGTTCCTTCTAGCTTTGTATGCTTACCACCTTCGACCACATCACTTACCATGAGGAGATTGCCGTCAATTCAATGTAAAAAAATTGCCATAGTAAGAACTGCACAGTCTTTAGACAGAACTATCAGTCAATCTATGTTTAAATTAATCTTTATTGATTTGCTTATCACTGCTTCAGAAGAGCATTGTTTCATCTCATTTAGTACTCAACTAAAATCCATAACATACATAGAGTTTTTTGTAGTTTCTAGAGACAATTCTATCGCAATTTATATGAGTATATCACTCATTATAACGATACCACATTCTGTCTACGACCTGTCTGTTAATTTTTCATCCTTGACTTTCTTTAAAATAATTATGTATTAGCCAAGTAGGTTAGACTCATTCAGTTACAAAGTAGTCAGTTGTAATCACTGTATGGGCCTGTGCCAAGAAATATAGCGTTTGTTGAAGAGTGGAAATACTTGACAACATCAATCATTGCCATAAGGTTATAGCTCTTTAGTGTAAAGAGCAATCTTATTGCTTTGTTGATCAAACTTATGAAATCTAACACTAGCACCCTAATTCAAAATATTTTAATCATTATCTGCATGTTAATATGTAGATTTGAATGGTTACAAAAGCTCTGACTAGAGTATCTTCCAAAAAATTCTTGTCTTTTACAATAAATTGTATGTATTAGTACTACATAAAAATGCAAACACTTTCCTGAAGTTTAATTATACATTACTAGGTAATAACAAAATGTACGTACAGTGGTTTATTATTTATATAATATCTAGAATGCGTCTAGTTTTTATCTAAAGAAGACCTCCATGAACTAGATAATGCAATAGCGACCCCTAATGCATCTCATATCAGCCACACTAACAATAGTGCATCCGTGATATTGACATCATACATTTATAAATAGCCTACGAACTATGCTTATATTTCAAAATAGTTGACTCTCTTTGTCTCGAAAATGTACTATCAACAGTGGTAGTAGTGTTGGGTGCTTCGCACATGTGCTAGCACAATTCTAGCTGCACACTTTTTCTGTAAGAGTCCGTCACTCAGTATATTGAAATGTGCTACCACAATTTCGATGCCTCGCGAGGTGGGACGTGAGGGCGCGCGAGCAACTCCTCGCGAGAGAAAGTGTATTATCTATGGTCTGACTGCACACATAGTTAAGCTCTTAAAATTTCTTAGCGGTCATCAAAAAAGAGGAAGAAGGAAGGCTACCATTATAGCACACTAAGAGAGAGTAATAGCACAACGCACACCACCACATGTGACAAACACAATCGTTCGTAACACAGTTCGAGCGGCAGCCTCGCTCGGGCCTCGCCTCAATCGTGCTAGCACACTGTGTTGCCACAGCTTATAAGAAACAGCCTCGCACAAAACTCTTTTTTAAAAGGTGTACTACCCAAGACTAAGTGGTAGATTTCACCCAAACAAAATATTCGCTCATTTATTGTTATCATCACTAATAAGCCCTAAACACTGGAAAAAGTATGCTTTGACTGTTTTTATATTTATACTATAAACAACAATGATATGTATATATAGTTTTAGACTTTGCAGGCCATATAAAGTAACCTGCACAGAAAGCGGCCAAAAACATGTATTTCAAGATACTATATCGGTTGATCAAAGTACCAATTGTTCGTAATGTAGGAAATAAATTAAAGAAGGAAAGTCGTGACGAACATCGAGCTACTTTGTGTTAACAGCTACCGTTAAGATTACATTTCGGATAATGTACGCAATTGTCCAGATTATATCCGAGTATCCACTGCAACCACAGACTGCAACTCATGATTGCATTAATATCTTAGATAATCTTCATAACATTCTACATGAGTACCTACTGCAAGAATTTCAAATAAAAGAATATATTGTGAAGAAATAAAGATTTTAAAGAATAAATGAACTTCATAAATAAATTAAAATATTATATGTTCAAATAAGACAATTAATGACCTCAATACTACGATGCCAACCTATATAATGTTTTCTTTAACCAGAACACAAGGGTATCTCTGTTTATAGAGAAAACAATTTTGGCATTTTAAAATTGGTGCAGCACAGATGACAGACTTTTTGCGCGAAGGAGTCTGCGGCAAAAAGGACATTTTGCACGTCATGAGTGTTAGATACTGTTTAGAAAAATCACATAGTTTCTATTTTCACAGACTAAAAAGTGCGGCACGGATAGTCTGTCGTCTGCGCTGTACTCGTGAAATTACTATATCATCAAATTAATAAATGTACGTAGGTACAGTAGTACACAACTGATACGGCGCGTTGTGAATCTTCGTTCGCACAGAAAATAAAGTATGGCCCCGAAGATTAACGAAAGAATGCTTAAAACTTACAATCAACCTTAGATCACTACTATAAGATTCATAATACACTGCAGCTGTTAGTTCCGGCTCAGTCGCAAGTCACGCCCCTCCGCACGGCGTGCGCTAACATGACGGCAGCTGCCGACCAATAGCGTTTCCCGCGCTTTGAAAATGTATCTTCTGCTCAGGTACATCGGTAAGCCATTAGTTGGGTACTACTGTATCCATTTTTTTTGATTCCCTAACTTTCTCTGTTTCGATTTTGACTCGTTTGGATCGTGTCAAAAAATTCGGTATCTCCTTTGGTCTGAGCTTTGGTTTAGGTTTTCCCAAACTATTCCACTTAAATAAAATATATTTAACAAGGCTCAGAAAGCTAACGCAAATTTAAATGGTCATATTATCATTATCTGTAGTGATAAATATGTGATTACTCATATCGTGTTGGACTTGTTTGCGCTGTGCAGTTTGAAGTTGACAGGTGGTTATTTTAGCACTTGTTAACTGTGGTTATCTAGCCCTAACCGGGGCAGGTGTGAGTAGGAATTGCTTTTTAATCTACTGACTCATGGTATTCTACAAGCAGATACATAAAGTATACCTACTCGTGCATTTAAAATGGCAGGATAATTGTATGTTTTATGCAAAATTGTCCTGCTTTTAACGGGGATATAAGACTCGTCCATAAACTGAACCTGTTTAAAAAATTGTTTATTTTTAACATCAGAATGTTGATGAAATATGAATTAAGGACACGGCGCAATAAAAAACCAAACCAAATAACAATAACAGTGTGGAAAAAACCAAAAGAGTTAATTTTATTTTCATCAAACATAGCTAATCATTTTGTTTATATCAACTATCGAATAAAACAAGTATTATTGAAACCAGTTCAGCCATTTTGCAGGAACATACAAAGGGCAAAATTTAGAACGAGAATTTTTGCGTCGTGGTTTATAAAAAAATATTATAAATTATTATTCTGACATTGTTGTTGATAACTAATTTTAGAAATCTAATTAACAAGAGTTACAAAATACAGTTTGGAAACAAAGAGGTTGACTTCTAAAAATTCTCCGCTATGCCAGCGTCAACGACATGGCCCACTCGCGTAGAAACTAACAGAAGTCTCTTATAAAATGTACTTTATCCCAACGCAGAAAGAGATAAATTTAATAGTATTACCACAGTATTACGCGCAAAACAAATGTTTGTTTTGAACACGACAGATCGCAAGATTGATAGACTAGCCCTAGTGAATGAACTTAGCAAATATTGTAGTGCGAAAATATCCGTACTACGTTAGGTTTTAAGTTTAAAATTATCATTTCAAAGATAAATAATTATTAGTTGTATGTTGTATAATAGAAACCGGGGCAGCACACTTTTTTCTACTAATTATTTGTGTTTTCCAATTTTATAAATTTTTAGACATTTTAAATGTAGGCAATATTTATTTTTGAGAACAAAGTAATAAGCTTAGATACAAAAAATACTATTTGAAATCCTATTCTTAAAAATCAAATATTTTTTGTGGTAATGATTAAAAAAATCAAAGAACAGAGGATTTTAAAAATGGTAGAAATTGCTTTCTATTCTATGTGTATTAAAAAAATATGCTTTGGTTCTCGCGAGGGACGCGCGTCCTGTAATAACAATTGATGTGATTGTTATTTTTGTACCCGGGAGCCAAAGTAAAAGAAGACATGCACAGAAAACATTTAAGTATGTATCTATAGGTAATTTAATTCTAAAATTACTAGGAATTATTGTTTAACCTAAAAAAATGTTATCGTTAAAAGGTTAGAAACAGTTATCGACAAGACACTTTGCCATTCATAATCGTATTACAAAATATTAATTAATATTTATCTAGAAATAGTGTAATTGAATATGGAATTGACTAATTGGTTTTGTCGTCAAATATTTCACACCTTTATTTGCCAAATATGAAACTGGTGCGTTTTAAAAAAAAATATCTTAAGAGAGGAAGGGCATAACGGGTTGTCCCGTTCGAAATTTGGAGTAGCCCGACTGGGGAAGTACCTCCACCTTACAGAAGATCGCAGCCAAATAACGCTACTTTAATGTGGTGTTGTGTTCCTGCGGTGAGTAAGGTCGCCAGAGCTCCATGAGGAAGCGCTGTGCTGGCAGTGTGTAGGGGACCAGCGGTGTCTCACCTCCGTTGTGTTGTGCAGGCGCGGTATGTTGTTGCGGCGGTCAGGGAGACCCGGTGAAACAGCTGCCCGCTGGCTGCCCGCAGGTTGTAGGGGTCCCGAGCCCAGGGATCACTTAATCTCCGCCCTGGGAGGCTGACCCGCCGCCTTGCGCATAATCCATGGTATAGTTGGTCGTGCCGGAGGAGGAGACCGGAGTGGACCCGGCCGACTGTATCATGGGGGGACCGGGGGCCCTTCCGGCTGCCGCACCAACAAACCGCATTACCTGTCCAGCCATTTCGGGGAATAACACTGCACTTTGTCCCTTTCGCTGCTGGCACAGCGATTCCTCTTAATCTCCGTTCAACCTTTTTAATAATATGCCGAGGAAAAAGAAAAATAGTAACGGTTCTTCAGCGGCCTCCCCGTCCACACTTTCAGTGGATTTTTGCAACATCAGGGGACTTCACGCTAATATCAATGCAGTCCACCAACATCTTGAGACTGCACAGCCGACCCTGCTATTTCTTACGGAGACGCAAATATCCTGCCCCGATGATACATCGTATTTACACTACCCCGGGTACAAGCTGGAGCAAAACTTTGTGCGCCGTGCCGGGGTATGTATGTACGTCAGGGAGGATATTTGCTGTCGCCGTCTCCATGGCTTAGAAGACCGGGACCTGTCGATTTTGTGGGCGCGCGTAGATCACGGTGGCCACACCAAAGTTTACGCGTGCCTTTACAGGTCCCACAGCGGTGACGCGGACACAATCCGGTTATTTGAGCACCTGCAATCGACGACTGACAAAGTACTGGAGCAGTACCCTTCCGCGGAGTTAGTGTTATTAGGAGACTTCAACGCTCACCACGTTGAGTGGCTTAGTTCTCGGTCCACTGACTTTGCGGGGAGGACTGCTCACGACTTTGCCCTGGCCTATGGCTTCTCACAACTGGTTCTTTCTCCTACGAGAATCCCAGATATTGAGAGCCATACAAGTTCCTTACTGGACCTTCTGCTGACTACGCGACCGGAAAACTATGCAGTGACAGTGGATGCGCCACTTGGCTCATCGGACCACTGTCTCATCCGGACGCAGGTGCCTTGTGCGCGGCCCGTTTCGCTCCGGTCACCCGGGCGTCGTCGCGTGTGGCACTATAAGTCAGCAGACTGGGATGGATTGCGTGAATTCTACGCAACGTACCCGTGGAGGAAGCTTTGCTTCGCATCAGATGATCCTGATACCTGTGCAGCTGCCGTCGCTGAGACGATACTGGCGGGAATGGAATGTTATATCCCAAACCCGCTAGTGGCTGCAGGGGTGAAGAAACGACCGTGGTTTAACCGGCCCTGCAAAGATGCTAGACAAAATAAGCAGACTTTGTATGAGGCTTGGACCACGGCCCGAACTAATCAGGACCCCAACATCTCTGATGCGAAACGCAAATTTAACGCTGCCTCGAGGTTTAGTAAGCGAATGACTGCTAGGGCTAAGTTCGATTTCGTCGGTAGGTTTGGTGAGAGGCTGACTAGCCTTCCCTCTGGAAGTCGCGCTTTCTGGTCTCTTGCCAAAGCTGCTGAAGGAAACTTTTGCCAGTCGTCCTTGCCACCACTCCGTAAGCCGGACGGAAACTTGGCCCATAGTGCAAAGGAGAAAGCTGACCTTTTGGGCTCTCTCTTTGCCTCGAACTCGACTTTGGATGACGGGGGCGCTACACCGCCTACCATCGCGCAGTGTGCTAGCTCCATGCCGGAGATAAGCATTACCCAACGGGAGGTCCGGCGGGAACTGCTTTCTCTGGACATCCATAAGTCGAGTGGGCCAGACGGCATACCGGCAGTGGTTCTGAAGCGGTGTGCTCCTGAATTGTGTCCAGTATTGACGCGTCTTTTCGTACTTTCCTACACCAAAAAGGAAGTCCCGTCTTCGTGGAAGACTGCCCACGTGCACCCAGTGCCCAAAAAAGGCGACAGATCAGACCCGACGAATTACAGGCCTATCGCCATCACCTCCCTTCTCTCAAAAGTCATGGAGCGTGTGATCAACACGCAGCTTTTGAGATACCTGGAGGATCACGAGTTGTTGAGCGACCGACAATATGGCTTCCGCCACAGTCGCTCAGCTGGTGACCTCCTTGTGTATCTCACGCACCGTTGGTCATTCGCCATCGAGAGTCAAGGTGAGGCTTTGGCAGTGAGCCTAGATGTGGCGAAGGCGTTCGATCGGGTCTGGCACAGGGGTCTTCTCACGAAGTTACCAGCATACGGGCTTCCCGAGGGATTATGCAAGTGGATCGCCAGCTTTCTGTCCAGCAGATGCATAAGAGCCGTCGTCGATGGTAGCTGCTCCGATAGCATGGACATAAATGCTGGCGTCCCGCAAGGCTCTGTGTTGTCCCCAACACTGTTCCTACTGCATATCAATGATATGCTGTCTATTGACGGCATTCATTGCTATGCGGACGATAGTACAGGGGACGCTTATTACACGGGCCGTGCAAATATCCCTCGTTCCGAGGTGGAGGAAAGCCGCGAACGGCTGATGTCTGAAATCGAGAGTACACTAACTAGTGTCTCCGATTGGGGTCGACTAAACCTAGTCCATTTCAACCCCACCAAGACTCAAGCCTGCGCGTTCACCGCTAAGAAAACCCCATGGTCTGTGGCTCCACAATTCCAGAACACCTCCTTGAACATCAGTCAAAGCATCGGGATCCTTGGCGTCGACATTTCTAGCGACGTTTTGTTCCGAAGTCACTTGGAAGACAAGGTTAAGCTGGCATCCAAAAAGCTTGGAGTGCTCAATAGAGCGAGGCAGTACTTCACATCGGGGCAAAGGCTGCAACTTTATAAGTCGCAGGTCCGGCCTCATATGGAGTACTGTTGTCATCTATGGGCGGGAGCACCTGGATACCAGCTTGGGCCTCTAGACTCGGTTCAGCGACGTGCCATCAGAATTGTTGACGATCCCAAGCTTACAAGTGGTTTAGAGCCCCTTAGTCTGAGGAGAGACTTTGCCTCCTTATGTGTGTTCTACCGCTTGTATAACGGAGAGTGTTCTAAAGAATTGTTCGACTCGATGCCCACAGCTACTTTTCACCATCGCAACTCTCGCCATCGACGGGGAGTCCATCCTCACATATTGAAACCAGAATTGTTTCGAACTGTGCGGGCTCAAAGGAGTTTTCTTCCGCGGACGCTCAGATTGTGGAATGAGCTCCCCGCCGTGGTTTTCCCATTGGAGTACAGCATGGGGTTCTTCAAAAAGGGTGTGAAGAGATTTCTTCAGGGTCGGCAACGCGCGAGTGATGCCCCTGGTGTTGCAAGCGTTCATAGGCTACGGTAACTGCTTACCATCAGGCGGGCCGTATGCTTGTTTGCCAACTTAGTGGTATAAAAAAAAAAAAAAAAAAAAAAAAATATCATGTGACTTCTTTATTTTGCGATTTCAGTTACCATCCACTGAAGTGAATTTTGGTTTTTAAGCAATTTTTGCTATCTTCTTTAGAGCTTTGTTTTAATTAGCCAATTAATTTATTTGAACTAGTAAGGCAGTTAGAAATCACCTAATTGATCACTAACTCATCAGTTCTAACCATAAATTTAGGATATTTTCCCTACGCCAAAAAGACTACGGAAGCGTGGAAAAGAGATATTACGATCCTTATAAATACTGCGAGAAAAAAAAAATTGACGCGAGTAAACGAGTAAAAGGACGTAGCGTCCCGATCATAGAGATAATATTAATAGAGCTACTGTACTAAAGTATGTGCCGTGAGCACGGGTAGGTATGTGCAGTGCAGCATTGCCTTGAAAAGAAACTGTGCGTTCATAGTTTGAATGACTAAATATATACATACGTTTATTATAATGAATACCATTTTCTCGTTTTTAACGATACTTTTACCAAGAATAAATGATTATGTAATCCATCAATTCCGAATCATTTAATTAATTGAATTGTATATACAGGGTGTTGTTTTGGTCGGCTACAAGCGACCCAGGAGCGGTAGTACAAAATATATATTCCCCAAAAATGGACTTAATTCCATTAAATACTGTAAATATGTTGTGAAATACCTTATTCAATTTGAAATAAAGTTACCGCAAAGTATGGTTACTAGGCACGTGCACAGTCTAGAGCTAGGCGCAAGCCGCCGTCGCCCCACCCCTTTACTCCCTCGTACTCTCTACACTTTAGCTTATTACATGATTTTCAAAAAAAAATATTTTTTATTTTTATTATTTAAAAAAAATAAAGTATTTTTTTATATTTTTTTTAGCACCAGTATCATTTGTATTATCGACCCTGAGTCGCTCGTCGCTGACCAAAACAACGACCTGTATAATAAGTGACTATTTTACCAAAACTATTGGAGGGATCGTAGGCAGCCGAGCATTCGAAAAATAATATTCCGTTAGCAATATTGCTTTAGCTTCCTTTTCCTCCAGGAACTTATATCGATATAATATGTACCAATCTCTCATCAAAAAATATAAGTATTTAAGACAACAATACTTTTTATTTTTCCCATATAAATCCCTTACACTAATTTTTGTTTTTTGATTCACTCAGTTTCGACCTGTCTTTAATTTGGTTTTAATATAGAAACATATCACATAATACTATTACAATATCATAGTATGAATTCCGGTTAGGTGAGTCTTAGTTCGAAAGGTATAAATACAATATTATCCGAATCACAATAAATATTGGCAACTTTATTACGGTACCTACCTATATCAAGCTCTTGAATAATGTATTTCGGAACCAATAAAATCTTTAATAATAAATCAATACTAACTAAATATATTTAGATAAGATATAAAAATAGAACTATGGGAAGGCTTGTTCCAAAAAAATTTGCACTTATGTTACAAATATTTCCAATACGTCATATCCGTATTTACTTAATGTTATCGATTAATTATCTTTTTATCGGTTAACTACCTGTAAGTTATCGTGTATGAAAGTAAACCATCACTGATATATTTAGATATTTTTAGGAAGTGTTTATTCTTTTAGGCTAAGTGGTTTTTTAACAAATATTATTTTTTATTTAAGTTTTACCATTTTTACTTTTAGTAGGTACTTATGTACTTAATAATATTGATGACTGCTGTCCGTCGCGGTTTCATCCGCGTTCCCGACTATGTTATTCGAGGAATAAAGAGATATGCTGCATTTCTTTTAATGAAGTCCTCAAACACACACAAACACAGTTTTATACTATTATTACCCGACTGATATTATTATGATTATTATTTTTGTTGGATTTTGTAATTGAGAACAAAACTATCAATTCAGTTAATTTTTACGTAGTACTACAACTTCGGCATTGACTCTACAAAAGACTTTTTGTTATTATGATTAAGTCAAAATTGACGCATACAGACTACGGAGTCACCATCACATATAGACATTTATTAAATCGTAGGAACAACAAGTGTATCACGCCATAAACTGGAAAATGGATAACATTTCTTGAAAATTGCACAGTTCTCATATATTCCCATTTCAAGTATCGGCTGATATCCGATGTCGAGCTAAATTTGTCAAATGATCGAAAATGCTCAATTGGAAGCAAAGATTTGACCTTGCCTGGAAAAGATTGCTTCTTAGCGAAAAATTTTAAGCATTTCTTTGTTACTAAATAGTAACTTTTTGTGCAATAAAATAGTTATCTATCATATTTTAAACCGACTTCAAAAAGGAGGAACTTAGGTTCTCAAATCGGTTGTATGTTTTTTTATGTTTGTTACCTCAGAACTCCATTTATTACCCGATTTGGAAATTCTCCATTTATTAACATTTTTTGTTTGGAACCCCTTCCAAACAGGAAGTGTCCCCACACTTCCCGTTTGGTCCCGTTGTCATGTCATGTTGATTACTTTTTAGTGTACTTTGAAGTAGGTTTAAGTTTTTTGTACTCAACGCCCCTATTGAAATTTTATATATTTCGTATATCACACACATTGAGCTATTATCTCTACGTATAGAGAAGATGCCACAGATCATAACTGTGTTTCGTTCAAGTGATGCTATCCGGCCACATTTGTTCTTGTTGTAGAACTTTTTTTTTTCAAAAAGCATTTATTCAATTTAGGAAGCATTTATTAAATTCACTTATGAACGTTAACAAATGGCTCTACACCGGTTCCAAATACAACTTGAACTGAGAAGACTCCGGCAAGAAACTCAGCAAGTCTTTTTTTTTAAATATGTAAATAGAAGTATTACAATTACAAAATATATATAACAATAGCCTGCGAAGCGAACAATTCATTCAAATGCATTTTTGTCATCTACAAAATCAGAAACTTTATAGTACCCTTTCGTGCATAACTTCTGTTTAACTATCTTTTTGAATCTATGTATAGGTAGCTCTTGGATTTCTTTGGGTACTTTATTATAGAAACGTATACATTGCCCCTTGAAAGAGTTAAGGACTTTGCTGAGCCGAGTTAAAGGTACAGCAAGTTTGTGTTGAACGATGAACGAAATGCGGAAGCGCCGTGGAAATCACGGTGTTTGCGAGAAAAATACTCTACGTTATAATACGTTTCTACTGTCTGCTTAGATGACTAATTATTGTTTCAGCGCTAAAGATAACTCTAAATAAATTGGACATAACCTTTGCTTATGATAAATTCTCTTCGTAGTAATAATAGCCCAATGGTCACACGTGGAATTTTGCTTACACACACGACACACATAGAATATAATATGGACCTGTTTATTTAAATGTAACGTGATTCTTATACTAGTTTGTGATCTCATAGCTGATTGATGTTGTGAAATTCTATACAACTTCCTCTGACCCTTTGCCGAGATAAAGACACGATATATCGTTGGCTCAGTTATAATTAAGCATCTGTTTATATCTATTTTTAAATCACCGTCGTTTAGGTGCCCCTAATAGTATATTCAACAACGTATTGGTTTTACTTTACGAAAAATTGGGATACATTTACTTCTGTATGACATCTTTTTTTTGAATCGACAATAAGTTGCCGGCCTAAAATTTAGCCTTAGCACCCTTACGCGGACATATCGGCGAGCAAGCTCTCAACCGGGGTTATGATTAGGTAACTACGACTGAGGGCGCCCCATTTGGGGCCGTACCTCAGTTCAGGGCCGTTACCGTGGGGAGGGGACGGACTTTAAACTGTCTGACAATTAATTTTTTCACCCCGAAAAAAATTTATGTATGCACTTATATAAAGTAGGTATTATAAATTAATAACTACTATAAATGCGAATGTTTGGATGGATGTTTTTTACTCAATCACGCTTCAACAAGTGAAGGAATTTGTATGAAAGGTACGCTCATCTTGGATGATTTGGATGCCCGGGAAATCAATATAACCCTCACGTACGCGGGTGAAACCGCGGGATGCAACTAATTAATTTAAAATTGAAAAGATAGTAGGTACCCTACTTATACAATATCAAGAGTGTCCTCAAAATAATTATCAGGTAATTCAAGTGTATGATTAATTAGTGGTTACCATATCAATACCCGCCGTTGACTTTTGATCTAACAAATATCAATAACAGTTTATGCACGTAAAACCCCGGGCAATAACCAGCTATCTCTTTTAAAGATGCGTATACATATACTATATTATTATTAATGTTGTTGTTGTGTTGTAATAATTGCGGTTTTTATGATGTAACAAAAACTCTTTACACAGTTTTGTGAGCTACTGATACAATATTAATAAGGAATTAATAGTTTAATAATTATTTTGGGCAAAAGTTGAAAAAAAAAGATAATAAGTGTGTGCATGATATCGATCTGCCAAACTTCCTTCCTCGGACGCTCCGACTGTGGAATGAGCTCCCCGCCGTGGTGCACCCAATTGGGGTTCTTCAAAAAGGGTGTGAAGAGATTTCTGCAGGGTCGGCAAAGCGCGAGTGATAGCCCTGGTGTTGCAAGTGTCCATAGGCTACGGCAACCGCTTACCATCAGGCGGGCCGTATGCTTGTTTACCAACTTAGTGGTATAAAAAGAAACATCGTTCTACATCTGAAAATGTGTGCAACATCTTTGCATCGCGCAAGATTTAGATTTCGTACACTTTTAAAAACGCAAGTCAACCCTAATTGCGACAGACATTATTATAATCATGAAATTTGATTAAGATCGATTTAAAAGAATACTCATTTAGCCATCAACATTATTTTTGGCTATTCTGTGAAACGTTACATACTCTAAAAAAACCGTCCATCGAAAATTCCACTATATCCATATTGTATGCTCTTACAAATTGATAACTTGTTTTTTATGTTACAAGTCAGAAATTGAACATAAACATCTATATCGGCTAACAAGAATTTTGTAAAATGTCATTATTGTTAACCAATGAATTTTATAGTAATTCTAATGCATAGATTATGTTAATACGTTTGATAAATGTCTACAAATTTCGAAGTATAATTTAAGTGTCGAATCTAAGTAGGTATTTTGATCTTCTTAGATTGTGATCTTAATGTGCAGTGTTAGCTCTTGCCCGTAATTTGGACTATAGTATTTTATGTATCAGACATCTTAAACTAGTTAGTCTCGTGGGATTTTTATACCCTCTCAAGGAATCAAAAACACAAAAGTTACATATTTCTACTGAAACATAGGTTTTCAAGGAATAAAGTATAACAGTAGTGTTCAAGAACTGAGTATGTTAGCATCTTCAACCTTTACCTATACAGGTTGTTTTTTTGGTCGGCGACGAGCGACACAGGGGCGGTAGTACAAGAAATAGATTTTTCAAAAATGGCCTTAATTCCATTAAATACTGTAAATACATTGAGAAATACCTGATTCAATTTGAAATAAAATTACTGCAAAGTATGGTCTGGTCTGCCTAGTGATCGTGCACGGACTAGAGCTAGGCGCACGCCGCCGTCGCCCCACCCCTTTACTCCCTCGCACTCCCGATGAGTATTACGTCTACACTTTAGCTTATTACATGATTTTCCAATTAATATTATTTTTAATTTTTTAATTATAAAAAAATAAAGTATTCTTTTTATATTTTTTTCTGCACCAGTATCATTTGTATATCGACCCTGAGTCGCTCGTCGCTGACCAAAACAACGACCTGGATAATAACGTGTTATGTTTTCATACTATGTAGTACACCTAATTACCCACCTATTTCTTATGCAAGCCATTTTTTTAGTTTAAACATGCTTGTGGTACAATTACCATGGTAAATGACAAAGTACAGCTGTCAGAATACACCGACAGGTTTTAGAGACAAGTTGGTGGTAGTTACTTAGGCGAGTACCCTACCACCGTGGAACGGTTTCCACACGTTGTTTTCATCGACAGTTCGGTCTTGGTGGAGGTTTTGAACTCATGACCTTTATTACACAATTTGCTCACACTGAGCTATTATCGCCATAAAAGTTCATATTGTGTGAAACATAAAATTAATTACTTAAGTTTTTAATAACAAAAGATAACAAATGATCATTATAATAACGTCATCGAATCGCTTCTTCGATAAAATAAACCCAAATAAATTGAAACAAAACAACACATTTATGAAAATGCCAAAAAAATGAAAGTACCTCTTCATGGTCGGACGTAAATTCTCAGCGCACGCATTTCCTAATCTGTTAGCACATATTTGTGTAAATTGAAGTAACTTCAAATATTGCTTTCGTGGCCTACGAATATTATTCGTAGTTCGTGGCCTTATATTGGAAATGCCAGGTAAATAGTAGGATTACGTACGTTTATATAAAACCAATAATAAATCCTGATACACGTTCAATATTGAAAATTTTTGTTATATTACCAAAGAAAAATCTAACACTTTTACCGAGACATACGGCTCTTGTGAATGAAAAACGCTTTCATATTTTCATTCATTATTATTTAGAGCCAATATACATAGAAACATTTTGGGTTTATTTATATTTATCTTGGTTATATTCACGCACGTTTTTGAAATCTACGATTATACTTATTGAACCAAAGCCAATTCGTACAAGATTTGAAGCGAGGCTAATACTATTTTCCAAGAAACACGTTTTTACAATTTGTGAACTATTATTGTCAGCTAATAAGTGTTTTTTTTAGATTAGCCCACCCAGATTTGTTTTATATGAGTTATTTATAGGGTGATATAATTAACTTTTTATGCAAATGATGTATGCTTTAACATCTAAATGATGTTTTAAAGGTTTTATTCATATTACACAATGTGATATATTTTTTATGTAGGTATAACTGGAGCTCAAGTCTGCTATTACAAATTTTGTTTCAATCTCTATATATAAAAATGAATCCCTATTTCCTTTGGTCGCGCTATAACTTGCGAACGACTTTATCGATTATTTTATTTAAGTTTTCTAATACTATGGAGAAGGTTCTTACGAAAAAAAAAGAAAGTTACGTAGAAAATGTAAGAAACCTTAACGCCCTACCGTTAAGGTGTAGGAAGGATATCCCTTGGGTACGCGGGTAAAACCGCGGGGCGCAACTAGTAAACTATAATAACTAGTGGTGTCAAAATAGTATTGAGACTTTTGGTAGTCTAGTATAATTATTGTTATGAGAAGGAATGAAAGCCACATGACTAAAAGAAAGAATATGAAAGTGGATAGACACACGAGAGTCCCACCCAGTCTTGTCCCGTTCAAGCGGCCCGAGTTGCCATGATGAGTAATCCGGCCGTCCCCAATAAGTCGTAACTCGTAAAAGTCCGTCCCCTCACACACACGAAAATGCCCTGAGCCGAGGTTCGTGCCCCACCGGGAAACCCTCAGGCGTAGTGACCTAAAGCATAATAAACGGTTGAGAGCTTGCTCGCCGCATTTTCCGCGTAAAGGTATAAAAATACTCTGAAATGTCACCTACTGACAGTTCAAAAAAAAAAAAGACATACGGGAAGAAGACCAAAAATTGGGAACAGGGCAATTAGATGACGGTAGTCAATTCAATAGCTTCGAAAACCAAATAAGTTTACATTTCGGAGACAACGTACACTGGCTTAATGGCAATGGAATTGTAATAGGATCGTGTCAGAATGTTGTTTTTTTTTTTCGTTAAAATAACAGACTCTGCCCATATGCAGGTAATATAAAGCTTAATTAATCTATTTTCTTGACTTCCAATTAGTTCCAATAATATTGTTTTTAGTTTTCTATAATCCGTTTATGAATTAGCAATATATTTAATGCCACAATAAATAAACATAATTATACATTAAATAGTTAAAGATTGTACTGCTTTAATAATGCATATTATAATATTATTATTCTGCTGATTATAAAAAATAGTTAAAAGCACGATATTGAGAATAATAATTTGTATCATTCATTGAAATGAAATGAAATGAAAGAAACGAAACGAAATGAAATGAAATGAAATGAAATGAAATAATTTATTCTTTCAAATAGGCCTTCACAGACACTTATGAATAGTCAAACTTTACTCCCTTGAGAAAACCATGGCGGGTATAGCTCAATCCACATCCTGAGCGTCCACGTCAGGAAGGTCCTTTGAAACCGAACTGTGAAACGTTTGTTTCTGTTGAAACTTAAGTGCAATTTTACTTTCTTAAGTCTTGCAGTTATTTTAAGGGTAAAAATTCAAAATAACTCTCAGATACAATAACACAGATGGTTTTATTGACAATCAAGTCAAGGAATGCGATTTTAAAACAATAAAGCTTCATGTGGGGTTTCGTTTATATCCTTTAAAGCTTCAGAAATGAACGACCGATAAAATTTGAATCATTAAAACACGACTAAAAGACAGTATGATAAAATAAGCTTCAGACTTTTTTATAGGCAGCATTAATGTAAAAAAACTGCCATTTGCTTTTTTTGTAGATGAACTTTTACTGTGCCCATTAATTTACTTAGTTGCTTTGGTCACAAGTTTTTATTCAACTACGAAAAACATTTCACTATATAAAATGTTAGTTATAACGCGCACTTGACAGGTTTTCTCTTGGCATCTCTGCTTTCCTAAATGTTAGGTATACCATATTACATTTTTTAACTTATTTGTTTTACTTTAACACAATATAATCGCAGTAACTTATGTGGTTGCAGACATAAGCCACAAGTTATTGGCTGCGGGCCTAGTTTCTACCAAAAAGTTGTCTCCACTAAACCGTCTGTGTGTCACGGACAACCTTAAACCCGTTATTGCATCTTGACACGTAACTCATACATTTTTTGTCAGCTTAAAATTTTGTAGTGACAGTGAAGTATATTGCACATCTTGTTTTTCGACAATTAAGCTATATTCAAGGCTATATTCGACCTTTTGTTTATGGAACTCTCTTGAAAGAAAATCGAAGCATTGCTCTCCCTTTTTGCACAGTTTTTGACACGCGTAGAACATACACTCTCGTCACGTATTTAGATTGATATGATTAGTTTGCTTTTTACCAAGTAACAATAAATACGTGCAAAAAGAAAAAAAATGTAAAGTCTATGATGCTTATATATTATTATGCTATTTAATCTCAACTATAATTTATGCGTTGGTTTTCGCGAGTGACGCGCGTCTTGTAATAACAATTAATGTCTTTATGTATTATTATTTTTTACATTTTTATATTCGATTTTGATGAAGATAAAGCTCAATTAACTCAACTTTATATGGAATATAATAATTTGTTCTGTTTACAAACATGGGCTTAATAACGTTTTTTTACATTAATTATCATTGTTAGTTATTTTTTATAGTGTAAAATATTCCGATACACCTATAAATAAATAATGTTACTTACAAAATATTCTTCATATTGCCAAACATCCAATATTCACTTTCAGCAAAAAAACACGATACAAAACTTGTAATCAAAATCACAAACACAAATAAGAAACGTCAACAAATTCACATTTTCACGTAATATACGCGCATCGAAATAATCACGGTCGCGAAACCGACCGAGCGCCCATCTGTGCGTATGCGCACCAAATCACTGACTGGCTCTTGTCTCGGACGCGAATGTCGCCGCCTTTGTAATAATATGAACTAAGAGCTGAAATTATTACAAAGTAGCTGTTCCCCGTGGTTTCTCCCACGTTCCCGGTATCTAAAGTGACCTATGTCCTTCTCCATACCATAGGCTATCTACGTGCCGAATTTTATCGCAATTGCTTCCGAGGCTTAAGCGTGGAAAGGACAGACAGGCAGAGTTACTTTCGTATTTATAATGTTTATATGGATAATTTTTTTTGAAGATAAAGCTATGAAATAAAACCTCAAATCATTGAATACGAATTAAGAATAGAGATGTGCTTACATCATACATGTACCTAAGCGTGCCTAAGCTCAGGTTATACCATAGTTATACCCCATAGTGTCAATGAATGAGCTGTGAATACAGTTTAGAATAGACGTGGTTTATTAATTGTAGGCTTTCCTCAGCATATGGGTGTCTTTGTCATATGCTGTCATAATATATCTGCTACATATACAGGTCGTTGTTTTGGTCAGCGACGAGCGACTCAGGGTCGATAATACAAATGATACTGGTGCCAAAAAAAAAATTAAAAAAATACTTTTTTTTTTTTATAATAATTTTTTTTTTTTTTTTTGAAAATCATGTTATAAGCTAAAGCGTAGACATAATACTCAACGGGAGTACGAGAGAGTAAAGGGGTGGGGCGATGGCGGCTTGCGCCTAGCTCTAGTCTGTGCACGTGCCTAGTAACCATACTTTGCTGTAATTTTATTTCAAATTGAATAAGGTATTTCTCAACATATTTACAGTATTTAATGGAATTAAGTCCATTTTTGGGGAATATATGTATATTTTGTACTACCGCTCCTGGGTCGCTTGTCGCCGACCAAAACAACACCTGTATAGGGTGACTGGTAATTAGTAAACGATATTAAGACACATGATTGTACTCATGATAACAAACAACTTTCCCAAAGAAAATAGGGATAAATAACTAAATTAAATAAATGCTGATGGTAGGTATTCTCTTTCTTGTTAGGGACTAAATAAATAAGTACTACTATTACTGTACTGAGTAAATAAAAAAAAATACTTTGGGAAGGTTGTTTGTTATCATTAGTACAATCATGTCTCTAAGTATCGTTTACTAATTACCAGTCACCCTATATATCTGCGACCAATTTTTGGCAAATATTTTTTGTCATACACAATTTATATGTTGACACTTGTTGGACCTAGTGAGGGAAGTACTGTATGTATGTAATAATAAAATTGATATACCTAGAAAAAAGAGATAACAGAAATGATACATGTATTTGAATTGAACTTAATCTAATTATACTTGATGATGGCTAGCATACTATAATAAGCTGAAATGACATTGATAAATCATTCTCTATATTTACCAATGAACTAAGAAACAACTTAAGGCGCGGACTGACTACGATTTTGACAGCACTCGTTCTTTACTGGAATAGGGTTGAAAATGGTAAATCATAAATGTGTCGACTCTATGAAATGGACTGTTATTTACGGGTTTTCTTTAGATTATACAGAATATACACATTAAATTGAATAAGTGTCCGGTTAACATTCTTATATAGTTTTGTATCTTATATATTCTTAAAAATAAAATTGTTGTCATCGCTGAAAATACGGAGAATTTCGACGCGAAAGATTTTTAGACGTAACTTACGGTTTTTTTATTGGGAATATCAAAGCACTTTTTATTATTCTATTCAGTTAACATTTTTTTCAAAACCCTCTTCTATCCACAGTATTTTTTGTGTTAGGTATTTCATTGCGTTACGTCATACTCGACTCTCAAAGAAACCCATTTTTGAGATTTGAGCTTAGACCTGGCCTTAAACTGACTATGTTGCAAAACAGTCATACGACACCCAAATGCAGTTAACTAAGTAGCGTCATGGCCAAGTTGATGCACGATTTGTTACCTTATTTAACTAAAAATAGTGCCTTGTCGTCAACAAAATGTTCACGATACTCATTTACCTCTCAAGAGAGTCATCAACGGACAATGCGTCTAAATAATTTTCACAATTACCAACCTATTCTGAGCCTGGAGACTGACTTGTCATTTTATTATAGCGGTAGCTAACTGGTAAGTCGTAACCCTTTTGACGAGGATTACTAAACTAAGCATTATTATTATACATACTTATTACTAAAATAGACGATCTGCATAGTCCGCAAGGTAATTTCAAAACCAGGAGTAATTTTTGTGAACAAATAGTTACTAAGTGTACATATTATTATGATCTCTTGTGCAGCTTTTACGGAACTGTACCCCGAGTGTAAAGAATTGAATGTGTTTGCGTTAACTATTTTGTATGGGAGAAATTAGTACCATGAGTATTCCGCTAGAGGCGCTGTGCCAATTACGTATTACCCAAATGATATGGCGCGTCGTGAATCTTCGTTCGCACAGAAAAGAAAGTATGGCCCCGAAGATTAACGAAAGAATGCTTAAAACTTACAATCAACCTTAGATCACTACTATAAGGTTCATAACTGCAGCTGTTAGTTCCGTCTCACTTGCAAGTCACGCCCCTCCGCACGGCGCGCGCTAACATGACGGCAGCTGTCGGCCAATAGCGTTTCCCGCGCTTTGAAAATGTATCTTCTGCGCAGGTACATCGGTAAGCCATATTAATTGGGTACTACTGTAAACGCAAACGCATTAGTAAGCGTTTACTAACATCAAATCACAGAGAACGATGCGTCAACTCTTTATACTCGGGTTACTGCCTATTAATAGTAATTTTATTTATTTAGGTACAGTGGACAGATAGGTTGAATACCTTACAATATCTACGTAACATGTTGATGCTATAAATGTTATGAAATATGATTCAGCCGTTCAACGAATATACAAGGATGGTCACGAATATCACTCTAGCTAGGCTGAATGCTTGTTGGATTATATTATCTTTTTCCCTATTAAACGTTTTTAACATTATTAATTGAATTATTATAAGCATTAAAAGGCACCTAGATGTATCCAGTTACCTTATAAATTCAGTAAATAATATCAACTTTAGAAACGCTTTTATCAGACGAAGTTTTACAAAATAAAACGGTTTATAAGTGTACTAGCTGACCCGCGCGGTTTCACCCGCGTTCCCGGGATAAAAAGTAGCCTATGTCCTTCTCCATACCATAGGCTATATGCATGGCAAATTTCATCGAGATCAGCGGTTTAAGCGGGAAAGCGTAACAGACAGACAGACAGAGTTACTTTCGCATTTATAATATTAGTAAGTGTATATAAATAAATGTCCCAGTCAGTTCATTATTAATTTTAGTTCAAATCGTCATCATGTCGTTTTATAACACAATGGTGGTAATGATCGTCATTGTTGTCACGATTCATGAGTTCATAACTTTAATCAGAGATAGGTACCTATACCTATCGAAAATAGTTTTTGACTCAGAAACAAAGAACTGAAATCTTACGTCTCTGTGATTATTCGAACGGAATGCCGAGTTTATATATTTATTTTTTGTAGAAGGTTTACGTTTGTCCATAGAGCTAGAACATTTCACGTTTTTACCCGACTGACCCGGAAGGAGGGTTATGTTTTTCGAGTGTATGTATGTATGTATGTCTATTTCTTTGTGCCGCTCTGCAGCCTAAACGGCTTGGATGGATTTAAGCATATGAGGTGTCGTTAGATTCGTCTTGACTGGGGGAGTGTCATAGGGTATATTATATGCTCAGGCTTCGCACAAGGTAATGTTGTTAATGTTATCACTCTATCAATATTCTTACTCTGTTTGTCTATAATTAATGATTACCAAATATATCACTTAGTTGGTATAAGCAGCCTAGAAGTTATCGTGTACTCTTCTTTAATACCGCCAACTGTACTTTGCACCAGATTTATATGATTGGGACTAAGTACCGTAAAGCTCAATCTTGGTCGGCTACTAATCCAATAATTTGAAATAATAATAGTTTTTTTAAGCAATACCATAATAGCCCTCGATTTAAGTTGTTAATCAGGTACCAAAAAGCCTAGAGGAGCCTGCCAGAAAACAAGACTTAATTCTTGGACTTAAATTATCAGTCAATGGCCCTGATTCTGTTGTTCACAACTAAACTAATTTTAATCTCACTATCTCTCTTTCTAACAAAGAACATAAGAAAAGGATGTAACAAATTTTGTCCTGTCAAATTAGTCCAATGCTTGTTTTCAATATAAATTTAGTCGCCATCTATCGTGGTTACGCCTAAATACACGCAAAATAAGACGGCAAAGATTAATTTTACAACTTAAAATATGTTCTATCCTTTTTCAATAATGTTCGTAAGAAAGAGATGAGATGTGACTAAAATTAGTTTAGTGCGATTTACAACAGAATCGGCACCAGTATCAGTATTATAGGTATAGTTTCCTCATGATATTTCTTGTCTGAAAGTTCATTCTTAGGATTCGAACTCATTTCATTGCGGTATTCAAACAACACATTCAGTTAGGTTACGAGATACGTCAGTTACTGACGAGATATTGTATCTATGAGACTATTCAGATCTATGATCAGACCTATGCTATCATCGACATCTATTGAATTGGATGACTTGAATGCGCACAGGTTTTCCACTAATATAATTTTTATAAGTAAACAGACATGCAGCTTCTACTGAATTTATGCGAGTCTATGCTGCGGTCAAATGCCACCCAGACGGAGTGCGATAGTTCAATAAACCTGTTTGATTCTAAAACCTGTAAATATCTTCAAAGTGACATAATCAGTCGTGCTTGTAAGTGCCGTATCAACAATGATTGGATACAAATAAAAAAAACAGTTCGATAGTTTTAGGTTTTTGGTTTGGTTCCCAGCGACACATGACGTGACTAGATAAGCAATGCCGGCGCTATGTCGATATCGATAGCTTATTATGTAAAATGTGTCATTTGCAACCAGTTGCTGTCAATTTTATAAAAAGTTCGATCGTTTACTTCCCCGGCGATACGACATGACTAGATAAGCAATGCCGGCGCTATGTCGATATTGATAGCTTATTATGTAAAATTTGTCATTTGCAACCAGTTGCTGTCAATTTTATAAACTGTTCGATCGTTTACTTCCCCGGCGATACGACATGACTAGATAGCAATACCGGCGCTATGTCGATATCGATAGCTTATTATTGTAATTTGCAACCAGTTGCTGTTAATTTTATAAACAGTTCGATTGTTTACTTTCCCGGTGATACGACATGATTAGATAAGCAATGCCGGCGCTATGTCGATATCGATAGCTTATTATTGTAATTTGCAACCAGTTGCTGTTAATTTTATAAACAGTTCGATCGTTTACTTTCCCGGTGATACGACATGATTAGATAAGCAATGCCGGCGATATGTCGATATCGATAGCTTATTATTGTAATTTGCAACCAGTTGCTGTTAATTCTATTATGTTACTTTTTTTATTAATTAATTCCAAACAAAAGAATTTAATCTATAGGTACTAATCCTATCCAATATTATTTTGAAAGTAACTTTGTCTATTTGTTACCTTCTCACGCCTAAACCTCTGAACCGATTACAATGAAATTGAATTTGACGTAAATAGCCGATGGTATTAATAAAATAATAATAATCATTTATTCATAAACACAAAGAAAATAATAATCATTTATTCACAAACACAAAGAAAATATGACTTTACAAGTTTTGTTGCCAATTAAACATAAACACAACGCAGATGTAACAGTGGACGCCAAACGGGCAAGCCAGTATCTTGGAGTCCCCATCTTGCGGAATTGAACAAAGAAATTTATTCGATTTAGGTGATTTAGGCTCTAGTAGGGCACTTATGAAGGTCAAAGCTACTGAAGTTACCACCAGTCCGTAAGTCGGCCTTCAACTGAGAAGAACAGCAATGCTATTCTGTAAAGTTCATTTGTAATATCACTTCTGAATCCGCGATGAGATTAGAGTTTCATATTCTTAAATGAGTGAGTTCGACACGAGCGCCACCGAGTGATGACGGAAGTGAGAAGAACTACGACAGGTGAGTATTTTGACGTTTTTTAATAGGCTGAATATCGAAACTCACTTCACTTTACTTGGCCTTGATTTTATCTAGAGAATACCAAAACAATAACAAGCGAGATGACAATCGAAGTGAGTGTGAGTTGCGAGGTGAGTTGCGAGATGACTTTCGAGATGATTTACCTTTTACAGAATAGCATAGCAGGCACACAACCATCGAAATATAAAAGTCCACACAACAGTAAACGCATGGTGAGAACTCGCAACGTTCAGTGTATGGAGAAGGATATAGCCTATTTTTTATCCTGGGATAAAAACAGGACAGCTAGTAATTTTATAATAGGAGTCCACAATTGGATTTTTTTTTTTCAAAAAAATCAATAAGATTTAATTATGATCAGTATTATTATTTCCATGCTGCCAAAATTGTCTGTAAATATAACGGGAGTGGTTGATAAGAGTGCCTGTTACGCCGAAGGTCGTGTGTTCGATTCCTACCTAGGACAGATATTTGTGAGTATAAAATTAAGTATCTCAGTATAATTATTTATAAGAATATATTTAAGAAGTAATATAGTTATAGGTATGTAAATAGTTCGTTCATCACGGGATCAAGTCTCGAGGTGAAAGAGATTTTAAAATCAGTCTAGTAGTTTTTGATTTTATCATATTACAAACAAACAGACATTACAAAAAGTCAAACCATTTCACTTTATAATATTAGTTTAGATAATCAATGAACAAAATTACTTTTTCGTTGAGAGCCTACAGCACTCTCCAAAAGCAACCTGAGGGTAAACAGTTCCCAGTCCATTTAAAAAAATAACGTTAACTTTTTATTCCATTTACATACAATATAATTGCTTATTTGTAGGAGTTACAAATAATAACGGCTTCATAATCTAATAATATATATAAAATGCTTTTGTGGGTACGTAAATACGCAGTTTTCTCAATCACCACCAACCCCAATCAACTTCCCGTTGGGGTGGTAAATACCCCTTGGTCTCCAGGTGGTAGTAAGGGAGTTTGGTCGCGGTGGGTGGAAGGGGGTGGTTGTGGGTGGCGAAAATGTTAAAACATATATTGCTGTCCTTTTCTAACGCATGAGGACTTCTGAAAAGATCTCAAAATTTCTGGAATGGTCTAGAAAGTTCCAAAATGTGTAAAACGGTTATAATCGATCTGGAATATTCTAGAAAGTTCAACAAATATCTGGAATGATGTAGAAAATTCTAAAGTGAATGCAAACTATTATAATCGATATAGAATGTTTGAGAAAGTTCTATAAATTTTCTGGCTTCATCTAGAAAGTTCCAAAATGTCCAAAACTGTTACTATCGAGTTAGGATGTTCGAGAACGTTCTAGAAATTTCTCAAATGATCTGGAAAGTTCCAAAATGAGTGCAATTTTTATGATCGATTTAGAATGATCGACAAAGTTCTAGAAATGTTGCGAATGATCTGGAAAGTTCCAAAATGAGTGCAATTGATTATGATCGATTTAGAATGTTCGAGAAATTTCTTGAATGATCTAGAAAGTTCCAAAATGAGTAAAACGGTTATAATTGATCTGGCTTCATCTAGAAAGTTCCAAAATGTCCAAAACTGTTATTATCGTGTTAGAATGTTCGAGAACGTTCTAGAAATTTCCAGAATGATCTGGAAAGTTACAAAATTAGTGCAATTGATTATGATCGATTTAGAATGTTCGAGAAATTTCTTGAATGATCTAGAAAGTTCCAAAATGAGTAAAACGGTTATAATTTATCTGGAATGATCTAGAAAATTCTAGAATGAATGCAAACTATTATAATCGATATAGAATGTTTGAGAAAGTTCTACAAATTTCTGGATTCATCTAGAAAGTTCCAAAATGTCCCAAAATTGTTATTATCGAGTTAGAATGTTCGAGAACGTTCTAGAAATTTTCCGAATGATCTGAGAAGTTCATAAATGAGTGCAATTTATTATGATCGAGAAAGTTCTAGAAAATTTCCGAATGATCTGGAAAGTTCCAGAATGAGTGCAATTTATTATGATCGATTTAGAATGATCGAGAAAGTTCCAAAAAAATTCCGAATGATCTGGAAAGTTCCAAAATGAGTGCAATTTATTAGAAGCGATTTAAAATATTCGAGAAAGTTCTAGAAATTTCTAGAATGATCTAGAAAATTCCAAAATATGTAAAACGGTTATAATTGATCTGGAATGTTCTAGAAAGTTCCAAATTGAGTGGTTATTATGATCGATCTAGAATGATTAAGAAAGTTCTAGAAATTTTCCGAGTGATCTGGAAAGTTTCAAAATGAGTGCAATTTATTATAAACGATTTAAAATGTTCGAGAAAGTTCTAAATATTTTTGGATTGGTCTGGAAAGTTCCAAAATGTGTACGAGTGTTATTATTGATCTATAAAAACCAAATCGAAGTGATGTACATCTAAATATTCTAGAGTGATCTGGTACTGAAAATTTCGGTATATAAATCGAAATTCAGTGACTTTTCGTCAGTTCAATTGTGATTGCAGTCGAGTAAAAAAAGAACAAACTATTTGAATGTTCTGGAAAGTCTCTCAATATCGAAAATAGAAGAAATCTATAATATGTTAAAAAATGTATCCTTATCACAGATATAAAAAAAAGTCGGATATATTTTCGATAACAAAAAACTGTGTCACTCAAGTCGGCCACGACGCTGTACGTACAAGCCGGCACGCACACATTCACACATTAGTTGAGCGCGAGTGATCGACTCTGTGTAAACGGCGACTGAGTCTAATTTCCCGCGGAATAGCCAACTAAGGTGTGCGTGAGAGGTGGCCGACTCCATAGACACAGTTTTTGTTAGCGAGAATATGTCCTCCGTAGTCTGTGATCCTTATATATTTTTTATACCATCAAACATGCGATGTATTTTAACCCGAGCAACGCCGGGTTTCGCTGCTAGTCCATTCATAAATCAAAGGTAACAATTATCAACCTACGCAAATTAACGAGTGATGTTGAAAGTACCCGAACATGACCCGAATAATGGCAAATAGAAGCGCCAATTGGGAATTTATTTCATACATTAACAACCCTATAAATTCCGTTACCCACTACAGAATTGAGTGCATCATCAGTAAATGACGTCATCATGCATTAATGCTCTTATTAGTCACATTATTACGTTTGAATGGCCGTCACGCAGAGCCATGTTGAGTAGTTTTGTAATGTATTGTATCCATCTGGTAAATAAAACATAATTTAAAATTATCTGTACATGGACCTATACTTAAAAAAATTAGGACGGTACGGCGTCGCCTTATATGAAATGAAGCACTCGAAGTGTGCCGGGCCGTCTTGTAAATACAAGGTTCTCGCTGATTGCTGATTGGTTGTCATATAATATTATCATTATCATGTTAGATATTTACTAGATATTTATTCATATTGGTTGGATCATATTATTATGGTAGAAATATTGAGTGATGTGGCAACACTGACCATAACGCAAATAACAAAGCAGTAAGGGTATTTGTATTTGTAAGAGTTAGTTTTATCACAAGCTCTTGAGCTATACACAGTTCAGTGCGATCATTGTTTTACCCGGTTCTGTAACTTAAGATAGTGTAGTGAAGTGATTACCTAATTAAATGTAATATTATAACAGTAAAGCTATCGGGGCCCATGAGGAGTTTATTGCGTCGCTTATTCTCCTCATACGGGAGTTTTCCGAAGCTATCGCTTCGGAAAACGTTCGGTATTACGTTGTTTCATTGCCTGCACTACGCCCACCGAATCCTGATTACCTTAGAACCTTAATCATGGTGATCGTATCGCATGGCAGTCGCTGATGCTATTTATTAATCATAATGTCAATAAGGCTCAGTATCCCTCATGCCTGCTTGGGCCAATAGGTACCTACTGATTTTACTCACGAATACATAGGAAATTTTGAGTTTTACTTTCTTATAAGGCGATGCTCCGTCCTGACGGTTTCATCCGCGTTCCCGGGATATAAGTAGCCGTGCTATAGGCTACTTTTCAGAGATATTAAAGGTTCCTTCTTATTAGTGATTTAATTTTAAGAATCTAATCAGTATCATATTAGTCAACAGGGTAGTTCCTGTTGTTCTAAGTATAGTCTACTTTGATTAGAAAAATATTTTTTTGCCGTATAGGTATAGCTCGTTTATTGGGGAAGGTAACGTAAAAGACAACATCACGGGTGAAATAGCGGGACATAGCTATATTAAAACCAAAGTACCCAAATGGTAAGATTAAACATAGCCCCCCCCCCCCCTTGTTACAAAACATGGTTTAAAGCAAACCCAGGTTTTACTGTCACTCGGTCACTTTCTAACGTCATATAATAAAAAGAGACGAGGCTATTTTAAAACCTTTTGCTTTAATAAAAACGTTCGTAAATATTTATAACAGGCTATTTGATAAAGGTGAGTATTGTAACTCATCTGAGAAGTGGGTAAGTATTTCAAAAGCGTGAAGTGTATAAATTTCACTGAGTTTCTGTGGTAGACTAGTACCAAAACCTCAGACGTAAAGAGTTACCTCAAATTAGCTGGCAACTGAGGGAATTATTTTCTACTACCATTTAATTATCTGTATATCAAGAAATACTGAAAACGCCGAATCATATGATAGTTTACAAGCTATGACCAAAATAAACAAACATTTTTAACTCTAAAATAAAATATTTTATAGACCATTTTTTTTATGTTGGTGTATTTTTATATGTTCGGCTTGTGTATTTTGCCATTTTCTAGTTATATTATAAGTTCTAGTCACAATAAATCACATTCACATAGTCCTCAGTCAGTCACCGTCCATAAAAGTCATGTTTTAGTACAATGGTGGTTGTACTAAAACTTTACACGGACTTCTCGAGACAACTTGAAAAGTCACGATACACATGATTCATTTAATTTCACTTCACTGGTGCACATGGATTGATCTTTATTGGATAAAATACCACCGATAATATGCAATAAAACTTAAAATATATGAATTTATGAAAATAAAAACGCAACGTCACTCTGCAAGTTCCCGCCAAAAGGTCCTATAGACCATTTTATGAGATATTTCATTTTCGTCCGGAACCCTGCGTGTGCATTTCCGACATGCATTTGGCCGGCTAATTAAAATATTGTGATCAAATTTACTATACATATTAGTCAGAACATGGTATTTTGCGGCGCCATTATTTGTATAATACGTACAATAAGGAAACTACAAGTACCTTACACATTACCTCCTGAATTACAATTGGCATTTATAGACGGGGGATTGTATTCTAAATGACTCATTAATAAATACCGATAAGAATACAAATTATTAGTTCGCTAGTATTCTATAAACGTATTTATTACGCTTGCGATTATCGCGAAAAATTGTTGTAGCATATGCAAAATTTAAACATGTAACCTACAAATAGAGTCGTAAATCTTTAATTTGAATACAATATACATTTTTAATGGAATACTCAATGATATCAGCTCATCTGTAGTTAGGTCGTTTGTCTATTCATTTAAAGTTTTTACGCGGATTGAATTTTCTAATTTAAATAAATTACGAAAGGAGTTTAGGTAGGTTTTATCTGGGTTTTAACCTCCCACTGTAAGCCACCATAGTCGTTTATTTTCAATACCGCAAAGCTCTCTGTGGGGCTTTATGTGTGGTATTTACTATTATGATTTTACTTAATTCAAGATTTTATCAATAACTCAGACAATCACTAATACCTTAGTACCATGGTAACTTCAAACCAAAATGAAAAATACTAACGAATAAATACATAATATATACAATACAATATACAACTCTATACAAAAAACTTCAGGTGCGTAGGCGCAAGACTAACACAGCATGTCATCCGGTGGGCGCATTATTCTCATGGTGCAATTACGCGGCGGAACACAAAAAGGTGCTGCGGTACGCCCCGGTGCTTTACTTCTCTCTGACTTGCGTCTTCTAAGGTATACACAGAGATACATTGAAAAAAGTGCCCTGTATAACAGATTTATTGCGCAAAATTATGATGTGGAATTAACTTCCCATTACGATTTTACCGCAGCACTGCAACATAGTGCACTTTGGGGATCAAATCTGACTGCTTGTCAAACATGCGACTTAAAAATAGATAATAAGAATAAAAACCTAGTAGTCCAAGATCCCAGGGCCGCCAGACTTTCCTTATTGTCTGATCCTTAGCGTCTGGCATCAATTAATGCTGACCGGAGGTGTGTTTAACTTTTTTTTGTAAAACATCCATTAAAATCAGCTTTCAGAATTTAAGAAAAGTACGAAATGTTTAAACATGTCTTTCATCCCGGCACATGTACATTAGCTGTCAGGCCAAGCTAGCAAGAATATGAACTTTTGAAGTACGTACTAACAATACCCAACTCTGGTACACATTTTGTCCATCAGAAAATAAAGAAGGTCTGGCGGCCCTGGGATCTTGCTCTATTACATAAATATTAGGGTATTAAGTCGTTACATCTTTGCGAACATCTTTAACCCACAACTGTCATAAACATCTGTTACTGTCAGCCGGTTAATCAAACACAACCTAATTATACTTCGACATCCCAGTGACCCAATTAAGTAATAAAAGAGAAAAAACACACATCAATCACTCCCAACGTACATCAAATCAGCCCTGACCTGATTTTTGTCCCCAGAAATATAATCGACAATCCCTAATTAAAACTGCAATCAACATCAGAGTAATTTGGGCCAAAGCGTTTACGAGTGACAGGTCTTCATTTACTTTTTGCACATCGCACTCAATAATAATGACATCACATAAAATTGTTAACAGCTTAATTTCATGGTTTGTCACTGTATGACGCAACGGTATGATCATAAACTTATTTTAAATTTATGGAGTAAAATAATAAAACCGTAAGATATTACTGTTATTAAACATTATATGGGTTAGCAGAAATGCGAATAGCTGGTTAGTTCACGAGCATTTAATTCTGAGTCATTGAGCTATTATTACTACGTATAGAGAAGCTATCATAAGCAAAGGCTATGTCCCATTATGTTAGAGTCAACTAAAGTTGTTTTAGCGCTGAAACAATAATTAGTCGTCTAAGCGGATAGTAGAAACACGTAACGCTATTAGAATGCTTTTAGGGGCATGTTTCTCGTGATATTCACAACAAGTGTACAACAGGACAAGCCTCACCGATCAAGTGAGGATGGCCTCACTTAATCGGAGTATAGTAATGATGTGTGGCGTCTTCTCTATACGTAGTAATAATATCTCATTGTTCTGAGTTCGTAAAATAATATGTGCAAAAAGTGGCATTACTTTACTGAAACTACATTACACGGGCCGAGCTAATATCCCTCGTTCCGAGGTGGAGGAAAGCCGCGAACGGCTGTTGTCTGAAATCGAGAGTACACTAACTAGTGTCTCCGATTGGGGTCGACTAAACCTAGTCCATTTCAACCCAACCAAGACTCAAGCCTGCGCGTTCACCGCTAAGAAAACTCCATTTGCTATGGCTCCACAATTCCAGAACGCGTCCTTGAACATCACTAAAAGCATCGGGATCCTTGGCGTCGACATTACTAGCGACGTTTTGTTCCGTAGTCACTTAGAAGACAAGGTTAAGCTGGCATCCAAAAAGCTCGGAGTGCTCAATAAAGCGAAGCAGTACTTCACATCGGGGCAAAGACTGCAACTTTATAAGTCGCAAGTCCGGCCTCATATGGAGTACTGTTGTCATCTGTGGGCGGGGGCACCTGGATACCAGCTTGGGCCTCTAGACTCGGTTCAGCGACGTGCCGCTAGAATAGTTGACGATCCCGAGCTCACAAGCGGCTTAGAGCCGCTCAGTCTGAGGAGAGACTTTGCCTCTTTATGTGTGTTCTACCGCTTGTACAACGGACAGTGTTCTGAAGAATGGTTTAAGATGATGCCCACAGCTACCTTCCACCATCGCAACTCTCGCCATCGACAGGGAGTCCATCCTCACACATTGAAACCAGAATTGTTTCGAACTGTGCGGTCTCAAAGGAGCTTTCTTCCGCGGACGCTCAGATTGTGGAATGAGCTCCCTGCCGAGGTTTTCCCAATGGACTACAGCATGGGGTTCTTCAAAAAGGGTGTGAAGAGATTTCTGCAGGGTCGGCAACGCGCGAGTGACTCCCCTGGTGTTGCAAGCGTCCATAGGCTACGGTAACCGCTTACCATCAGGCGGGCCGTATGCTTGTTTGCTACCTAAGTAGTATAAAAAAAAAAAAAAAACTAAAACCGTATCGAGCAAAATTGAGTCCTATTCTAAGAAATTCTATTCTTTGCATCCTTATCCAGGCACTACAGTAGTCTACTAAGGACTCGCGTACTATTTTTGCTGCACTACGATACCGACACTTACCTGCACGCCATTATTTCCAACAAGATGAATATTTTAGTAGATTACCTACATATAGTTTCTACCGGATAAATGTTGTAAACTGAGAGAAACTGCTTTGCGGATGTATATGCAGTATATTTTAGTATCCTATTGCCATAGTTTATTTATTGCATCCGATTTCAGCCCCAAAAATATGGACCACAAATAGTCGGACCGAATTTAAATTGAGTCGCTTTGTCTAACTCGAATTTGGATTGTAAGCATAGTACAGTATTATACTTATATGTATTATATACTTTCATGATTACCATTACGTTAGTTCTAAATAATTGTAAACTGTTTTACAAAAAACGTAAACCGACTTCAAAGTACACTAAAATGTATCAAATCCTGACCTGATGACAATGGGACCAAACGGGAAGTGAAACAAAAAAGATATTTTTAGCATCAGCGGAAGCTATAGCTAATGCTAACTCCAACGTAATTCAAAACTCCCCATGAAAACAATGCGCAAATTACGCTAAGATCTAAAACTGAGAAAATCTTGTTACCTATTTTACAGTATTTCATAAAATCTGCTTTATTATTTTTATTACTCACACTCTTAGTTAACGAACCAGTCGAAGTTCTGCCATGCGATTGCCAAGTCATTACATAAAAAAATCCAGTAGGTCACTTATTACACATCAATTTATGTCAAACTTATAGAAAAGGGGGCTTCCATAGATACTAAAATAACTGACTTGGCTTTTCATGAGACGTAACAACTTTTTGCGGCGTAAGGACTGCATTGCGTGGCTAGGCATTTTTGAAATTAAATGTTTTTGATGGAATAGTATTTTCCCGGAATCGGATCGGACGCAGAGAACGAGCTCTCGTCGTTGTAGCTAGATAGTTGTTCAAACTACGCGCTTTTAAGAGCTTTGAAAGATTGCAAGCAAAAGGGACGATAAGTAGGTACCTGTGTCTGTTTTTAGACGATGATCAATAAAGTAAAATATATATTTTTCTGATTTGAGTACTTACGTGTTTACGTTGAGGTGAAAGCTTGATAGTTTTTTTTATAATTATTCCTCCTTACTCATAATGCACTATTTAAATAATATACTGATTAAATGGTCACGTAAATAATGTCACATTATTTGACAGTATATTAGTTAAATAACGTTTTATGAGTAAGGAGGCTAATGATTTCCATCGCGACGTATATATCTAGTGGTATTTCAAATCGAGCGTTTCCGTTCTTCCGAAGGCACGTAAAGCCGTTGGTCTCGGTTATCACTTCGTTAAGCTACTTAGTTGGAGGCCTACTAGGCGGCTTGAAAACTTCAACAGTAGGTTGACCACTAGCCTACCTCCACCGATCCGCAGTGGGCACGCGTGGTGGAGTATCTGCCCATTCCCTTTCATCCTCATTTGTGAAAGGAGGCCTGTGCCTCCAGCAGTGGGACATTATAGGCTGATGATGATGATGACACCGGGACATGAATATGAGAACCTATTGATAGTACTTCGCGATGAAAAATATGCGAACTAGACTTTTTCCCAATAGAACAATTTTTCCCAATTTGTTTCACATTGGTTTTTTTTATGTTAAATGGGCTTGCGTTTGACCTTCGACTGACCCCATGAGGAGTTATGACGAAGCCGAGGATGTAGCACGCTTACCCAGAAAAAGCCTATTCACTCTAGCCATGAATACGTCTAGGTTATAGGTGTCGGGAAACACAGACCCCGGAAGAGAGTTCCACTCCTTTGTTGTTCGTATAAGAAACGATGAAGCGAAGCGTTGTGTCCGGGTACGCGGGATGTCGATTTATTTCGAATTGATGAACATTCGCTTTACAGTTAATCGTTGTTTTGAATTTCGAAATACAGTCAATATTACCAAGTAAGTTGGCGGTAGTAGGTACTGCTACTCAGAATCGTTGAAACACAAGAATTGATGCACATTCATTACTCTCAATGTGAAGAATACCAATACGATAATTTACATTTTATAGACACATGGGGCAATAAATAGTTCTTTCTTTGAGATCCGGGTCAAATAGTGTCTAGTCGATTGATATTCAGAAAATTTGGTAACAGAGCCCACGAGTACTCAAAGGATAATTTATTTTAACATTGTTTTTAATAAGCATAGTTTGGTTTAACAGTTTAATTTGAATTTAATATTTGAGTATAAATCATTTAAAGGAAGCTTTGATATATTTTTTTTTAATTTTAATGTAATATAAGTAGGATTACATTATATCAAATGTTAATATAATATTATACAAATTGTTAATATAATAAATACAAATTGTGTGTTGAGTTAAAGAAATTATTCCTCAACACAATTTGTATGCAAAGGCGGGCCACTCGTATCGTTGACGATCCCATACTCACTGACGGTTTAGAACCTCTCAGCCTTCGGAGAGATATAGGCTCGCTCTGTGTGTTCTACCGTATGTATAATGGGGAGTGTTCGCAAGAACTTTTTGACCTGGTGCCATCATCACCTTTCTACCATCGCACTGCTCGCCGGCGATGTGAAGTTCATCCTCACATCCTCGAGCCGCCTCGATCGTCCACACAACGTTTTAGTCGGACGTTCTTACTGCGGACCATTAGGATGTGGAATGAACTCCCCGTTACGGTTTTCCCTCAGCGCTACGATATGGGGTTCTTCAAAAAAGGCGTAAATAGAGTTCTACAAGGTCGGCAACACATCGGCAATCCCCCTGGTATTGCAAATGTTCATAGGCGGCGGTGACCACTTACCATCAGGAGGCCCGTCTGCCTGTTTGTCAACCTATTGACATAAAAAAAAAAAAAAAAAAAAAAAATGTGTCATCTATACACATAAAACGCTTTGTCCTGAATTACTGACTGACGGATCAACGCATAGCCTAAGCCGCTGATCGTAGAGACCTGACTTGGAGGGTGTGTTCTATAAGTATTTGCATTGCACCAAGCTTTTATGGAGTTCAACTTTTTTTGAATAAAATCGGATTGAGTTTTCAAACATTTTTGTCTGCCTGTTTCGGTTCATAGCTGATGTTATAAGGAGTAACTTAGCTACTTTTATTTTTTTAAATAATGAGTGTTCCGCGCAAAATAAAACAAATCGTACGCGGTTGAACCCGTGGGGATGGCTAGTAAATATATGATACAAATTGTTCAGAGAAAAGATCAAGACTTATAGTATCTTGGGAACATGGGAAAATTGTAGAGTAGAAGCTACAACGTGTAACAGAAAGGTGAAATAAAATTGAAACACGTAGTTACATCAAGTATCGAAGTTCTCTATCAATTTAGTAAGTTCAGATCATTTACTGCAATTTCACTTTTAAATTGTGATATGTTCACCTCCATAATAAAATATTACAACCCTTTTCAATATTTTAGAAAATATGCAAACATATTGACTGCTTTATTAAATTTAAGACACAAGCACGAAGCATAAAACTGATCATAGAGTAAATGATTAGACAACAATCTCAATCCAAGAATAGAGCTCATCCAATCGAGACCGTAATAGGTTTCACCCTTTATGCCAATCAAGATTATCTAGCGATGGTGTAGGCATTAGAAAAGTGATTTCCTTCAGCTAACTAGGGTGTAACCTAGGCACAATTTATGTCTATCATACTATCAGCGACTGACATTGTTGCGTGACCACGTTCAAATAATACACATACCTACATAATGTATAAAGGTTATTACAAACATGCTCGATCGATGTAGATATTGTTTTTTACTCTAAGGTAAATGATCGTGATCGAATTAGGTTGTACTCGATTTCTACGTGATATTTAGGAGCAACTTTTTATACACGAAATTACGAATTATTACAAAAACATCGGAACTAAGAATACAATTTTGTGTAACAAATCCTAATTATCCTTATGTGTGTTCTACCGCTTGTACAACGGGGAGTGTTCCAGGAAATTGTTCGACTTAATGCCCATGGCTACCTTCCACCATCGCAACTCTCGCCATCGACGTGGAGTCCATCCTCACACATTGAATCAATTGTTTCGAATTGTGCGGGCTCAAAGGAGTTTTCTTCCGCGGACGCTCAGACTGTGGAATGAGTTCCCCGCCGTGGTTTCCGCTTACCATCAGGCGGGACGTATGCTTGTTTGCCAACTTAGTGGTATAAAAAAAAAACCTAATATTATCATGGACGAATAGATAATATTATTAATGTGAGTTTGTTTGTTACTCTACACAATATATCACCATGAAAGGCATGCAGATAGCCTATGGTATGGAGAAGGCGTTTTTATCCCGGAAACGCGGGTGAAACCGCGAAGTAGAGCTAGTTAGTCAAACATAAACTAAATGGACATGAAATAATTGATGAATATTCCCTCAATGCCTATGAATCAACATGATAATACAATATAATGCAATATTTACTATTCATGTACATGACGTATTAAAATATAATGAAATGGTATATTACAATAGGATATTATTTTCTATTTATAAATTATACTAGAATATTTTAAATCATATTTCAAAATAGAAATCATAAGTTAATGAATTCAATGTATTAAAATATGTATGTGACCAATCAAAGGGAAATTGAGAAAGACTTCCACTTTTATCGCGTTACGTCGCGATATATCTTCAAACATTCTCCCGGTGCAGTCATTGATGGATCTATTATTTGCGTTACTCGTATTTTGCTCTAGATAAGTGATCGTGACGATCGTGGTCATAGATAACTAACCTGGTGTCGAGTAAACCTTCGGTAATTTTGAATAAAAGAAAATTAAATAGAGTCGAATTCTTTGTGCTACTACTAGTTGAAATAATTACCCAAGCTATGAGCTTAAATAGAAGTTTAAGCTTTGTTCATTAAAAACGATGATAAAAAGAAGCTTTTTGTAAGACTGCTTAACAACTTACATTGTAAAATAACGGTTACTAAACCTCACCATCAGTATTATAACGTAACAAAGTAACATACCATTATTATAATAATATTATTTTACTAACGCTACGAGCTAGTTTGTCTTCAACTACCCACGTTTTAATTAAGATCGTGGAATTTACTAACTTCATATTTCGTAAGAACAGTTTGTGTCTATGGCACGAATATGACTATGGATCCTACATTACTATTATCTTTTATCAATGTAAGTGTATATTAATATTTTTTTTCTTCCTACAATTGGCCCTGATTGTGTTGTTTACTAACTTAGTCTCACTATTTCTCTTTCTAACAAAGAACATAAGAAAAGGATGCAAGAAATTTAGTCCTGTCAAATTAGTCCAATGCTTGTATTCAACATCTATCGCGGTTACGTCTAAATACCCGCAAATGAAGACGGCAAAGACTAATAAGCTTTTATTCTGTTTCAATAATGTTCGCAAAAAGGAGATGTGATGTGACTAAAATTAGTTTAGTGCGATTTACAACAGAATCGGCACCAATGTTTTTAATGACTAGTAAACATTAAATTAATTCATATCATGACTTTGAAAGTCTTACTAGAAAACGACACAAAAAATGATGGCGGCTTGTGCCTAGCTCTAGTCAGTGCACGTGGCTAGTGACCATACTTTGCGGTAATTTTATTTCAAATTGAATAAGGTATTTCTCAACGCATTTACAGTATTTAATGGAATTAAGTCCATTTTTGGAAAATGTATTTTATGTACTACCGCTTCTGGGTCGCTTGTCGCTGACCAAAACAACATCCTGTATAAAGCATTATACATCTTTTTGAAAAAGGAATACGCAAATCAACTCATCAACAATAAATGTACCGAACAAAAATTTAACTCTCTCTATCAATAATTGGATCAATGTTTCGAATGTTAACTTTTACTTTTAATTGTCATTATTTTTAATAAATGCTTATCTCATATTATTATTGTGTTAATTTTTTCGCAAATGGTACGAAAAGTAGAGTATTTTCCTCGGTGATAAAGCTGTCTTAGTCTTAGGTGAACTTAAATCCCTCGCTACACTCAGGACTCGTCTTAAATCCCTCGCTTCGCTCGTGATTTAAGTTTTTAAGCCCTCGCTACGCTCGGGAGTAAACCTCGAGTCCTTCGTTACGCTCGCGATTTAAATCGTCACCCGCGACAGAAGACACCGCTTTATCCCCTTGGTTAATAATCTACTATTATTTCTGACACTGACCATAAAAATTACATAACGGCTCTGGTACAAAAAGTGTTTATTATTGTCATTTCATAAGTTATTTAAAGCTTCTAACACATTTATATAAAGAAACTAGTTGCCCGGCGCAACTTCGTTCGCGTGGTGCTACCCTACCCTACCCTTTTTTTTTATTTTATTAGCGTGGGGAAATCCTCATAGGATACCCGACCGCCCTGGGAAGAGCGGCCAGGTTATGCCGGACTTTTACCGGCTAAAACCCCACGGTGGTCGCCACCTGCGCTACAGAGGGGGGCGGGCTCTCGTGCAGATCGCGTACCTGCTCGCCCCTCCACGCGCGGCGCTGTGATAGCTCGTCCCGGGGGAAGTTTGATACCTCCCCCCAGCACCCTCGCGGTGCTATCGCACGATGAGTCGTGACCACAACGACCCATCGTCCTCCTCGGGGTCGCTTCTGGGCGTTCAGGGCCCCCGCCCCGATTGCCCACGACCCCGAAGGTCCCCGTTTAGTCGCCTTTTACGACAGGCAGGGGAACACCGTAGCTGTGATTCTAAGCCCCAGCTACAGGGCAGGAGGGCCGCCACGAGGCACTGCTGCACCTCGGCGGCGTCGTCTCCGGGCGGGATCGGCCCTCTCCCGATCCCGCTCAGCAGCCTCCTTCTGGACCATTACGGTCTCGCAGAAGGAGGCTACGGCCCTCCACGCCGTATCCCCGCTCAGCATCGCCGACACGACTGCTGGCAGGGAGAGATTCCGACCGATCAAGTCGACCAGGATCCGCCGCTCGGGTTCCCACGCGGGGCAAACCACGAGCGTGTGCGATGCGGAGTCCTGGTCGCTCCCACAATGGAAGCAAGCCGCCGTCGCCTCACGTCCAATCTTACACAAATAATCACCGAAGCACCCATGCCCGGTGAGTATCTGTGTAAGTCTGTAGGTGAGTCGTCCACCTTGTCGCTGCATCCAGGCCTCGAAGACCGGCAGGACTGCTCCGACAACGCGTTTGCGCGCATGCCACTCCTCACAGAGCCTTGCGCGCCACGTCGCGAATGCGATAAGTCGCTCCTGCCGTCTGATCGCCTCACCCTACCCTACCCTACCCTATCTAAACCATCCAGGGAGCTAATTCTACTGTACGTGTGTTTGTCACTGAACTCCTCCTAAACGACTGGACCGATTTGAATTTTTTTTTTGTATGCGATTGGGTGGCACTCTGAATAGTTTAGATTCACAAATCAGCCCGGCAGATGGCGCTGCAGTCGGTATCTAGGTTATATTATCGACTGCAGCGCCATCTGCCGGGCTGATTTGTGAATCTAAACTATTACCCAGACGCATACAAAAAATAACATTCAAATCGGTCCAGCCGTTTAGGAGGAGTTCAGTGACATACACACCTGCAGAAGAATTTTATATATGTCTAACATTTATTGTATATCTTTTACCTCTGTTAAATCTTAGCAAAAGTATAGCTTCACTCTTTTAACACGTACGAAAGTACTAACGTTTATGGAATACACGTTGAAATCTTGCAAATTTCCGAAACACCTCGATTCGGAAGTCTTTGGTATGTGGGGGTAGTTCTCACGTACAGACATAAAGTTTACAATGTACAGATTTTAAAGTGTTTGCTTTGATAGAATTTCCTAGAAAAGATTTCTCGGGTATCGCTTTGTAGCAATTTGACTTAAATTCTCCTTCGCAAATTGAATTTGTTGAAATTACTTATATCATAGGTATGATGAAATTAATATGACCTATTTCAAAGCATTAGGATAAATATTAAATTTCAGTTTTAAGGAAAATAAAATTTCCTGTCACTAATTGGGTTTTTTTTTGACGTTAACTAAAAGTAATAGAAATTTATTCATATTTTCCCGAATAAAACGGGATGAGTTTTCGTTGTCATGGAAGTCCAAGGATAAAAGTAAGTAAATATAATTAATAAAATTAAAATAATATACTACGAATTGGATCATGGGAATCCATACCAGAATACCATTAAAAGTTAAATATATAATGTCGCTTTTCCTGAAACTGAGTCATGAGTTTATGACACTGTATGTATTACCTATACACATAAAATTAATTAAATCTTGATTATCCTACTCACTCATATTTAAATTGACTTGGGTAATCAATTCATTATTTAACTTAGGTTTACCTGTAATCATTTGTAAAGTAGCTAGCTAGTTTCACGTTTTTAAGAGAGGTAGAGCATAGTGTTTATTCGCTCAAAGAGCAGCTCGACTGGGGAAGTACCTTATATACTAGGAGGTCACGACAAAAATGGTAATGATAAGGTAAATGGGTGAACTCGGGTTCATCGGATAGAGGATGCCTCTCTGATACCAAATAAGTCGGTCTGCCTGCACCAAGTGGTTGCGTTATCTAGATATGGCGCCTGAAAACTATTTATCGTGGCACTAATATCATTTACATATTTTTGACGATGTAAATTCCGCGAAACCGTAAAACACTAAAATTATCCATATTGATAATTGTTACGTAGATCGCTTATAACTACGAAATGCAACCAAAATTTTTGTCAGTTTTTTTATTACTAAGCTGGTATGCACTAATACTTTCATGAATCGTCGAGCTCAGCCATTTACCTTATCGTTTTTTTTCGGTCACGATAAACAGATTTCAGCGGCCATTTCTAGAAAACTAACCACTTGGCGCAGGCAGACCGACTTATTTGGCATCAGGGAGGTATCCTCTATCCGATGAACCCGAGTTCACACATTTACCTTATCGTTACCATTTCTGTCGTGCCCTCCTAGTCTATTACAGAATACCGCAGCCAAATAACTTTATGTTGTGTAAAGTTGTGTTCCTGCGCGTGAGTAAGGTTGCCAGAGCTCATAGGGGAGGGGGAAAAGGTCGGTAACGATGCATCGTGTATTGCAAGCGTCCATATGGCTGCGGTAACCGCTTACCATCAGGCGGGCCGTACGCTTGTTTACTGTTGTTCTTTTCACTTGAATTGCTTGTCATTATTATATCGTTATTGCTATAATTTATTTATTTACATGTCTGTTTAGAAATAACTAAATAAAAAAGAAAAATAGTGTAACGAGTCTGGCCAAGTTACGTGCGGGCAAGTTATGGTTCACGAAATTCTTCATTCCCTGTCTGGTTGCCAAATTTAATCCAAATCCATTCAACAATACAGTCCACACGAACATACCATACATCATTTATAATTGTATAAATGTTTGTTGCGTTTACTTAAATAAACACAAAATGTGTGTACAAATTAGTACAACATAATATTTTTCTATCCACGAAGTTGATCTGAAACGAAATTCTCTTCCCCTATCTATAGTTTATTTTGTGCTGGTTTCCGCAGTCTATAAATCACAGATTATGGTAGTATATAAATCAACATTAATGAAAGGTATTTATTATGTTCTATTAAGAGTAGTACCCATAGACGTAGCAAAGATACTACGTAACAAAAATGAATTCAGTGCCTTGACGCCTATTTACAAGTGGTATAAATTGTGTTGGATATCCATAGGACTTAGTCTGTCTGGCTGGATACCATAAACTATCATAACTTTCTTAAGGCTCAAGTATCGTAGGTTTCAATATATTAAAGTGTTTTTTTTTATAAAACAGGGAGCTTAATTTATATAAATAGTTGTAAAAACTACGATATAAGTTTTTTTTTATTTATACTTAATCAGCTCGCGTTAGTATTTTCGATACAAAATAAAACATGCGATGAATGTTGGTAAAAATACCAAATACTTTCAAAACATTCAAACACATTCAGAGATAATATTCATAAGAATTTCAAACGCTGTCTGGCTGTTGCATTTTGCTATCAAAATTCAAACCTGACCTAGTTAGTAATGTTAAGTCTGCTGTTTTACGAAAATCTTTTATTTTATTCAACATGTCAGGTTTCTGATAGTTTTTCTTTTTATCAGCCCTGGATATAAAAAAAGGCCCTCTCGGCATCGGTTCCAAGATGCTGGCAACATTTCCTCGCTGTATCGCAATGCTGATACGTTGTGCGAAGAAGCTGGCATCTCTTTGGTCTCCAGTGGTGACCACTAAATTCATCTTTTAGCCATCTCTTTGAAAAGCTGGCGAGCACCGGAACCCCACAGACGGACCTAAAGGTCTCGACACTGAAAGGAATAAAATATTCGGCGCCGAGAACCCTATATATCTGTTTTTCCGCTACGGCTGCCACTCCTGCATGGTTGCAGGTTCCATGGAGGTGAGTAGAGGCCAATGTGTCAACACAGGTAGCGTTCCACACCAGCGCCCTTCCCAATCTCCATGGAATCAAGACATCCCGTCTGGTCTCTTGCCGTCATCCCTGGCAATGTCGGTTGGCTCAAGTAGAGCCGAGACGGCGGCAGACGATATCATTCAGCGCAGCGTGACTTTTTTATATAATTGATAAATATTAGTTATGACGATAGACAAAGTCATTCAAACATTAACAAACAATCAAACATTGATTTTATACAGGTTGTCCCAGAAGTCGACGTCAAACCGGAAACGGGTCCGGTTTGACGTCGACTTCTGGGACAACCTGTATAAAATCAATGTTTGTTTTTCTGTTTATATGTTTGTAATGTAACGTAAGCATAGGTATAACATTACAAGTTGCGATGAAACTTTTATCAATTGTGAACAGACAGGGCCCGGGGTCACTGAAAAAAAAAGAGGCGTTATTTATTTTATTAACTAACCATTTTCCAGGAATAGATACATGGAATATGAGCAAAACAACAAATTTACTTGTTTTAAAAATAGAGTGTGTTTCACACTTACAAATATTTTTATATTTTTTGTATGTTACCACTCGGTTACGTAACAGGTGAACTATTTGATATATAGTTACTTTAAGCCCTGGATAAGAACATAGGTTGATGACTTTCATTCCAAAACGCGGGGTGGAACCTCGCATGTCTTTATTAATCTTAAACTCAACAAGTTCCTTAAGTTGGCGTTGAAACATTACACATTTTCACGCGGTTAAATTTAAATGGGTAAAATTTAATCGGCAGACAAAGTAAATGATGCCAAAGGGAACTCCAGCGCACCGGAAGTGATAATACATTAATGGCGGTCGCTATTAGCATCCGGCTCAGATGATGGACGACGCTTAGTTGCAAGCTTCGCTGTTTGGCTTTTTGTTTTAAGTCTAGCCACAAACTGGTGGTTTTGATACTCCACTGCACTTATTATAGTTACGTACGAGGTTGTTATGGATTTAAATTTCTATGAGAAATATTTTTGGGTATTCAAAGTGGATTTTATATTTGGGAGATAGAAGAACCGACTGGAAGAAACGTACATATTGCACTGTCCACAATTTATTGGGAACAGGGCGGTTAGCCGATTTTGATGATACTATCTGGTTTATGAAACCTCTATGCATTAAATTGCGCCGATCAGTTCCAGTCAGCTCCATAGCTGCATGAAAAGAGGTCAACTACAAGTACCTACAATCAAAAGGTAATTAATATTCTACTAAAAATACACAACATATTAATATTTGTTTTTTTTTTACTGTTTATAGGCCTGTGTTTGACCGCAATCTCACCATGGTAAGTGTGGCCGAAGGTGGTAAGCACACAAAGCCTAGAAGGATCTGGCTCTCAAGTGCAGATATCGGAACACACCGAAAGGTGCTTGGCGACAGATTTTCAACTTGAGGGTGGTAGCCAGCCAGGCGGGTACTACAAAGTACCCTACCACCGTGCTATGGTTTCCTCACGATGTTTTCCTTCACCGAAAGCTCAAGCTCATTGTAGGATTCAAATCTAAAGTTTTATAATGCCAAAATACCTCCTTTTGCCTTCTAAGTAGCCCTTTTGCTACAAACATTTTTTACAGCTATTTTTGGGGAAAGTACTTATTTAAAAAAATGCGCTTGTTTTTTTATTTAATAAAATGTTGTTCTTGTGATAAAAATGTTATATTAGGTAATTAACGTTTAACTTAACATTTCAGCCACTAGACAACAGCAAAAATTCCCTGTATAGCAAAATTGTATTTCGTTTTCCTTGCAGAGGTTTTCTCCAATAATACTTAACACAGTCTCTTTTCGCAAATAAGGATGAAAGGGACTGGGCAGATACTCCACCACGCGTGCCCACTGCGTATTCGTGGAGGTAGGCTAGTGGTCAACCTACTGTTGAAGTTTTCAAGGCACCTAGGAGGCCTACTACTCATATAACTGTTATAGTCTTTAAGCCTACAGCTTAAAGACTATAACAGTTATATGATAGCCGGGACGAACAGCTTTACTTGCCTTCTGAATCACGTACAACGCTCGAGTTGAAATGCCACTAAGCGGTCACCCATCCCTTACGCGGGGTAAAAGCTAGTTTTCTTACATATAAAACGTGTCACTGAAGGGGTATAGTAATTTCAGTACACGACTTCTTTAGTATTACGAGCTAGATCGCGAAAGAGAAAATTTTATAATAACACTAGCAGACCCCCGCGGCTTCACCCGCGAACGTTTTGAATTTATTTGCACGGAACACTAATTATTTTTCAAAAATAAAAGTAGTTAAGTTACTCTTTATAACATTAACTATGTACCGGAACAGACAGACAAAAATATTTAGGCGCCGATCCCACAGAAAGGGTTCTAGAGTTCCGCGTTCCGAGTTCTGCATTCCGTGTTGACTATTGTGGACACAGCAAGCAGTCTTGAGTTTTAGAGTTCTGCAATATTCGCTACTGATCACACATCATACACTTTTTTTACATTCAAAGGCGCCACATAGCTTACAATCAACGCGGAATGCAGAACTTGGAACTCGGAACTCTAGAAATCTTGTCAGTGGGATCGGCGCCTTAAAAACTCAATCCAATTTCATTAAAAAAAAGTTGAACTCACATAAAAGCTTGATGCAATGCGTAGATAGAGAATTGTAGGTAGATAGGCTGTTAGCGTATAGTGAAGAAGATAGCGATAGTTCGACATAATTCCATATATATTTGGATTTTTATCGTATTTAGAAGAAATTATCTGTACAACTTGCATGATATTGACAGAAAATACACATGAGTATAGTAATTCTTTGATTTACTTACTGTATCAATAAAAAAAAACTACTGATCGATGAAAGGTTATGTTTGGTTCATTTCGTTCACTACGGCTTTTACAGCCAATGACACAACAATTCACCATCACTACACACCAAACAATAACTTTGAGAATATATACAAAGCAGTGTCGCCAGATTTTTTCGGTCAAAGCGGTATTTTGTGACTGCTTGAGTAAAAAAAAGCGGGATTCTATCGCCGAAAGCGAGACATACTAAAAAAACCCCGCCAAATGCGATTCGGACTCACGCAACGAGAGTTACGTCAAAATTTTAGGTACCTATGTTAATAGTTCAATAATCACGGGAATCGATTCTCGGAGTTTTACCCCTTTTTCCGATTATGTTGTAATATAATGGCAATTTTTTCTACTTTTTGCCATGTAACTGCAAAACGCTTTTCGGATTTCTTCCTTTACTTGTGCTACATGGAATTGCTTCTTGCCAAATTGTATGATTCTAGATCAACGGGAAATACCCTATAGGTTTTGTCCCTTGCGAACGGCAAAATATGCGGCATATACGGCCGTATATTTTGATTGCGTTGACTTAGAAGTTTGTTTTTTGTATATCACAGTGACATTTAGCGCACATTGGCGCGGTTCTCCTTAAACACCACTGTGGTGGTTAAGACGCGTCACAAAGGGAACACGGGAAAGCTGTTGCCATTTCTGTGCAGTGGTGTCTTTATAATTTCCCACCTCTACGTCCAACGATGATTTCACCGTCGAGTAATCCTCGAAAAGTGGGACTGAACCTGTGACGCGCGGGACATTCAATTTTGGGCTAAAAATCGGGACGTCTGGCAGCACAGTCACAAATAACATACAATTAGGGTTTCACAGTTTCACTGATCCCATCAACAAATATCATATATACACAAACTTTTTTGGCCTCAACGACACTGAGGTAAACAATAATAAATAAATAAATATATCCTGGGACATTCCTCACACACGGTCATCTGATCCCAAACTAAGCAGAGCTTTTACTATGGAAACCAGATAACTGATATAATACATATACTACTTTTTGTTTGTAAATACATACTTAATATACATAATTATTATACCCAGACTCAGGACATACAGACATGTTCATGCACACAAATGCATGTCCTGTGTGGGAATCGAACCCACGACCTGCGGCGCGTAAGTTGAACCTTAAACCAACTGCGCCAACGGGCCCGTCTAAATAAAAACCTATACGCGAGATAGGGACAAAAAAATACGTTTAGTCCTGCAGGGCTATTTTAAATCGCTCGGATTCGATATCGGAAACGGATTCAAAAACTACCGAGACGATTTTCCGCAATTGCTATTTTAATTTCCGAATTCGAATATTGACACACGTTGACATATGCGTATCTTGGCCTGTCTACCTGTAATTCTCCGTCTATGTGCAATGCAATACTCTTTTTAAAATTAGAATGTCAAATATCAAAGAATATTTAAATCAAAAGCACTAAGGAGTATTGATATCAAATTCGATGCAAATCACCCCTAAAATAACTTTCTACCCCTTTTTAACCCCGTTAGGCGATGAGTTTCAATAAAATATGAAACACGTCTTCCATCAATTCTGTTAAAAAATGTTTATGCAAAATTTGAAGTAGATCGGACCAAGGAATCACGTTGTCCCATACTAACTTTGCCCCCATTTTTCACCCCCTTAGGGGTAGAATTTCGGAAAATGCTTTCTTATCGGATGCCTACGTCGTACAAAGAATACACCCTCCAAGTTTCAGGTCTCTACGATCAGCGGTTTAGGCTGTGCGTTGATTGTCAGTCAGTCATTCAGGACAAAGCATTTTATATGTATAGATTATTATTAAGATTATCCTCTTAGGGGTGGAATTACCAAAAATCCTTCCTTAGTGGATGCCTACACCGTATAATAATACATTTAGTGAAGTTTACTTTGAAATTGAAGGACTTGCATACACAACTTCATCCCCCTTTTCCTCCCTTCGATGGTGGAATAATCACAAACCCTGAGATAACTATACATTAATTTTCAATCGTCAGCCTAAACACAAAATTTGAAGATCCTAACTTCAAAACTGACGAACTTTCATACAAACTTTCATCCCCTTTTACATTTTACCCCCCTAGGAGTGGAATTTCCAAAAATCCTTCTTACTGAATACCTACACTGTATAATATTAAATTTAGTGAAGTTTACTTTGAAATTGAAGGACTTGCATACACAACTTCATCCCCTTTTTCCTCCCTTCGGAGGTGGAATAATCACAAACGCTGAGATAACTATACATTAATTTCCAATCGTCAGCCTTAACACAAAATTTGAAGATCCTAACTTCAAAACTGACGAACTTGCATACAAACTTTCAACCCTTATTTTACCCCCTTAGGGGTGGAATTTCCAAAAATCCTTCCTAAGTGGATGCCTACACCGTATAATAATACATTTAGTGAAGTTTACTTTGAAATTGAAGGACTTGCATACCCAACTTCATCCCCCTTTTCCTCCCTTCGGTGGTGGAATTATCACAAACGCTGAGATAACTGTACATTAATTTTCAATCGTCAGTCTAAACACAAAATTTGAAGATCCTAACTTCAAAACTGACGGACTTGCATACAAACTTTTATCCTTTAGTTTACCCTGTTGGGGGTGGAATTGTGTGGAAAAAACTGACGGACTTGCATACAAACTGTCATCCCCTATTTTACCTTCTTAGGGGTGGAATTTCCAAAAATCCTTCCTTAGTGGATGCCTCCACTGTATAAGGTATCTTTGTGCAAAATTTCAAATCTCTAGGTCCAGCGGTTTGGGCTGTGGGCTGATATATCAACAATCAGTTTATCATTTTATATATTAAGATTAGCAAGTGACGTGAAAAGATATCCCTCATTGAGCGGAAACAGTACGTTGGCCCGTTGGTTATAATTTTAATTCAATAAACTTGGAAGCAAACATTTGGTATGAATTTTTAAGTAATTTATTTGTAGCTTAAATCTTTTACAGTGAAACAGTGGGCATAAATAAAAGCAATGAAATAATAATCGCACTTTTAATTATTTAATTTTTAATTATATTAGGTACACAAATGAACAGAGATTCCTCTTATAGTTGATTGTATGCAAAAAGTCGCTCAGAATGAGCTCGCATTACATTATATAGGCTTGCCCCCACCAAAGGCAATCGGCTGGCACGCTTGGCGGCGTGGTGGGGATGGCGGCATGGCTCGGCATTGGCTGGCGCGGCTGGCATGACGCGATTGGCTATGGCGTGGCGTTACACTCGGCCATCCTGTAACAATTGCTCCCGCAATGGGAGAAAATAAATGATTAGCTCTCTAATAAGTCAATGAGATCCTCAGTTTCCAGTTGGTCATCTGAACTGCTGGCACTGTCAGATACAGAAACAATACTACGATAGGGTCTCAAGGAATCAGCCGCAACCAAACCTGTAAAGCTTTTGTAGCCCCTAAGTCCCTTGATCCCCCGGATCTTGTATCTGTCATTGCCAACAACTTTAGTTATAATATAGGGACCAGAGTAAAGATCATCAAGCTTTGTATTAACTTTAGCGGCACTACTAGTAGGGGCCTGCCTCCATAGAACTAAATCACCTTTCTTATATATCTGACTACATTTGCGTTTTTTATCAAAATTCCGTTTCATCTTATCACTAGCCTTCTTTATTGATGCACTAGCTTTGTTACGCCTAACCTGCACTGATTCACTTGCTTGCCCCGGGATAGAAACATCACATAAAGATCTGGCACACCGTGAAAACATCAGGTCATAGGGTTTGTAGCCTGTAGTCTCATTCAAAGTGTTATTTATACCTTGAATAACGTCTGGTAAGCAGTTAGCCCAGTTAGTAGCTGCTTCGCTAGGATCAGTAGCCCTTAGTGCATTAAGTATTGTTCGGTTTGTGCGTTCAACTTGACCATTTGACCGCGGACAAGCAATAGTAGTCAATGTGTGTTTAAATTGCTTGTCTGTCCCAAACTTTTTGAAATACCTACTGGTAAATGCCTTTCCATGATCTGTCACAACTCGATCTGGATATCCAAATAAACTAAAAATGTGCCTAAGGTTTCTAATAGATTCGACAGAATTGACTGTACGAGTCGGTTCAGCTATGACAAACTTTGAAAAGGCATCTGTAAGGACCAACATGTATTCATAGCCTTTTTTAGTCCTACAAAATGGTCCTAAATGGTCAACATGGACAACTCGCATTGGTTCAGAAGGTTTGGGTATAGGATGCAATAAACCTTCCTTTCTTCCATGTTCACCCTTCCCATAAGCACAATGAAGGCATGCAGTGACATATTTACGAATAAAACGGGTCATTTTTGGGAACCAGTAATCATTTTTTATTAAATCTGTGCATCGTTTTAGCCCTACATGTCCTAAATCATCGTGGTGCATCTGAACTATCTTCCACCTTGCAAGTGCTGGGACTACAAGACGGTTCCCATTTAATGTACTACGGTATAACCTATCTTCTATTATCACATAGTTATTAGTTATATCTGTGCCTGCCGACCCATTTCTAAGCTGGTCAATGATTTGCTTAAGTTTTTCGTCCTGATACTGAACAGTATAAAACCAGTCCTTCACTTCAAGTCGATTGACGTTAACTGTATCTATCGGATTCCTACTAAGCGCGTCGACATGTTTCATGCGATCTCCAGGCCTATACTCAACACTAATATCGTAGTCTTGGATTAGCAACCACCATCTCGCAATACGAGGTATCATATCGCGCTTGGTTAGTGTCGCTCTAACGGCCGTACAATCCGTCACAACTTTTACGTGCTTACCTACCACATACACTCTAAATCTACGTAATGACTCAACGACCGCGAGTGTTTCTAATTCGTAGCTATGATATATACTCTCTTCTTTGCTAGTTACTCTACTATAATACAATACAGGACGTAACGTACCGTCAGTTTGCCGTTGCAATAAAATACCCGCAATACCCGATTTGCACGCGTCGGTATGAATCTCTGTTGGCAGAGCGGGATCGTACAATGCTAGTATAGGTTTTGTGCACAACAACTTTTTCAATTCTTCAAAACTTTTCAATTGCTCACTACCCCAAATCCACGATTTATTTTTCTTTGTCAAATCAGTCAGTGGGCGAGCAATAATGGCAAAATTGTTTATAAATTTTCGGAAATAACTGCACAAGCCAATGAATTGACGTATCTCATGTACATTACTAGGGGTGGGAAACTGTGATACTGCTGCTAACTTAGACTCACCAGGCTGAATACCGTCAGGGGAAATCTCGTGGCCCAAATAAGTGATTTTATTTTGTAAAAATGAACATTTAGACATATTTAACTTTAAATTCTCGGATCTGAATTTTTGAAGAACAATTTCTAAAATTTCTAAACCAGATTGAGTGTCGCATGACGGCAACAGTAAATCATCTAGAAACGCCAAGACTTCGTATTCGTACGGAAATGAATTGTTACCGGTTTTTGAACTGGCAATACCACAATTTGACTTACGAACGGACTCAACTATTTTGTTTATCAATCGCATGAAAACGGATGGAGCATTGGCAAGACCAAACGGTACCCGTATATATTCAAAATGACCCTGTGGTGTAATAAATGCGGTTTTATGTGTATCTTCAGGCTGTATTTTCAACTGATGGTAGCTTTGGGCCAAATCAAGACTAGTGAAAAATTTCTTCCCAGCTAACTTTGACACTTGATCGTCTATATTGGGTAACGGGTACCTATCCTTAACAGTATTGGCGTTGAGCGCCCGGTAATCTACACAAAGTCTGCTATCGCCATTTTTCTTTTTAACAAGGATAACAGGAGAAGCGTAATCTGATTCAGATTCTTTTATTATCCCCGCGTCTAATAATTCTGTTACTTTAGACCTGACTATTTCTTGCTCTGTATGTGATAGACGGTAAGGTTGGCGGTATATAGGCTGGTTGTTTGTTAATTTTATCTTCATCTGTAGTAGATCTGTGCATCCTAATTCTTGTGTATTTCTCGCGAAACAATCATTGTAATGAGATAATAAACTGATTAAACTATCACGGTCTTTTTTATTTAATGGCCCAGACTTAATGTCATCCACCCTAACACCCCCTATATCGCAATTATCGTTGGCTAGGCTAGTACTTAAAACGGTATTGCTAACAATATCGGCTGGCATTGGCGATAAGGATATGGCTTGCTTACTAACCTGAACATCAGATGGCGGCGGTGCCTTGCAGGTGTCTGCTCTGGCAAGCACCTCTCCACGCTGCCAGATGACGCTCTCTGCACCCGTGTTGAGCACCTTGATGTAGCCCGAAGCTCCGCGAAGTAGGGTGGCGGGCAGTGAGTAGCAGACGCCCTGTAACTCAAAATGTCGTGGTGAGGTAACAACATCGTTGCCATCGCCATTTCCCACCACATCAACCTTAATAATGGAAGTGCCAGGTGGCAAGCATTCTTTACAAGTGGTGACCACGTCAAATCGGCAACATTTTTCAACCACATCCAACTGTGTGATAAAATCATCGTCTTGCTTGAGAGTGGCTGTGCCGTTATTGACAATTAATGATATACCATTGCTGTTAATAATTGGCTGACCAATCAAAAGGTTAATCCCTTCCATGTCCATATCCGTGAGGTATGCTTTGCAATTTATCGTTATGTCATCAATTTCTAGTTGAAATTCTACTTCTCCGCGACTGGTAATAAAACCACCAGAGAATCCCTTGAGGACAACACTGGTAGGTGTACTTTCTAGCGCCAGGAGTCTTGAAACATGAGTAGTAAGTACATTTACTTGGCTACCCGTGTCTAAGTACGATTTTATGTAGATTCCGTTAACTTTTGCTACCTTCTTGTAAACATTATTGTAGTTTTGGATCAGCTTAATCTCTTTAACGTTTTGATTTGCTTCTGAAGAAGAAGTCTTTGTAGTAGCAGGACAGCGCGTGGCAATATGACCCTGAACGCCACATTTAAAACATGTACGTAGGTCTGGCTGAGAGCAATTGCGTAGTACATGGCCGGTTTTCTTGCAACGTGGACAAGGATCAATATCAGGATTAACTAGCGCGGACCTCTTTTCAAACAGCTGTCGGTTATCCCTATGTAATGCGCGTGTTTCCGGGCCTGGCGTTCGATAGTCATCTAGGGCACAGAGAAACCCTTCGTAAAGATCGCCCGGGCGCTCGCATTGATATGCTCTTGCGTTTGGTTGAAGTGATAGTGGAAGTCCTCGTATAACGCAAGACACTGTTGCACTATCAGATAGTTTGCATCTAAAGCACATGGCGATCTTATCTTGAAAATATTTGGTCATAGTCTCAGACGGTAGTTTCTTTCTGTGCATCATTTCTTCAAGTAAGTTTCCGAAGTCACGATGTCTCGGGAACGCTCGTACCAACATCTCCTTCCAGTCTTCCCAGGCATAGTCGTAGTCTTCCAGCCTATTATACCACTTTCTTGCTTGTCCCCTCAGTTTATCTTGAAGATAAAACGCCTTTGTCTTTTCGTCCCATCCATGAATCTCGCCAAGTTGGTCGATTTTTTTAAGCCATGTCGTCACCGTACATTCCTCGTTGTCTGGATCAAACTCAGGAATTAATGATGCTGCCCGGTGTCCTTTTGTCTTAATGAGGGTAGGAGACTCTTCATTAAGTTCTCGCAGTGCTCTTCCTACCTCGGCTTCTAGTAGGCTTTTTAAGATTTTCTTCGCTGGCGGCGGGGTGTCTTCATGTTCTTCTGCATTGTCGCAATGTGGTGAGGTTCCATTCCATCCTGGTGGGCGGATTAGGTCTCCTGTTCCGTCGGTGTGATTACGCTTCATAATCACCTCTATTTATCCCAATTCTGATTTGAAACAGTGGGCATAAATAAAAGCAATGAAATAATAATCGCACTTTTAATTATTTAATTTTTAATTATATTAGGTACACAAATGAACAGAGATTCCTCTTATAGTTGATTGTATGCAAAAAGTCGCTCAGAATGAGCTCGCATTACATTATATAGGCTTGCCCCCACCAAAGGCAATCGGCTGGCACGCTTGGCGGCGTGGTGGGGATGGCGGCATGGCTCGGCATTGGCTGGCGCGGCTGGCATGACGCGATTGGCTATGGCGTGGCGTTACAACAGTGAGTCTATACCTGATGTAGTTCTTCACCCCTTTCCGTTGTATATTAATCATAATATTAGTTCGCTATACTGAAACAACAAGTTTTATTGCTTATGCTAATTTCCTGGACCCCGTTAGTACTTGTTGTTGTCTACTCTGATACTAAAGTGGTTCTAGCTAAGTTATGATGGGCTTTAGTAGTACGGATAACTAAAGGTGAGTGATGATCTTCGCAATTTGGTAGGCTAATGAAATATTACCTACATTTTTCAAAATATATTATTAATTTAATATTGACTATTGTGATTGAATATGATCTTAAGGTGATTGATAAGTACACAAAATATAGGATAATAAGGTCCATATTCTATACTCGAGTTTTGAGTCTAGATTAAAACAATTGAATTTTGTACCTGCACGAATGATATTAAATTTATTTTCAATTGACACGATTTATTCTTGAGACTTGGGAGTTTTGATTTCATTTTATAATATAGGCCTAAGTGTTTTTCGATTGATTTATAACTTAAAGCTAGCTTTATTAGCTAGTTAGCCAGGCTTTTCTGATCAGTACAAAAACCTTAACACAAGTAATGTTTTTAAATATAATTTCTTACTATACCATACTTTTTCAGAGTTGACACTTCAATATAAAAAAACGTATCTGGGGGCACGGGAGTGCCCCCGCCAAGACAGCCAAGCGAAGCGAAAGGGCAAACCACATATTTTGACTACGGTGTGTAGAGTTTGTGAAGTTAGGGCTTGTAGAGTAAGTGCATGTAGAGTTATAAACTTGGCTCTACATGAGATCTGATAACTTTTTGACAGTGCGAGCCATGTCTTGGCAACATTTTACATAAAAATGTTTTTGGTGGGATTCCCCTTTTTTATTTAAATACTGTAATAAAATAATAAACATGGCACAATAATAAAATACTAGGAACACATAAATGAGTCACCGTGGTAACTCAATTGGTGTAAGAGCTTTCGGACAACATCTAAACGATCTAATATTTCAATCAACATGTAGTGTCGCTTGTGAATTGGTGATTTATTGACAACAGCTACACATAAACGCCGCGAAGTGACCACGTGGTTCGGACAATTTGTTTTATCGATACAACGTAATCGATTGCTATTAATCGAATCGTAGATTGGGTATGAAAAATGTTGCATGTTTAGTTAAAATGTTGAGGTTTTAAGACTGTGAATGTGATATTAACGCCATATTTTGAAATTTATGACTATTGTTTTTTGAAAAATTTCCTTTTGACTCGTCTGAATTAAAAACCTAAAGAAACTAATATGATTAGCGGTCAGACCAAGACTTAGGATTTGGCTACGCTAATACCTATACCATAATACCATAGAGTAAATATTTTTTTTTATTTTTTTTTTCATTTTTTATACTACTTAGGTAGCAAACAAGCATACGGCCCACCTGATGATAAGCGGTTACCGCAGCCTATGGACACTTGCAACACCAGGGGTGTTACTCACGCGTTGCCGACCCTGCAGAAATCTCTTCACAACCTTTTTGAAGAACCCCATGCCCAGCAACTTAGACCTATGATAGCAATGGAAACGAAATACTATGACAATCCTTTGACACTTTGCGAGAGAGAAACAGACGCATACTATTTTAGTCATGTGTCAATTTTATTTTCATTTATCAACCCATATCAACCCGGGTGCTTATGTATGATTTCGTACTTTACTGAAAATAATTACCTACTATCGTGCGAATAAAACTAGAACAGTGTATGTTATAGACATTGTCACTTGTTCTGTGAGCAAATGTGATGTGAATAGTATGAAATAGTCCACATTATACGTTTCACATGTAAATACGTATGTTTTATAGGAATGTTTTGCACAAAATGTTATCACATTTAATCGGCTCCAAATTTTTAAGCTCTATTTTTACAACAGGATATCTATTTATCTATATCGAAAAATATTTATATGTAACTCAAGACTAATTTTTATTTTTCCCATACAAATCCCTAAAATTCATTTTCGTCTCGTCTTATGACTGACTATGTTTTTCTTGTACATACAAATTGTTTGGGTCAGACAGACAATGGTCTCAGGTATAAAATATGAAAATGACGCTGGGTCATACAGGTAAGTGCAGTGCGCCCGCCGCGCCAGGATAGTAGGGTCACGTCTGTTGCGTGTCACGCTTCCTCTGTCTGTCTTCTGGCTTCAGAAGAATTATGACCCCAATGGCCTTGACAAACCTCATATTTAGGTGCAGACACTTTTTGAGCAAAGGAGTCTGCGGCACAGAAAAAATCTGTGTGGCGCGCAAAAAGTCCGTCGCGGATTTTTCACAGATTCAACGCATACGCACACTTTCGCTCATTCTTTCGGAGGAACTCTAGGGACGTACACGCCATGGAACTGGAAAGATAAGAAAGAAAAAAAAAGATGAAAAAGAAGAAGAAATAGAGAATTTTGGGTACATCCTATTCTTTCGCAGAGATCTCTAAAATTACCAAATCTATCGATATCATACCGCGTACGCGTCAATCACTAACGAGTGCAAACTACCGACCATAGATGATAATTATATTGCTACCGACTAAAGTGTGCATAGTCTGCGTTGGCGGGTTTTTTCGTGCCACTTTTACTGCGGCACGGTGTGGTGCGGTGTAGCGCGATCTGTCTGAATTATTTGTGCGCCGACTTTTTGTCCGTCATGTGCGTTACTGCATAGAATTGTATAGATTCTATTTTCACAGGTTAAAAAGTGCGCCACGGATAGATCGTCTGCGCAGCACCTTATACTAACTACACGGACACACTCCTTCCCTTCCATCAAAAAGGATTTAGGTACCACATTTTAAAAATAAACCGTTATTTAACGATACATAAATTACGAAATTGTTTGTTGTTAAATAACTCATTGAAGATAGAGTCATTGGATAAAATTCAGACGATGTAATACAGTGTGGGACCCAAGTGTTATTATGGTCTATAAATTAATCAGAGTTGCTTGGCAATAGTCTGATGAACATTTGTGTGTGTACATCTTTAGCTAGGTTTAATATCTCTACTCAGTTCTTAATTAATATAAAGTTCTCGTACTTTAGTTAAATTATATTAAAAAAAAAAATTATAAAAGCAGGCTTAACTTTCATTTGTATCACTTTAATATCTGTAATTTTTATGTCCAAAAATCTATAACAATTTTGAGTCTTGTTAAAATCTATCTGTATGAGAATTTCGATTCTATACTTTCAGTATTGTTTCATGAAATATTCTAAAGTAGCCTTATACTGTACTATCATTACACGACAAAGTCGGAATCCGCTTAGTGACATGTGTGTGCCAAACGGAGCCAATTGCCAGAGTAGACATGCGGGTTTATGTGAGAAATTGTTCACTACTGTGTGAACCCATGCTAACATTCTGAGTAAAGTAAAAATAATGTTTCAGTATTTTATCAACTGCAAAATTCTAAAACTATCTAGGTTATTTTTGATAAATAAAAGTTTATATATACAAAAATATTTGGTCAAATATAAAGGTGTCGTATAAAATATGTTATTTATATAGCAGTAATAAGCATTCTGACGGCAAAGTCATATCTGTATCGTTGGTAACGTATAAAATTTCTCACAACGTCCAGCGGCTGCAAAAATGATTCCAGTCGTGTGTCAATTAGGGATTTTCGTCTGATGGACACTTTTGAAATGTTAGACGAATATTTCCCTCTATTTTGAAATAAAATAAAATTTCGAATAGATAGTGATGTTCAGTGACTCTGACGTATACGCCAATTATTATTGAGCTGAGCCTATGTTTGGTTCTTTATAATTGGATCATAGAATGATAGTTGATTTAAACTTGTAAAATGGAATTGACATATGAATAAATGTTTTCAGTACCAACATGTGAATAGAAATGTATAAGAGTCATACAATACGAAACAGGTACGTATTTTTACAAGGATGATCGGACTACCTTATGCGTCTCCTTTGCACCTTGGACAAAAATACTTGTATATCTGTCCAGTCCAGATGTCCGGCGGAAGTCCGAAGGATGACCGGCTGCTCTTTTTTAATTTAATAAATTTCCATATCCATAAAATTATATTAACAAAAAAATCCATATAATTATCGAAACTCGCGAGTTCTACAGCTCATGCAGAGAACCACGAGTTTTTAAGAATGTTAACTGTGATATTTTACCCTCACAGGCAAAATCAAACTAATTATTCAATTAAAAGAAACAAAAAACCCGACTGCGTAGAGAAAAACAAGCTCTTAAATCTATAGAATTTTGAATATAACTTGAATTTTATAAGGTATTGCAGTCGGGGATAAACAAATATTACAAAAAAATACATACTTAGGTTATTGGTGTCTATTTACAAGCTTTCATTTGATACCCATATTGTTATAATATCGAAACTTTTATTTTTAATACCCCCCCTATTTTTTTATTCTTAGGCGCTATATAAAAATAATATACCCTATGACACTCCCCCAGTCAAGACGAATCTAATGACACCTCATATGCTTAAATCCATCAAGCCGTTTAGGCTGCAGAGCGGCACAAAGAAATAGACATACATACATACATACATACATACATACATACATACATACATACATACATACATACATACATACATACATACATACACTCGAAAAACATAACCCTCCTTCCGGGTCAGTCGGGTAAAAATAAGGTGTAATGTTGTATGCCACTAAATGAAAATGAATTATTATGATGACATTTATGAAAGCTGTAGTTACCTACAGGTCGGAAGATAGCCTACTCTGCTGGGCCCAAATCTTCTTTCGATGTTCTGCATTTGGTTGTGATTACAAAAAGATGTTAATATATAAGTAACTAGCTGTCCCTCGCGGTTTCACCCGCGTTCCCGGGATAAAAAGTAGTCTATGTCTAGTCTTTATACCATATACTGGGTGGAGAATTAGCATATTTTCGAAATCTATGTTGGGTTAGTCATGCTGAACAACTTTTACTGTGGGAATGAATACTCAAAAATTTTTTTTACTCTTCATACATTATGATCAAGCAAGGTTGAAATTTTGAGAATTCACTATTGGTTCCATAGCAAAGTTGTTCAGCATAACTAAACCAACATAGGTTTCGAAAATATGCCATCTCGAAATCTCCACCTGTTATAAATATTAGTAAGAAAGTAAGGATGTAATTTTTCAAGGAGATAATATTTTATGTATAACAATACAAAGTAAAATTTATTCAAAGATACCTACGGAAGCAGAACTAACAGAAACACTGTATGGAATTTGGTTTTCCTGTACAACATACAATGTATCAATATTGACACGATAGATAGACAAATCGTTTTATCAGTGTAAAATGTAAGATGTATCATTTTACTCGGAAATACCCTTTGTCATCTCGAATCAGGATATAATGCCTTGATCTAGGTTATTTAACGTTTTATTTACTTTATGCTAGACACTAGTAGTATTTGTAATATTACTAGTGTCTAGCATAAAGTAAATAAAACGTTATATTACGTAATATTTGATCTCGACTAACACCACTGTTTGATCGCATGTGATAACTATTTTTTTTTTGAAGTTATCGTTTTTCTTCCTTGAAAAAATTATAATTAGTCAGTATATAGGGTGGAGATTTCCAGATGGCATATTTTCGAAACCTATGTTGGGTGAGTTGTGCTGAAAAATTTTTACCATGGGACCAATACTGAATCCTCATTTTTTTTACTTTTCCTACAATCAGTCAATCTTGCTCGATCATAATGTATGAAAAATAAAACTGCAACCGTTTTAAATCGCTAGTTGCATTCAAGTTCAATATTTTTTGAGTTTTAGAATGTTATATGTTAATAGGTTAGGTACACATAAAAACCAATAAAAAAGGAAAATTTGCAACGCCTACTGATAATTTCTTAGCAAAGTTGAGTTACAGATCCACAAATGTATCCTTCCGAGTGCTACCGCGACTCGGGTTTGGTAAAGTTGTTCTGTTCCCCATCTACGACAACATCATTGCTTACTACTTATACTACCGAAAGATTATATTAAATATAAGACCGTAGGGTAGCTTGTGGTGAGCTGTTGGTGAGTAGTAACACCAGGGACTTGACACTAGCTTTCAACTGATGGGCCGGGCTGAGTGAAACGTGAGAGCTGTAAAGTGGAATTACTCTTTTTTCGTAATAACGGAGAAACCTGCTCCAGGACAAATCGCGATGATAACCGTGGGTACTTCATAAACCCATAGCTCAAGAGCTAAGGAAGTTGAGGGGTAATTTATCATCTGTCAGTATTATCTAGATATAGACATTAGATTTGGCAGGCGTCCCATTTTACCAATCAGCCTATAGTAACTACTTTAACAAATTCCTCCCCTGTTTTCTACAATTCATGTCACAAAACACGAATATCAGTTAAGTATAATAATGTGACTGACACGTCATTGTGCAAATACAATACAGTAAATTTACTGTAGCCTAGATAACGGCAACAATGAAGTTATACAATATGGACAGAAATTAATTAGACATGCTGTATCGGCGTAACACGGAACCTTCGTGCGGAGTTTCTCTCTCGGACGGGTAACTTTATCAGTCTTATTAGACTCGATACAGCAGAAGTTATGAACCTACAATGCACAACTTGACGACTACATAATACTCGACATTACGGTCTATTAATTTTTGAAGAGTTAATAATATTTTAGGAAAAAATAAGCCTACCTAAATGGTGTCAATAATTAAATATTAAGAACCAGATTATAATATTTTTTTTGTATACCACAAAGTCTGTTAACAAGTATACGGCCCGCCTGATGGTAAGCGGTTACCGTAGCCATATGGACGCTTTCAATACACGAGGCATCACTCACGCGTTACCGACCGTTTCCCCTCCCCGATGAACTCTGGCGACCTTACTCACGCGCAGGAACACAACAAAGTTATTTGTTATTGGGCTGCGGTATTCTGTAAGGTGGAGGTACTTCCCCAGTCGAACTCCTCTTAAAGCGAATAAACGCTATGCTCTACCTATCTGAAAATAAATATTAAGATACTATAAGAATTAATTTTCCAATTTAAAACCTAAATGTGATATAAAATAATTGAAGTAATAATTATAAATCATAACTTATTCGCTACGCAAGTACGTGTATGTAAGATCAAAACTGCATGATTGCCGAGAAACTACAAACGCTGATTAAAATTATGCAGTCGACTTTCTACACACATTCAAAAAGAGAATCTTCCTTATAAAAAACAAACAAACATCGCCAACTTGCACCGCACCACGTCGCATCCGAACAACGGTGCGAAACAAAGCGCAAACTCTTGGAACTCAAAGAAACTGACCACACACACACGTGCCTCTAACCAGAAACTCCTCAGGGAACTTACACTGTGTTTACAGAGGAACAAAGGCGGGGGATTAAACTTGTCCCGGCTAGCGCGGTTTATTGTGTAATTAGAGGATTAGAATCAGCTCCCGACTTTGAAGCAACTGAGACGTTGTAATCGAAACCAGAGAGAATTGGTAATGTAGTGCCCAGTTATATCTTAAATTATGTCCCTAAATTAATTCAGTACCATGTCCCTAAAGCGAGTTCTAAAAATAAATTAAGTATATATAAAGAAATTGATTTTGTAACCGATGTCTCGGTGCTTACAAAAAAGGCAGAACTTTTAATTGTTCGGTTCATAATTTTGGGAAACTAGAAAATGTTGGTAGGACGATGATCTTATATCAATTCCTTGAATTAGAAAAAGCTTAGTCATAGAATACTTATATAGTTGTAACGTAGCTTTGTATTGGGATTGGTATTTTAGCAACTAATATTGCTATGAGATTTTACTCAGATGCACTATAAGAAATATTTTAGACTGACAGAAAATGTTCAACGAAGTTGTAAAAAAATAAACAAGGACATTCTTTTCACATGATTTTTTTTGGTCCCTCAGCAGCGTGGACTGTAGAACGAAAAATACGCCATTTTGAATCCATCCTATGGTATGGAGTAGGACATAGGCTACTTTTGATCCCGGGAACGCGGGTGAAATCGCGTTCGACAGTTAGTAGCTAATATAGGCAAATAATTTATTTTTTTACATAATATTTACAACGACAATGTTAACGACATTAAAAACTACGTTAAAAATAAATACGACTGAGAATATAGATAATTTTACCACTGAAGCAGCCTGTAGAAACGTATTTTTGCTACAAGCTTCCCTATAACAATACGTCAACTCTCACCGATTATTGAGAGGACTGCAGCATTGCTATTGATAGCTATGCTTTCCGTGTAAAACTTATTAATCACCCTTAAAACTTCTCTGTGGACGAAGATGGTTACCAGCGCAATTATTTAGTGCTTCCGATATAAACTTGGAGCGAAGTTTTGCACTCGGATGCAAAACAAACCAGAAACCGCAAACGCTCAAACATTTAAACGCAGTGAAGCCAAAAACAAAACAGGAAATGTAAACGTTTACTTATTTTTTACACGAATGGTTGCAAAATGGCTTATATTCAACCTAACGTTTTAGTATAAAATTTGTGTTTCGTAGATTTTATTATTTACGACCATTTTATTTTATGAAAAAAGATCTTTTAAAGGAAACCATTCAATAACAATCTGATCATTACTCTACTTTATTATTAATACACTAATAATGTTGTATGGAATACGTTGCAGAATACATTTACCTTGGACATCTAATTTCAATAAAATCCTGTACAGAAAAAGAAATCGACCGACGTGTGAAGAATACATGGAATAAATACTGGTCTATGAAGGACATTTTCAAAGGTCCCATACCCACAAAATTGAAAACGAAAGCGATGAACATTTGCATAACACCCATCCTTACCTACGCATGCCAAACCTGGCCTCTAAAAAAATCACTCTTATATAAAATAAGAAGTTGTCAAAGAGGAATAGAACGGAGTTATATGAACATCAAATTGAAAGACAGAGTCAGAAGTTCACTTATAAGGCAAAAAACAAAGGCGAGAGATGTGGTTAAACAGGTCCTAACACTGAAATGGAAATGGTCAGGTCACATGCAGAGAGCGTCTGATGAAAGATGGTCACAAATAATTACGAATTGGTATCCAATATACAAAAAAAGAAGGAAGGGTAGACCATTTAAAAGATGGAGTGATGATATTGTCCAAATAGCTGGAAACTTATGGCCCAGACTATCAAAAGATAGAGTAATCTGGAATAGTTTGGAGGAGGCTTTCACCGCAAAGGGCGGCCCTTACACCTAACAATACTAATCTTATTTTAAATATAAAAACTAACTTTATTAAAAAATAAATAAGTCAACACATAAAATATTATAAAATAACTACATGTAAGGGATCAAATAAAGCTAAATAAATAAATAAATAATAATGTTGTACATAAGTAAAGTATGTTTGTAAGTTTATAATGTACGTAAGTTTGAATGTATGGGATACCTAAATCCGGATGTACTGATTCAATTCTGAAAATTCTGTTTCTAATAGGAAGCTACATTAGTCCCGAGAGCTATAGGCTTCTTACATCCCGGGAACCCTGGTGAAACCGCAGGTAACAGCTAGTTAAATTATAAGAGACAACAGCCTACTTTCTGCCCTAAGTATTAGCTATTTTAGATTACCAAGCGTATGCGTCGAACAAGACTACCTAAGTAAAACAACTTTTAGCTCCTACGATTCGACGATGTCATAATCAGACAATCGAACTTTGATTATAGAACATCGATTAATCGATCGTATAAAACTACAATTTTAAGGCTTCTAGTTTCTTCTATAATCAATGGTTTCACAAATGTCTTTGAGTTGTTATTAAATGCTATAGACGAGGTTGCAATTGAAGTTTTGTTTACAGAAAACTTTGTAATTTATCTTTGGGGACTTTATGAAACACATTATTTGAAAGTTGTGCTTATACTCTGTTATTGTTTATAGGCGCCAGGCTCATGATAAGAATAATAATTTTCAATTAATAAATCATTTTGGTTTGTAAATCGACATCTACATTTAAATCTACATCTACACTAATAATGAAGAGAGAAGATTTAGATTTTTGTATTTTTGTTTGTAATGAATAAACTCAATAATTACTGGCCCAATTTTAAAAATTCTTTATACGGGAGAAAGCTAAATTATCACTGAGTTACATAGGCTAAATATTAATCATTAGAAAAATAGGGATCTTTAGGAAAACTCTAATAATGTAACCGAGATTTCACCCGGGCGATGCCGGCCACGAGTAATTCATATATTTGACGGAGCAGGTGGTCTGTCGGTGATGCTACCATCTACAGAAGTGTCTCTTGGTAAGGGGTCAATTTGGGCTGGGTACTCGGCAACAAGAAAGTCTATACACTTCACAATTAATAATCACTAATGACCCCTAATTAATTAATTATCACACATAACTATCAATGAGAGTTCACTATGGAAGTTCACAATAAAAGATCAATAATGAAGGGTTAATAAAATAATGCAACTGACAGGTTCGACACACAGGTGAGCGCCTTTTCACAGGGCTACGTGATGACTGCATAGCCTACTCCCGCTTCCCGGTATCCCGACTCTGCCCACGTGACATGTAATACGTCACGGTGTTCACTATACTAATTAACTACGAACTTATTTCAAACAACTTAGAGTCCTCTATCGCATACTACGACATATTTAATATGAATTACTGATAGGAATCTATCAACGAATCCAAAAATCAATGCTGTTAAGGTACACATAAATACAAATAAAAAACTTTTATTGTCTACTTCTTAACAGTTCCTTTTAATTCCTGAGGTACCTATACTTTAACAAATCCAACCCAATTCCTGCAGGAGATACTTCTCGCCTACTTTTAAACCAGCAGCTATCAACATGCCACCTACGTTTCTAAAAAGGAAAGCGGGCAGAGGAAACTCCAACACTAACTACTGGCCACTCGTTGATTGTCTTTAGCACTAATTAACTAACAAAAAACAAAGTTTCTAAGCAAGTTTTCAGTATACCTTCGTCTTGTTTGTTGAACTGACCACGTACTTAAGGATATACGAATACTGAGTTTTTTTTAAAATGTATTATGTGAATTATAAATTCCCAAACAGCTTAGTTTGGTTAGATATAACATTGATAGATTGACGTGGGAAGTATCTCTTCCTTACAGAATATTCAAAATCAAAATCAAAAAGTCATTTATTCAGTTTAGGCCCTAGTAAGGCACTTATGAACGTTACATTGGTACATACAGTTGAATTTACCACCGGTTCGGAATACACTTAACTGAAAAGACTCCGGCAAGAAACTATTTGAACCAAAATAATTTGTGTTGTGTGCGCGTGAGTAATCGCCAGTGCTCATTGGGGAGGGGGGATCAGTAACGTCTCGTATGTTGCAAGCGTCTATAGTGCTGCGGTAACCGCTTACCACCAGGCGGACCATATGATTGTGTGCCGACATAATTGTATAAAACAATGTTTTACTTGGTCTGTTTATTTTGTGTCTTGTCTATATACTCATGATAACAAACAACGTCCCCAAGTTATTTTTTTTTAATATACTTAGCACATGAGCCCATAATATTTAGTAGGTACCTAACAATAATAAGAATACACCATCAGCTTGTATTTAATTTAGTTAATTATCCCTATTTGTTTCTTTGGGAAAGTTGTTTGTTATCATGAGTACAATCCTGTGTCTGAGTATCGTTTACTAATTACCAATCACCCTATATAGGTATTTATGGGTACCTATACAAACTTTGCCCTGCGGTTATAAAATTATAATTATGTCGTAGCGTTATAATTATATATCCAGAATTTTTATTTTTATTATTAGCGAAGGGGTGTTAGTGTTGAATTTTGGTTTACCCCATCGTTTTCCAAAATAAGCGGTCCCAAAATAATACATGTAACGCTATCTACGGAACCAGTATCATTTCCTGCATTATAATTTAAGATCGCCCGATCTGTGCAATATTTATGCTCTTTTCTATCCTTTCGTATACCTATACATACATATCGTTGTTTATCGCTTACTGGTCCCATATATTTAAATATATTTAAAAACTATTTTAAAATATCGCAATAAAAAGTTAGTTAAGTAAGACTCGAGTGAATGCACAGTTTGCATGTGAAACCGCTATTCTATGCTTAGCCACGAGCGGTTTTAAAGCTTCAATTATGTTTTCAACCGTAAATTAACCGTAAAGAGAAATTGGCGTAAAGTTAGGATTAACTTGGTGTAATTTATTTTTCTCAATTTGGAAGAAAATGTTTTACTAATAATTTGTGAAATTAGCATTTTACTTCAAGAAAACAAAGCTGTAAGAAAGGCTATTTGAAGTGCAGATAGCTCAGTGGTAAATACGTCATATGCAGTGCTGTAGAGCGTCGAATCCGACAATGGTGCCGATTCTGTTGTAAATCGCACTAAACTAATTTTAGTCACATCTCATCTGGGGGCACGGGAGTGCCCCCGCCAAGACAGCTAAGCGAAGCGAAAGGGCACTACCTACCTTTTCTCGAAGCGCTTCGTCGATTTTTTGAACCCTCATAACTTGAGTTTGGTTTATACCAGATAAACAAAATTCTCAGGATATGATGTCAATAGTGAATTTATTAAACATACTAAGTTTAAATAACATAGCTCTTATACTTTATATTTTATTGATATCTAAAAAACCCCGATTTCGTCACTGACTCACTGATGATCATCAAAACTCTTAGGGTACTTCCTGAAGTCCTAGAGAGCTGAAATTTGGTATGTAAGCTTGTATTAGTACACAAACAACAAAAAAAATATAAAACTTGGAAATTAAAAAAAAAAAAAACTTTAGCAATTTACAAAAAGAAGTGAAATTCCACCAAAAACATTTTTATGTAAAATGTTGCCAAGACATGGCTCGCACTGTAAAAAAGTTATCAGATCTCATGTAGAGCCAAGCTTAATATAACTCTACATGCACTTACTCTACAAGCCCTAACTTCACAAACTCTACACACCGTAGGCAAAATATGTGGCTTGGCCGTTTCACTACTACAAAAACGATTGAATAACAAAAAAGTAATGAACAGTGAATAAATTTTTCACCCTACTCCCATGTAACGGTACGGATCCCACCAAAAACATTTTACATAAAAATGTTTTTGGTGGGATCTCTTTCTTATGAACATGATTGAAAAAGGATAGAACATATTTTAAGTTGTCAAATTAATCTTTGCCGTCTTATTTTGCGTGTATTTAGGCGTAACCGCGATAGATGGCGACTAAAATTATATTGAAAACAAACATTGGACTAATTTGACAGGACTAAATTTGTTAGAAAGAGACATAGTGACATTAAAATTAGTTTAGTTGTGAACAATAGAATCAGGGCCAATGAGTTGAGTTCTATAAAGATAAACATCGTGAAGTTAAATGGTACTTTAAAGAAGGTACCAAAGGGCCTACTACGAAAAATAATAGGTACACGATACTTAGTATTCTAGAAAAATCTATACTAATAAAAAAGCGGATGAGTTTTTTGTCTGTTAAACGGGTTAATCTCTGCAACTACCAGTTGGATTCGAAAAATTCTTTCGGAGCTACTTTATCCCCGAGTTCTAGGTATAAACTTGTTTTTATCTCGAAAACGTGGGGGTATAAAATAAATAAATATCCTGGGCCATTCTTCACACACGGCTATCTGATCACAAACTAAGCAGAGGTAATACTATGGAAACCAAATAACGTTTTTTGTTTCTAAATACATAATTACATCCAGACTCGGGACACACACTCTGTTTCCACAGATAAAAAATTGTCACCAAGCACCTATCGATGTAGTTAAGTAACTCAATTTTTGGTCACAGTATCACTTACTTAACATAATGTTGAGTTGAGTAAGTTAAACGTTGTTGTTACTGTTACTTACTATGGTTTATTTTAAAGTCAAAATCTAAAGAGCAGTGACCTAATTTGGTTAAGATATCTACAATCAATGAAAGTATTGAATAAAAGTTAAAATACCCAGTTAAATAATAGTTTATGAAGTAATAATTGATTCCGATCAAAGTAGAAACAGAAACTGATTAGGTACATAATATATCAGGCATATATCATGAAAATTGAAGGTTGTTCCATTTATTTTCCGTTAATGCTCCATTAAAATCATACCATAATTATACCGTTGTAAAAGGCTTATAAATTATACGCTCTGGTGTTGCTATTATTACTTTATTTAGTTTTTTAAAGGGTGCCGCTATGAAAAACGCATGAGAAATCTAAATCATGCGTGCTAGAAAATAAGCCTTTTATACGGAAGTTAATTTTTTTTTTTTCAACATTTTTGCTCGTAATTTGGATCGTATTGTAGTGATTTTAGGTTTATAATGCAGCCTATAAAACAAATGTGCATTTTACCTTAATTTACAGCATAATCGTTTTATAGTTCACATTTTTTTACTCTTAGAAAAGTGTTTTTAGGTCTAAGATAAATCAATGTTTGTTTATTCGTATTTTATCTGCGGCCATACCGTTCATTCAATTGCGACAAAATTTTGTTCACTTATATATACAAGAAGGTTATGACCAAAAAAAATATGAGAAGTCGGATATTTCGCACCGTGAAGAATGTAGTATGTGAAAAGTGACAACTTTTCAGGAGCGTAAAAAAACTGTCCTAAAAATGTATCAATGTTATTAAAAATATTTAGTATACATCAAATGATAACTAAAACTACCTGTGAGGGGCCTAAGTATTTATATTTTAAATGTACTCAATGTGTGTTGAGAAAAACCTAAAAAGGAGCGTTGCGTAATTATTCCTCGAAATAGTTGATGGCGTAATTATGAATATTGCATTGTTGACATGTTAAAGAAGTCTCGCTGTTCGGTATTATTGCAGATAACTCTTTATTTGCATTCTGATTTAGTAGTGCATTCAATGTGTAAGTGTCGTTTACATAGGTTTTCCTCGAGCTAGCTACTCGTTTGTGTAACAAGTATGCAACTACAGTTATTCGAAAATATATTTTTAAGTCTTCGTTCAAATTTTATGTTTTTTTTTAATTTTTGAATTTTATTTACAACAAATATGTACAAAATACAATCTATATATAGAAAATTTCCTCAAGCCTGCCGCTGCTTCCAATTAACGGCAGGGTTCCCAGAAGGCTGGCAGCGTTTCCTCTTTGGATAGCCAAGCTGACGCGTTGGCGGAAAAAGCTCCCCGCCCGCTGGTCTCCGGAGGTCTCGATCAATTTTGATGACAAGGTGCGAGCAAAATGGCGAGCTTCGGACCCCCACGGTCCCATGGTCATTTTATGTAAGTATGAATATGATATTAGTCATATGGAACTTTAGTGAATAATTAAGTGCAAATATATTAACTTTGTTTTATGATGGAAATATAAATATTTAAATGTTGCAATATTTTACATAATTGTATTTAATTCCTTCATTTTGAAGATAAAAATTATGAAAAAAATTGACAATACGTATTAATTTTTTCTTGATTTTTAGTGCAATAAAAAAAACACGCAAGTCGACTTGCATCTTTGTTCCAGGGGGGGTGCGATTTCACCCGGGCGATGCCGCCGCGGGGCGTGAACGGCTAGGTAACTATAGGTATATTATGAGTACATATTTTATGCATAAATAAACTGTGTTAGTTAAAATATGATATTTATTTTTACGTTAATTTGTGTTATAAATACATATATTCATTACATTATTTACATTAAATTTTAGGCTGTTTGACGGCTTGGCGCGTCTCCTTCAAACTGCGCGCGCGCCATTCGGATAATTTGTCATTTTCTTAAACATATCTAGTAAAGTTGTAATTTGGGATTATTAATAAAAATTACTTTGAGTAATGAAGAAGAATCATTTCGAATCCATGCAAGTTGATAGCATGTTGCCGTCTAAATACAAAGAAATATAAGTTTATGAAATTTTGTTTATTGTTTTTCTTGAAAGAAATTTTTAAATACTTAACCAGAATACAGGGAGAAATTAGGGTCTAAAAGGAAAGGATTTTTTTGTAAGTTCTTTATAATAGCATGGGCATCCACTAATAAAGGATTTTTCTATGTTCGCAGAAAGCTAGTTAGAAGAGAAAAATTCACATCACGTATTCAACCCTCATTCTGTGAATTGTGCAGTTTCATTCCAAACTTTTTAGATGCATACAATTTGTAGAGACACTCAAACACGTTAAATGCTCATAAATCTTCGTTATATTAAACGATAAAAGAAATACAAGACACAAACACGTATTGCAGTGAAATTGGAAAAATGTTAGAGAGGCATTCGTTATGAGTAGAGATAAATTGTGTAAAAATAAAGAACATTATGTAATGTTATTTTTCACACTTTTCTTTCTACATGTTTTATAAAATCCTCGAATTGTTAAATTATTCTCTCACTCATGGATCAAATACTTAAGCCAAGAGTGCGTATAAAGTAAAATAACATATCTTAGAATTGAAATTTACCCAAGTAAATATAGTAATAAAGGAAAAAATATTTTTATATGGGTGTTTTTATTATATACGAGGGTTCTATTTGAGCAAAAACATAATGGAATGAAACTTCCTCGATAGAAAAAAAATCACAAAGTTACCTCTAATAATAATGAATTTTCGTTTTTATTCGTTCTTGGTGTATCTAATTAAGACAATAATTCGATAAATAGTATCACTAACATATGATCTAGGCCTGCTCCTAACGATTTTATAAAATATTCTATACTTTACGAGTTATTTAGATAAGAAGCGCTTAGTACATTTTTGTTCCGCGAAACACGCTATCTCCGTCTCATGCCACGCGAAGATTAGACATAAGTTTGTTTCATCTGACATTGCCATATTTTTCTGGCTTTTTACGCACTCATAAGGTGACTTCAGCGTTTTTCAAGAGGTGTTCAATTTTCTATACTTTTGCATAGAACATTTTATTGACATAGTGCCAAAAATTCTAACAATTTCCAAAAGTTTTTCATGTCAAAAAAGGTAATCAGGTTGCAATATGCAAATACCATCAAACTTCGCATCGGGGGGCACGGCAGTGCCCCCGCCGAGTCGAGCGCGAAGCAAACACTCCCGTACCATCCTTTACTGGAACCATTTCGCCGCATTTTCAGGCCCCTATGAGAACCTCTGGATAAGACCCGAACGCAGAAATTTTCGTCATCCAGTAAGCTATAATCACATACTTAAAATCCAAAATTTCAAGTCTGTAGGTTCCGAAGTTAAGCGAAAGCAAAGTTTCACATTTATGAAACTCACTCACTCACTTATGATCATCAAAATAGAACTAGTACTTCCCATAAACTCAGAGAGCTGAAATTTGGTACAGAGTTAGGGTTTAATGACCACATAAAGGGAAAACTATAAAAACTAGGATAATCGAAGATCTGGAGTACCTGGTGACCCTGATTAGAAAACACAAGAGCCCAACCAAACTATTAGAGATATCGACATACCGCCTTTACAAAAAATATTCAACTTGGTGGGCCGCTTCATTTTCTACAAAAAGAAGTGAAATCCCATCAAAAACATTCTGTAAAAAACTAGCCAAGTCTCGATGAAATGTCTTGTTTATCTCTAAAAAGTAATGAAATCTAGACAAAGTCGTGCCAAGTCTAAGGTTCCTTACTGCGATTTCTTTATTATTATAGTTAATGTTGTGTGACTTGGCCGTTGAAGGGAACACAAGGGTACAAAACCAGGTGTTCCATGACACCATTGCACCAATCTGTACTTGTATAAAACTACTAACGTATAAAGAATGTTCAACGGCCAAGTCACACAATATTAACTATAATAATAAAGAAATCGCAGTAAGGAACCTTAGACTTGGCACGACTTTGTCTAGATTTCATTACTTTTTAGACATTACATCGAGACTTGGCTAGTTTTTTACAGAATGTTTTTGATGGGATTTTTACTAATTTACTTCAAATGATAAGGTATTTTCATGAATCCTTCCACAGTAAAGTATAATTAACCATTTGTAAGTCAACTATTCCTACATTTTCGGGTCTCATATTGCGTTTAGTTTGCCATGAAGGTAAATGCGCCGGCGACACCGAAATTGCAATATGGCCCGTACAGTAAGCATGCGATTATGAACAGGTTTACGCCAAAGATAAACTTTTGCTGGAACAGTTAGTATGTGATGATTATTTATGATTTCACTAAGGTGGCAAACAAGGAATCGGCCTGCCCGATGGCAAGCAAGCTGTTACAGTCAACAGATGCTTGCAATACCAAGGGTGTCACTCGCGCGTTGTCAACTGGTTCTGTAAACCCTTTATTTGCCTTTATGATATGATTTAATAATTTATCTAAATAAAATAAACGTGGACATATTCTTGAAAATAAACTGCTCATACTTTTTCCAAGAAAATATAAGATCTCTTCTAATTTCATTCATCTCTAAACTAACTAGCTAACTAGCTTTTACCACGGAGTATTACCGGTGTCTCCGGTAATACTCCGTGGTAAAAGCTAGTTATCAATAAATGATTAAGTATTATAACGTAACTATAGAAGAAAGAGTAGAGAGAGTATTTGATAGTAAGAACATTATTTATTATTATTGTGAAAGATTTGAAATTGAGGGAAAGTTTGTTAATCAATTCAAGGTTCAGACATCTGATACCTATTGTCTTCAAGAGTATAAGTTTTATTATCGTAACATTAGTCATGAATGTCAAACGTTATCACTGAAACCCTATCTCTTGGAACTAACTCACTAAGTTCACGTATCTTTAGTAAGAGGACTTTGCCAGACTTTGAAATTTTGGATACATAGAATAGCTACAAATACTAAAGGTGTTTTTAATTCTTACATAATATATATAATATTATTATACAGTTTATATATTAAATCGATAATAACCATTACCAATATAGTTGTTTTTAAATCTCGTTCCACATGATGAGACGATTTGTCGAACGCAACGAAAATAATGTAATTACAAATAAAATAGGCATTTAGCAATTGACAAAGGGGCCAAATCTGATATTTAATTATATATAATTCATCATCAATTGTAATATCAAACTTAGGCCCCTGAATGTAAGACAAGCTCTTTGCAAAACGGGAACAGCCGAATTTTATAATTGGCCTCTAATATTAACGGACCAAAACAAAAGAATAGATTGTACCTATGTGTCTTTCTGTTTCAATTGATTGAAAAATAATTTAGGCAGGAATATAACAATTTTTATTCTTATGCCTCCCATAAAATTTCACTGGTTTATACCTCCCGAGAAAGCGGGGAGATTTTATTCAGGATTGGACAAAAGTAAAGACGTTACACCAGTTGACCGAGTAAAGGTTGAGGATTTACGAGGCTGACATTATATAGAGATATAAAACATAAATCTGAGGTAAGGTCCATAAATATTTACAAATTTATTTGTGTCTTACATTTGTCGTTTACCTCACATATGCTTGGGTTAATCTAGAAAGGTAGAAGATTGTTCTTTGTCGCTCTAATTTTCTGCAAATGTATCTCTCTGCTCTTTTTATTAGATTAGAAATTTCAATGAGTTATGATTTCTGAAAAAATTATTAGTACCAAAGTCATCATATTTTATCTTTTATATACTATTTATTTCTATACTAATCTTTAACCCCCTTATTAATAAATAAGGTGTAAGTTAGTCTTGTGATAACCAGGTATTAAGATAGCCTCATCCCTTTTTGTTTATATGACATTAGAAAGTGAGGGATATATTTTAATCCTAGGTTTAACTATACTTGACTTACACCTTATTTATTAATAAGACGGTTAATGTTGAAGAGTTTGAACGCGCTAATCTCAGGAGCAAAAAAATCGTTTTGTTTTGTTTTTTTTTTTTTTTTTTCTTGCGTTAAAAAGCTAGTTTATTATACCAGAACGGTAAGATATAATTCAAATGAAACGCGTGGAAATTCGCCGGGCACACATAGTACCTACCTATTCATATAAATATTTTATAATGCATGCTTGTGATTGATGGTACCTATCTCGATAAAATAGTTATTGATGGCAAGCTCAGGTTACGATATAAACTAAAATGGTTGCCGTTTCCAGTACCAAGCTTACTTACAAACAGGGGTTTTAACTTATGAGTTTCATATGTAAATTTATTGCAGTCGACGTTGAGCTAATTTCTGCCATAAATTTTGCTATACTCGTCTCTTTGGATATTTACGTGCTGCTTAATAGAAATATTATGTTTAGTAGTTAATAAACACATTTACATAGATATTACACACGTTCTTAATATTGGTATTGGCTTGTTATTCCGATTAACATAGTTTATTATGATAAAGAAAGCTTTTCTATAATCTTCATTATACGTCATCCACCTGTACAATGATTTAGACTAATTTTAGTAATTTTGTATTGTACCAGTGCAGCCGACGAGAGAATGCGTTTCCGATACTGTTAATATTGACCAAATCACGGAAACGGCTGATCTGATTATGATCGGACTTTCACTAAACTATGCCTAAGAAAATACTGAAATTTCCTATGAAAGTCCCATAGCAATGGGATTAGCCGTTTCAGAAAATGGCCCAAGTAACCGGTGTCAGAAACACATTCTCTCGGGCGGCGGTTGCAATTTTTTGCTGTCGTATTTGACAAATTATGTATTTGTAGTTGTCCCCAACATAATTTTTTTCTTTACAGCAAATATGTACAAAATACAATCTATATATAGAAAATTATCTCAAGCATGCCGATACTTCCGATTAACGGCAGGGTTACCAGAAGGCTGGCAGCGTTTCCTCTTTGGATAGCCAAGCTGACGCGTTGGTGGAAAAAGCTCCCCGCCCGCTGGTCTCCGGAGGTCTCGATCAATTTTGATGACAAGAAAATGATAATGATATTTCGACTTTGGATGATGAGTCAGGAGGTCTAACCTTTTGATCATCATCGCAATGTTTAGATAGAAAATATCTATGTTATATAAGAGTTCGTATACGTTTGTATACGAACTCTTATATATAACAAAGTGTGATTTGAGTGTTTACTCAAAATCTATGTCTTGGTCAGCCAAAATACCAATCGAGATCTTCGTGAAAGATTAATACTTCTCTGCCTTATATATTTAAACAATAACAAGACTTGTAGGACAAGTTTAAAGTAATAACGTACATAGTTTTACAATATATTTCCAATGTGTTCTCAAGAGAGCATGTTCTGCTGCAAAATAAAATTGAAATGGAATGGCGTGAGCTACGATATTACAAGAATTTATGAAAACTTCAATATGTTCTATAACTTTTTTCGTTATCTAATATAGTTGGAGTACACCTGAGTTGTAATATTAGTGGACTAACAGTTTGCAATATAAACGTAGCATATTTTTATTTATAATATTTTACTGTTTTTTTTTTGGAATAAGTACTACAAACAAAATCCTTTTTTTTTTTTCCATCGTATTAATTTAAAATATTATAATGTATGTTGAAAGTAGCATACAATTCTCATGCAACGAGAACCGAGCACGAGCCCAGATGTGGAGCACTAAGGCGCTGATCCCAGGGAGAGAGTTCTAGAGTTCTACGTTCAGAGTTCTGCATTCCGTGTTAACTTTTGTGCACACAGCAAGCAATCTAGAGTTCTAGACTTCTGCAATATTCGCCACTACACATCATACACATTTTTTAGTTTCAAAGGCGCCGCATAGCTTACAGTCAACGCGGAATGCAGAACTCTGAACGCAGAACTCTAGAACTCTTCTCTGTGGGATCGGTGCCTTACGAGCCTCGAACGAGCGCTCGACTGCGCGCATAGAGATATCATAATTATCCTCTATGAATGCGCGAGACTAACTAGAAAACTAATATTATGGTTTATAAAAAATAGCT